>BPLQ01009817.1:0-511476 GCA_021605075.1 Caerostris darwini | reverse complement strand
AGAGTATACATTGTCATAATCGACATCGAGTCTTCGTTTCTGAAAGCCCCAGCGGATACAAATTCGAGCACCACGAGTGGATTGGATTCTAAGTCCTTCTCGATTCTGCGCAAACGAGAAGAGGCATTGTTTTATATTGGCATCACATTATTGTCTAATTTTGTAGTCATTTTACTTTTTAAGCGTTATTAGTAATTATTATTAATTCTTTATAATTAATTTTTAATATCTTAAAATGTCAATATTTTTAACAAATTATAATTTTTTTATTCAGCACAGATGTTTTAATTACACTGAAAAATACTGTTTACCGAGAAATACTGACGCTTTAGTTTTCACTTTGCATCGATAATTCTTGGTAAATGATTTCTCTACGATTCATTTTAATTTTGATTTGTAAGTAATATTTTTCTTAAAACATTCAAGTGGTTTTTTTTTTTTTTTTTTAAATTTTTAAATTTTTTATTCAATACGGTGGAGAAATTGCTACATTCTGCATAAATAAATAACGCTTTTCAAGTAATACTTATGATACCTCATTGCAATCAAAACGTTCGCAAGATACAAAATTAATGAATTCGTTTTAATGTCATATATAAAAGATATGATTAAATGAGTTAAAGGTCTGCGTGACTTTCGTATTATCTCGTACAATTAAGGTATTCAATTTCCCGCCAATGTTCTCAAACTTGTAAGTTTGTAGATATACCAAGAGCAGTGATATGTCTTTAGATTCATATAAGTTCAACAAAGGAATGTTGTAAAGACGATCTTTAACCTAATCTTATAAATATTCTGAGACCAGCTTCTTTACAATATAATGCTTCTTATTGTTCCTGCTTTAAATTGTCGTATTCACTGACTAAGGCCGTTTTTCAATGCAGACTGACATACGTATTCTAACCAATATCTGCTTCTAATTCAGGTAATCATATGATACACATAGCTTTCTGTTACTCAGCCATCATTCATATGTTACTGTCACAAACTCTACAATGTGACCTCTATTGATCAAAAATAGCTGATAATCTCATTTATATGGTTATGGTGGTTTTAAAGTTAAGTCCAACTATTTATGAAACTTTGCATTTTCTCAGAAATATTAACAATAAAAATTTCTTCTCGAAACTCATAGTTTATAAACAGTTTAACATGATTGCTTGACAACAATGACAATGACAACTTGACAATTGCTATGACAACTTGCTATTGAGGAATGCTGTTTTTAATGTAAAAATGTAGTTGCAGAAGCTTTTTGCATGTGATTCTAACAAACATGAATCTATGCGTGGCTTAAGTTATTCAGTATTTTCTCCTCCAAACTCTATTTAAAAGGCTTTTCTGAGATGTCAAGGAAACAGGAGAGGAGGGTTTAGGGGAACACTATGCGAAAGGGGGCTCGTCCTGTGTTCCAACACCATGTAATATCACCTACAGAGACGCTAATGCTGTTTAAATAGACCTCTCCAAACAGCTTGGGGCTTGTGTATTATTTGCACCTTAGTTTCCTCCCCCAGGGCCCTGCTACCGTCACTCGGCAGTGAAAAGAGGGGAGTGACTAGCGTAGGTCACTCGTGAGTGGATTACGTCCTGTTAGGTCACCGACTGCATGCAAGTTCCCCCGTTCTAGTGCGGACGCGAGAGGGAATGCAATTTATATCCTTAACTCGGTGTTCAACGCCATGTAATCGAGTTATTAGGGTAGGGTTGGGAACGGAGCGAGTCGGGTTTCAACTCTCGAAGGCATTTTTTAGGGGGAGGGGTTCGCTAGGGGAGATAGATGGTAGAAAGAAAGAAAGAACTTATGGTGGAAGGAAATCTGCATATGAATGCTGCAACTTCCGACTCCGTGTGTTGGTGCTGACGTTTCTGGAAACTTTGGAGATGCGTTAGGGTGGATTTTCAACGAAATTATATGCAGAGACCCAGGTGCCACACGGTAGCATACCTAGTGTGTGGGCTTACTTCAAACTTTGCATCAATGCATATATAAATTCCGTTCATTATGCAGAGTGTAATTACTTGGTTATCTGCTTTGTATAAGATGATAGGAATAAATTTGATTAATAAAGCATTTCTTGTTATGAATTTTATTTCAGAACATAAAAGAATATCGGAACGATAGACTCAGGCAAAAAGTTTAAAGAAACTATCCAGTTAACCTCGCTAGTTAAGGATTTTTTAAAGTGAAGAAGTGTCTTTGCTAATTATTTTATTATTTTCTCTTATATAAATAGCTGGCAACTGGCGTACTGATTACGGAGTACCAATTGAGATAGACCCCTTAAATCCTCGTCTTAATTCATATATATGTTTACAATTTTAACTGGCTGCTTTATGTTAGTAATAATGATAAAAAAATAAAGTTTCTGAAAATAAAAAAAAAAATGGTACTCCAAAATATTAAAAAATATTAAAAATTAATAAAAGGAAGATAAAAAAAAAAAAAAAAAAAGGAAGTTAAAATTAAAATTAAAAGCATTTAAATTAAAATTCGGTATAATAAGGACCAGTTGTCGATGCCGTAAAACTATTGAAAATGATATAATATTGTGATTGCTGAACGTGTGGGCCGTATATAAATAGCAATTCATCGGGTAAAAAAAAAAAAAAAAAAAAAAAAAAGGGAAAACCAATAAATATGGAAAAAAATATGTCGAAATATGTTACAGTTTAGCTTTAGTGTCATTTTAGAATGGAAAGATTTCATAGATTCAAGACATACTGGTTTTTAAAGTTTTCAGAAGTATGGCGAGTTTTCCTTACACAATTTTAGTCATGACATCCTGGTAGATTTTTAATATAAATTCTTATAGAATATTGATCGACATTGTCTAAAGTTACAATATTTACAAATCAATTTTATTATGTAGAATAAAATATTATCAGTGCTAACATACGACTAGTTCTTTGTTTTCTTTGCTGAGCAATTTCTATAAATAATCCCCCAACCACTAGACATTGATTTTTTTTTTTTCAATTCAGCAATATTAATATCAGTTCTTTTTTTTTTTTAATTTAATCACCGTTTTTTAAATTTAAATCAAATTTAATCAACAAGATTTAAATTAAATTTAATTTTGTGTCTCAGTTTTGATGTTTTCAATGTCGAATAACCAGTTAACAAACTTATTTCGCAAGCATATATATAAGACCACTAGAGCTCTATTAAAGACCACTATAACTAGTGCTCCTCAATATATGACTGGCAACAATCCAGTACCTGCAATCAGGGGAAATATATTTAAATTAATTGAATTTTTTTAAATTTCTTTCCTGCCATAATTGATAAGGAACTATACTCCTTTTCAGATGAAGATAGATGTTGTCAATTTCCTTTTCTTATTGTGAACTGAAATGAATGAAGTGAAACTGAAAAAAAAAATTATTCAGAAACTTTTTAACAGTAATTTTTCAGATAAAATACTGAGAATGGAGCTCCTTATTAAATTTATATTGTTATAAACCCCTTGTTATACATACATATATATATATATATATATATATATATATATATATATATATATATATATATATATATATATATATATATATACGACCATTACAGCTCTATTAAAGACCTAGTGCTCCTGTGGATATGACTGGCAACGATCTAGTATCTGCAATCACTGGAAATGTATTTAAAATAATTAAATTTTAAAAAAAACTTTTCCTGCCATAATTGATAAGGAACTGCAATACTTTTCATATGAAAATAGATGCTTTTCATATAATTCCTTATTGTAAACTGAAATGAATGAAGTAAAACTGAAAAAAAAAATTATTCAGAAACTTTTTAACAGTAATTTTTCAGATAAAATACTGAGAATGGAGCTCCTTATTAAATTTATATTTTTATAAACCCCTTGTTATATATATATATATATATATATATATATGGATATATATACGACTACTACAGCTCTATTAAAGACCTAGTGCTCCTGTGGATATGACTGGCAACGATCTAGTATCTGCAATCACTGGAAATGTATTTAAAATAATTAAATTTTTAAAAAAACTTTTCCTGCCATAATTGATAAGGAACTGCAATACTTTTCATATGAAAATAGATGCTTTTCATATAATTCCTTATTGTAAACTGAAATGAATGAAGTAAAACTGAAAAAAAAAATATTCAGAACCTTTCTAACAGTAATTTTTCAGATAAAATACTGAGAATGGAGCTCCTTATTAAATTTATATTGTTATAAATCCCTTGTTATATATATATATATATGGATATATATACGACCACTACAGCTCTATTAAAGACCTAGTGCTCCTGTGTATATGACTGGCAACGATCTAGTATCTGCAATCGCTGGAAATGTATTTAAAATAATTAAATTTTTAAAAAAAACTTTTCCTGCCATAATTGATAAGGAACTACAATACTTTTCATAGGAAAATAGATGCTTTTCATATAATTCCTTATTGTAAACTGAAATGAATGAAGTAAAACTGAAAAAAAAAATTATTCAGAAACTTTTTAACAGTAATTTTTCAGATAAAATACTGAGAATGGAGCTCCTTATTAAATTCATATTGTTATAAACCCCTTGTTATATATATATATATATGGATATATATACGACCACTACAGCTCTAGTAAAGACCTAGTGCTCCTGTGTATATGACTGGCAACGATCTAGTATCTGCATTCACTGCAAATGTATTTAAAATAATTAAATTTAAAAAAAAACTTTTCCTGCCATAATTGTTGATTTTCATATGAAAATAGATGCTTTTCATATAATTCCTTATTGTAAACTGAAATGAATGAAGTAAAACTGAAAAAAAAAAAAATATTCAGAACCTTTTTAACAGTAATTTTTCAGATAAAATACTGGAAATGGAGTCCCTTGTTAAACTCCGTTCTTCGTCTTTTCTACGCTTCATTTATTGGTAAACTGTTTCATGTAAAACTTTATCTTTGATGCATCTAAGATAATGAATAGAGTACACGGGAATTTTTCCTTAGGCACTGAATAAATATCGAAGGCATTGAAAATTGTAATATTTATTCTCTTCATATCTGCAGGAAATTCTTGCTCACCAGATAAATTGTTTGGGAAAGATATTCAATTTTCTTTGTTTCATTCCCTTAAATAAAAATAAACATTTCCTGTTGATTTTGCTTAGTTTTGTGTTCATGAGTGGTATGAAAAACTTATTTCTTTTCAAATATTTCCTTCTCTTATGAATAGAAACGGAAAAATATCCAAGTATTTTAAGAATTTGTTTCGCATTGTGGAAAATGTATGCGAATTTTAACGATGGGAAAATATTTACATGGGGAAAGAATAACAATTTTTCCATTTATCTTAATGTGTGTGATTTTTTTTTAACTTTTAAAAGATAGACTTTGAGAAATTTAAGAGCGCGTAAAGTGAATTAAATGATTTTTCAAAAACAGGCTGTTATAATTATGAAAGAAACGAGTTATAAAAAGATTAAAAAATTTATTACTGATTGCTACAATTTATTTATTTTTAGTATTTTATTTATTTTTTAATTTTATTATATTTTTTTTAACTTTTAAACGATAAACATTGAGAAATTTAAGAGCATGTAAGGTGAATTAAATGACTTCCCAAAAACAGGCTGTTATAATTATGAAAGAAATTAGTTATAAAAAGGTTAGTATTGCTGGTTGCTACAATTTATTATTTTTATTACTTTTATTATTATTTTTTTAATTTTTTAATTTATTTTTTTTAACTTTTAAAAGATAAATTTTGAGAAATTTAACAGCATGTAAAATGAATTAAATGGCTTTTCTAAAACAGTTAGTTAACAGGTTAATAATTATGAAAGAAATGAGTTATGAAAAGGTTATAAACATACTACTGGTTTCTACAATCTATTGTTTTCAGATATTAAAAATATTATTATACTGCCTGTCGATTGTAACATTTATTATATAGCTGTTTGAAAAAATTTGAAAATCTTACTTGTTAAATTAAGAAAAAAAAAATCATTCTAAATATATTCTAAACCAAATTATGCAGGCTATTATTGTCAAAAATAAATAAATAAATAAATAAATAAATAAAAACGATTTATCAATTTTTTCAAAAAAAGCCCATTCTATTTAAAAATGGAAGCGTTCTAAAATATCTTAGTTGCAATCATTTAAAAAGAAATTCACACATAAGTTCATAAATTTAAGAACATAAAAACAATAAATTATTGTCCAACTAAGTTTGTTATAAACATCGAGAAAACTATTTTATTTCCATGGAATATATCTGTTTAAATTATCTTTCTTAAGATAATCTAATTTTAAGGCTATCTTTCTTAAAGTAATACACAGCTAAAGGGGGGGGGGAGATTAAAATTTCGAACAGGCTTCAACAATTTATACGGGTGATTCAACAGTCATAGGGCAAACATTCAGGTGCTTACTAAAATATACTTTTTTTTGTATAAGAATGTACGGATGGAAGTGAAGAGTTGAGGAACGAACACTCTTTCCAACGAATTTCTCGCGACTGCCAGGCACAATGCCCCAATTGATACCTCTGGATTCAAGTATTCTGGCTGGCAACCAAGATGCGCACTCTATTTTATTCTTACTCTGTGTTTGCAGCTATGTTTTTATTTACATGTCTTTAGTTGAATGAGTTGAGGACCTCGTTGCTCGAATATACATTGCGGCTGCAAGAGTGCGCGAATGTCTGTTTTCTTTGGAATTGTTCGCCAATCTGTTGGTGGTCGCAATTTTGAGCATTTATTGTAGGCATTGAATCAAAGAATTGCTTTGCAATGATGTTGCAAATAAACAATGTATTTATTTTCATGGGGCCTGAATGGCCGAGTGTCTAGCTCTCTGGCGCTCGGTGCCACAGGTTTCGGGTTCGAGTCCCGGCGGTGCCATGGATGTTTGTAGCGGTTCGGAATCCACTTTAAGCCGTAGGTCCCTGTCTCCTATGGCTGTAAGAGCGTCACGGAGCAGAAGTCAGACTTCTATACGGGTGCTCCATCAGAACAGAAGCTGCACCCCTCCCTCCTCCTTCCATGAGGGACACAACAACTAAATTTATTTTCATGCCTCATTTTTTGTGTTTATGCCTCAACTTCCGACCATACATTCCTATCCAAAAAAAAATTAAAAATGTATGCTTTAGTAAGCTGTACCACACCTGAAAGTTTGTCCCATGACCGTCGAATCACCCTGTATATGTACACAGCAACCTGTGCATACGTTATAAGTAACGGATAGCTATTACTGTGTCCAAAAAGTAAGACCAATTTTCTATTTAAAATTCCCGGGGCTTATGGAATTTCACTTTTTATTTTTTATTTTCTAGATTGCTGGTACTGTTTTTGACATCTGTGTGAAATTTCACGTCAAAATATTCATTAGTGTTTGAGTTACGCTTGGCTTTGCGAGACGCTAAAATTGATTCCGGCGACTTTTGAAATGTCTTAAATAATTGAGCAAAAAATTTGCATTAAATTTTGTTTGCAGAAAAGTATAGAATGTTGCAGAAGGCATTCGGTGAGCATTCCTATATCGGAAAGAAATGTTTAAAAATGGTATAAACAGTTTAAAGAAGGCAATGAACGCGTTGAAGACGAAGAGCCCTCTGATCGACCATCGACCTCTCAACGAAGCTCACGTCCAAAAAATTGAAGATTTGGTACTTTGAAACCGTCGATTTACAATTAGAGACCTTGCTGATGATGTTGGAATTTCAAAAGGATCGGTCAATTCCATTTTGGGCCTCAAACAATCAAATCTCGAATCTCGTCAAATCTCGATTGGTATCGAAGTCACTGAATGTGTCAGCTCACACTGCATTGATTCTTTGTGACTTTTTCGCCAAAAATGAAAACCATATCGTTCCACAACCACCGTATTCACGCCGTACAACTTCTGGTTATTCCCTAAACTCAAAAGACCACTCCGGGGACACCATTTTGAGTCTATTGAAGAGATTCGACGTGAATCACCGCGTGCTTTGAAGGCCATCCCTGCCGGTGACTTTTTAGCATGCATTGAGGATTGGAAAAAACGTTGGCAGAAGTGCATTGTGTCAGGAGGGGATTACTTTGAAGGTGATGAAATAAATTTGGAAGAATAAATAAAGAATTTTTGAAAAAAATAATAATAATTGGTCTTACTTTTTGGGCACAGTAGTATATGTCATACAAGTCGGAGGTTGGAAGGCGGAGGAACGATGTAACTCATGAACTTATCTAGATTATAATTTTATTCAAATTTTTAACAATGATAATTTGGAATTTAAAAAATGTATCTGTTTAATTGAGACATATATTTTAATTAATAAATTTATTTAAATTAAGGCATATATTGCTAATTATTGCTGTTATTAGCATACATCCATTTATACTGATTCTATCATTAAAAAAAAATCTTAAAGCTCTAATGGTGTATGAAAAGAAGTGTTAAAAATATTCGAATGCTCGATATAATGAGACACGATGTAACGAGAGACATTTTATTCTCGTAATTTTCGACAAAGCTGAGATTTTTATGAGAGAGAAATTGAATTACTTTTATCATTTGGAACTTTTTAATTATTTTACACAAACTGACTATCCTTGTTAAAAGATGTTCCAAAATATCTGATGCCTGAAATTTCATCCCAGTAGTAAAATTTAAATCTCTTTATACATTTACGAGATGAAATGAAAAATTTCCAGAATAAAACATTCAGTAACACAAATAAAAAAAATAAATATACAGACCAACTACATTGAGCATTTCCAAAAATCTCGAAAACAGGCCAAGGACCCGTTTGTTGTTTATGAGTTTTATAACACAGCAAGAAAAATGCACTTAGAACACTCAGTTGAAAGAGATTGTACATACCTGGTATACAACGCAGACGAAACTGGCTTTGTCAATGATCCGTCAAAGCCGAGAGCTATTGGATAAAAGGGAGATGCTGTTTACAATTCCTCCTTTTTTCAGTATTTAAATAAATATATTTTCAATATTTTGCTATTTTTTTCATGAAATAAAGCATTAGAAAAAAGTGGAAAACATTTCTTTTTTTAAATAAACTGTCTCAAAGCTTTTGTAAGACATCAATTAGATATATTGTTTTGTATTGAAATGTACCAGCAATCCTCCTGTACAAAAAAGTATGACGCGAGGCTGTCATTAGTAAGTAACAAACAAATAAATAATAAAATTTTTAAAAACATAAAAAAAAATAATACATTTTAAAACAGCATTACAAAAGAGAAAATGAAGAGAGAGAGAGAAAGGATTTAAGAGACACTAAAGCAAGAATTGACAAATTAATTAAATCTATTGTGACGATTTTGTCGTAAATAGAATAATTGCCATTTACTCAGACAGTATTATAACTATTTCAGATAAAAAAAAATGATAAATACCTAATGATGCTTTTGAATCATGGATCAAAGGCTTGTTAAAGTTAAGCCTAATAAAGTTCAACTAAACAGACTTATAAATATCATACCATTATAGTACTGACGTAGACAACTGCTTTTGAACTCTATTAAAGAAACTATTACTCTAATTGGTTGAAATTGTTAAACTTGGAATATGGTAATCAGTAAAATAATAGCAAAAACAGTAGTTAACGTGCCTTTTAAGACCAGTAAGAAAGAAGAATGATTTTCCATTGTTCAGTACCTCCCCTCTAGAAACTCGCCTGATTACCTCCTAACTCTTCAACCGCAAATCGAAGAGAATCAGCCTTAATTTTCCTTTCAGCATCATCACATTGTGGTCCAGAGTGAGGGTGAACAAAACATCTGTTTTTTCAGCTTCATTGGTTAAGGATTGCTTGCAAATTACCGACACGTGTATTCTATTGCTGAACTGCTGGTCTTAAATGACGTATTGGAAACCAAATGACAATCATTTAAGCAGAAATTAGCTTACATTCACTAAGAACTTCAGCATGAAAAAGTTATAACACAGCTTTCTGTTCTATGACTCGTTTGTTCGATAGTTAAAACTAATTGCTAGACTTGAATACCAGTTGAATTAACTAAATGCTATTCAAGTTAACTAATTATACGAACACTAACTTATCCAAATATAGCGAATTATCATTTGGCTGCATCGTACTAGTTTGTTTAACGTCTCATTAACCACAATAGTATATTTTGATTATATTTATAGCATTGGAAAGTGATTGCACTACTTGTTGAATTGCGCTTAACAAGTTGTTTATATCAAGAGTTGCTTTAACTATTGTAGATTCAGTTCGAAAATAGTCATCAAGCCAGTAATGAAGTGATTTGGTAATTAATCTCAAAATGGATAAATTTGGTTATTCATCTCAAGCTCAATTAATTAATGTGTGAGGTGAAACTGGATTTTTGAGTGCATGATTAATTAGGATTTATTCATTCACGAATCTTTTACGGCCAAACAAAAGCTAATCACATATATATTCTTAATTGAAATCTCAATCCATTAATTGTCTTTAATTAAAAATTTTCAATTTCGCAAATATAATTATAAATATTTAAAATCAAATAAAATGCAAAACATATGTTACAAGCATACTACAAATGCAAAAGAGGAAATAATAAAATTAATATAACTTCAAATTAAATCAAGGGATTACCAGTAAAATATGATCAATTTTATTAAAAGTAATATTTAAATATTTTCAGGGTTAAAAAAATTTCTTCGCGTCTTTTATTTTAATTTCTCATATAGTAATTCACCATAAAAAGCATGGAATATTTAATATTTAAATAAATACCTGGAAGTGTTTAATATACTGTTGTGAAAAAAAAAATAGTTAGGATACAGAAAAATAAATTTCATGCTGTCTTATTACCCGTTGGTATATATATATATATATTACAAAAGTCGCGCAAGATTTGTTTTGACTTGGGTTCAGTCGTTTAGCGAGCAGAAGTAACTTGGTTTTTAGTGTCTTTAAGATGGGTATTCCTTGATAAAAGGTATTTTCAGGATATATATATATATTACTGATTTCTCGAACTACTTTTTTTATACATTTTTTACAATCCTGTTTTTGTATATATTACATTGATGAAAATGCATAAATGTATATTTGTGTCTCTGTAGTTTTTGCCTTTCCCGCTTTGATGTTCGTGCATGTTTGATGACTTTGGCTTCGTTGATAATAATAATAATAATAATAATTAAAAAAAAAAAAAAAAAAAAGGAACGGTCTTCAGATCTTAAATAAATTAATTCCAAATTTTTTTTCTTCTTTGTTTTCGGTTCGAATCCGCGGAGGGCGTCGATTGTTGTCGTTGCTCTCAGAAACTAGGAAACTCGTTAGTGATTTTGACAAATCTCTCGCATTGACAGTCACTTAAAAGTTTTTTGTGTTTTTTTCTCGTATTACACGCAAATGAGAGGCACTTATCCCTAAAAGTACTCTCAGGTGGCAATGGCCTCCCTTCCTTACCCGTTGCATCAATGGGTTCTTAGGTGCATACATAGAAGGAACTCGAAACCCTCCGATATATCGCAAAATAACAATAATAAATAAATAATTAAAAAAAAAAGAAATACATCAGAATTTGAGAAAAAAATTCTTATAAACAAGTCATATTAATGATATATGACATTAAAATGTTTGATTCTTTTTAGTAATAAATTAAATGCTTATTATCATTATATTTCAATAATTGATTAATTGCTAATAATTAAATTTTTTTTCCTTAAACTTTTATTCTTTTCCTAATATTCTTAATATTATCATTAATAAAAGTTTTGATATTCATCTATTGCTAATAGAAGACAAGTTGAATAAAGCATCAAAACTACTTTGACAGTTAATAATGATTTATATTAAGGGTGCCCGACAGTATTTTTCCATCGTTAAAAAGATCGTAACAGGTGGGCTGAAATTTTCATAGGCTGACACATAGATCGCGCTACTAGTATTAAATCCATATGATTTTTAGTTAGCCCTAACCTTCAAAAGACAAGTGTATTAATTTGACAGCTGCTGCACTATTAGTATGTGCGTTTTAGTAATTTTTAGTGAAGCAACTTTTGTTAGTTTCAAAAAAATGGATAAAAAGGAATTTCGTGTGTTAATAAAGCATTGCTTTTTGGCGAAAAAAAATACTATTGGAGCAAAGGCTTGGCTTGATAAACATTATTCAGACTTTGTACCAGGAAAATCAACCATAGAGAAGTGGTTTGCTAAATTTAAACGAGGCGAAATGAGCACCGAGGACGATGCACGCAGTGGACGCCCCAAAGAGGCTGTTACCGACGAAAACATCAAAACAGTCCACAAAATAATTTCTGATAGCCGTAAAGTGAAGTTGATTGAGATTGCTGAGACTTTAAAGATATCAAAGGAATGTGCTGGACATATCGTCAACGAATATTTGGATATGCGAAAGCTCTGTTCAAAGTGGGTGCCGCGCGAGCTCACAATCGACCCAAAACAACAACGAATTGATGATTCTAAGCAGTGTTTGGAGCTGTTCAATCGTAATAAACCCGAATTTTTGCGTCGGTATGTGACAATGGATGCAACATGGCTCCATCATTTCACACCGGAGTCCAATCGACAGTCAGTCGAGTGGACTGCACGTGATGAACACTAAACATGCTATAACTCACATACTAATAGTGCAACAGCTGTCAAATTTTTACACGTGTCTTTTGAAGGTTAGGGCTAACTAAAAATCATATGGATTTAATACTAGTAGCGCCATCTATGTGTCAGCCTATGAACTTTTCAGCCCTCCTATTACAGATAAGAAATTGAGAGTCCTTTGGTTTAGAATGTATGAATCATTTGTTTTTTTCTTTCATTACTTTCAATATTATTCTATTGTAAAAAAAGTATTTTTTTTTTGTGCATTATATTTTAAAATATTTCCCACCTATCAGCGAAATTTTAACCTCTATCTAAACTAATAATTTTATTTCTCAATTTAATATAATTTGTATTAGTTGAATTAATGCTGTCGTAGATATTACATGATTACCCTTTTTACTATTTCAAATCGGAACAATGAAATGTTTATATGTATATATATATGTGTGTGTGTGTTAAGAATTAATTAAAAATGAAATAACATGTTTTATAATATTATGAGGGTTCGCATTCCATAATAAAGCTATACTCAGGGTAAAAAAAACCCTTAAAGAAATTACCTAGCTTTTTATATTTCTTTTAGGTAGTTTACTTATTTATTTTATTTAGGATTTTACTGATTCCCTTCTCAACTTGTATCATCCCCTAGTTTTGCATATTTTGTATAAATTTTTAAGTTCTTTATTGATATGACAATGCATTGCTTGCCGTTCAGCTTTTCGTTATTTTATTTTTCTAATGATTTTCAGTTTCGTTACTGCTATGAGGGTTTTATTATACAATTTGCTTGTAGTGAATACCGGTAGTAATTTTATTGTACAAAATGGTTATGCTTCTAATTCACTCCTTACCAGTAGTTCTCCTTTGATTCCAGTAGTTCTGCTTTGATTCCAGTAGTTTTTTTCCTAGTAGTTATCCTTTCGTCTCAACCGTAGAGAAGTGGTTTGCTAAATTTAAAGGAGGCGAAATGAGCACCGAGGTCGATGCATGCAGTGGAAGCCCCAAAGAGGCTGTTACCGACGAAAATATCAAAAAAGTCCACAAAATAATTTCTGATAACCGTAAAGTGAAGTTGATTGAGATTGCTGAGACCCTAAAGATATCAAAGGAATGTGTTGGACATATCGTGAACGAATATTTGGATATGCGAAAGTTATCGTTTATATATATATATAGTTTTCGTTATAGATATATATATTATATTTCAATATGATTCACTCAAATATATCGATGACAAAAAATGGACTAAAATAATGTATTTAACAATTTTAAATAAAATTCCCCTCTTTCTAGTGTTAGTCTTATTGCGTATAAAAAGTACTCAAAATGTACATAATAATATGTAACAGCTATTTTCTGCCAAAAATTTATTTGTGTTGCCCAATTTATTTGACATTAGTTTTCAATAATTTTAAATTTCAATACTATTGCAGACATAAAAAGTTTTATTTTTGAATTGTGCTCATAGATGGCGCCACATGAAATGCTTAAATGCTTTCGGTTTTGTTAGAAGCGCCGATCGCCAAACACAGAATTTGGCATCAGCTTGGTAATCGTCAATGGGTGATTAATAATTCAACATGGCAGTCATTGAGCTTTCACCTAAGGAGTGTTTTTTATGGCAACTCTCCCGGCCCTCTCAAGATTTTGATGGGGCCAGAGAGAATCTTCATTCATCTCGCTGGCCCCGGGATCAGTCATATAGGAGACGAGAAGAGATTACATAAATAATGGTCATTTGGTCAGCCATTTCAATGTCGCCCTGATAACAGAAATGTGTTGTATTTCTTGCTTCTTTTTTTCATTTTTTTAAAGATCGTCTTCTACATTTGAATAAGATACTTTCTTTAGTACATTTTTTTTAAAATTTATTCAATGACTTTTATTTAATTACTTTTAATTTTAATAATATAGATTTATTTCAATGTTATATTACTATTTTTTACCTTTAATGTCCTTCATTAAACATCATTAACTCTTCTACATTTGCTATTAAAAATTATTACAAATTTCATTTATATTCTCCTATTATTAGTATGCATACTACATTTCCAATATCTCTTCTATAGATATCTTTAATTTTAAAAATCTCTTTGCCAGTATTCCTTTTAAAAGCATCCAAGGATACCTTAAACTCACTTTACCACGACTATCATAATATTCGTACAATAAACTTCGACTACTGGATAAAATCAGTCTCTGCATTTTTATTAATTACATCTACAATTATGAGAATCTCTACATTTAAATTGAAGGTATTCACAAAGAAATAAATATTTATCAATATTAACTGGCTAATCTTCACTTACATTACTTCGAATATAAATATTGTCTAAATCACAAACATTCTCTAAGATATGCGAATTATCTAATTGTTTTCAACTAACCGAATTTTCAAAAAATATGTTATGACATTTATCCAATAGATTTTATTTAAAAAAATGCAAGCAAACTTCGTGCTGATTTTTTGATATTGACATTTACATTCAAAACTCGTCACAAATTAATATATTTGACAAAAAAAAAAGAATTACCCTTCCCTTATTCATAGACTCACACCATGGAACTCCAATATCAGTATCAAAATACATCACAATATCATCATTAATTAACTGCTCAGAATTAATTCTATCTATAACAAAAATACTTTTAGACAGCGACAAAGAAAAGAGCTCAAAATTATTTTTTTTAAAAATGATGTCCTGCATAATTTCCTTTAGCAGTACTTCTTTAATCTGTAATCTCCAAACACATTATTGCTAATATTTTTCTCCTACAGCTTGAAACTGTCATAAGTTCTCTATACTGTGAGAGTTCGTTCTCTTTAAAGAAATAGTAAATTATTTCCCCAATTTCCATAATATTCATTGATATTTGCTAATTTATTTCACTTTCCCACGCTACTAATTAACGGAAATCCCATAACGGATCATAAATCTTCCCAATCAGACAAATTCAGACGCGCAACCAGAAGTGACTTAGACGAGGGTTTGTCGTCTTGATAGATGGAATTTTTTTCTCTTTTTTCTTTTTTTGGAAAAATAAGAAAATTCCCCTAAATGGTGTTTTACTATAAGACCGTTGTTTTTAAGAGGATTTTTCACCCTTTTTTTTTTTTTTTTCTTTCTGTAGCAAAATTACAGTGATTCATGGGGATAAACGATTGGGTCGCCTTAGTAGAGAGATTTCCGCTGTTTCTTTCCGGTGGTATTAAACTATAAGAAAAAGATTTGATTTTTAATCTGATTTTTTAATTTATTTGGTAAAGGATTTTTTAAAGTTTTATTATTATTTTTTAAAAAAGTTTTACTTAAACAAAAATACGAATTTAATTTTTAATTTACAAATTTAATACTAATTTTACAAATTTAATTTATTTTATAAATAATTTTTTAGCAAATGATTTTTTTTTCCCATAGCACTTAATTTTTAATTCCGATTTTTTTTATCCCGATTGTATTTATTACTATTTCAAAATTTATTATGGTAAAGGAATTTATTTTTTAATTCATTGTTTTTCTCAAATGTGTTAAAAAATGTATTTTTCTTTTTACAATTTATTTTATTTATTTTATTTTAAAGATAATTATTTCAGTAAAATGATATTTTTTTTACATTTTATTCTTAATGGGATTTGTTAAATCAATTTATATTTTTTCCCAATATGTTAAAAAAAATTTTTATCAATTCATTAGGAATTTAATTATATACAAACTTTGTTTAGCATTAAAAGTTTTCTTTAAAACCTCTCACATTTCGTTTCAGGAAAGATATTAGTTCAAAACTTTCTACCCTTCCAAAATTAATTATTAAAAAGCACTTTATAATTATTTATTTTATTATTTATTTTTTATTTTGCATAGTTATGGAATAATATTTACAAAAAGCTTATGAATTTTCAACCAGACAAGTTGTTAAAAGTATGCTTTCTTTAACTCTCGTATATCAATGCAAAATCTCTAGGTATGCAATTGCCAGTGAATAGGATTGAAATGTTTATCAGTTTCGATAAGTATTATCTAGTGAAAAGCATATTTCGATTATTGCTTATAAATTCAAAAAAAAAAAAAAAAAAATCTGCATTAGTTGAACAAACTTCTTCGTTTTCCTTTGAAAGCAATATATATATATATATATGTACATAATATTTTATATATATATATATATAAATTTTCTCAATTTATACTTTTTCCTCAATTTAACAGGTTATACAAAAAGGTTTTCTGTAAGTGATTTTTCATTTTACAACAATGTATTTATTTTTGTAAACCTTTATTATTATTTTTTTTCATTTCTTTTAGTGAAGACTATTTTTTTACATGACTCTTTCATTTAAATTTTTTCTCCAGAAAGTGTTTATTTTGTAAAAGGTTTTGCATATGACAAACATTTTGTTTTATTGTAAATTTATAAATATAAGTAACTGAATCACATTTACTACAGTTTCATTTCTTAAATATATACTTTAAAAAGATTATATATGTGTTGATAAATACTTAACAATTTTTACGTCCTTCATAAAAATTTTGTTTTCCATTTTTAATAAAATACATTCAGAAAACTTTAAGACAAATTTTCCAAATGTATTTCACTAAAATTTTCTTACCATTAATCATTTTTTAAAGAATACTGGAATGTTATATTAGCACGATTCGATGCAATGCTAATCTTGTGTATATTTACAACTATATATTCAGAATTAATATTTCTAAAAAATACAATTTGTCTACAACCTTTAATGTCATATTCAAAATTTTAAAACACTCTCGTATTCTTTTTCAACGCAAAATTCAACATTCAATCAATTTTGTCTTAAGCAAAACCTTTGAATAAGAAATATAATTAATTTTTCAAAAAAGAAAAAAAATTTTTTTTACATTTCATATGTCTGTAAAATCTGTATTTTATAAGTTCCTGTGCATTATTTCTTTAAGATACTTTATTTCTTTTCTTGTATACAATTGTTTTTTGGGCGTTTTCATAATGCAGAAGATAGGATACTTTTTCGAAAGATACTATATTTTAGCCTGAATAAAACAAACCACTTTTAATTATATATTTCTTAGTTACTCTGGATAATATATCTAATTGACTATCTTAAAAATAGCACATTACAATTATATGGAATGAATTTTCATAGATTTTTTTAATATTTTCAGGAATAATAATAATAATTTCTGGAATCAATTAATAATTCTAATATTTTCAGGAATAACATTAATTATTTCAGGTATAAATTAATATTCTAATATATCAGGATTAATTTCTATTGTTTTCTCTAATATTTCTTTAAATTAATATTTTACATACGTTACTTCTTATGTGCAACAACTAAAAAGAAACATTTTTTCATTAAAATGATTTCCTTAATGTAATCTCTCTTTTTTTCAATATTTGTTATTTTATTCAATTTACATCATTACTTCGTATATATATATATATATATATATATATATATATATATATATATATATATATATATATATATATATATATATATATATAAACCAGTATAAATTATTCATACTAATTTGGTTTTAAACATTTGTGATTACTTCCCTGTAAAATGAAATATTATGGATAATATTAGAGAGAGATTTTTGATAATGTTATGGATATTATTAACAAAATTTTTTCTCCCAAACTAATTTCAATTTGCTGCCTTTACTTTTTATATCTTTCACTGTCAAGAGACTTCAGAAAAGTCATATACACTTGAAAGAAATTGTTCCATTTTAAGCTTTTTTGTGCAAACTGCATACTGATGTAACTATGTTTTATGAGTTGAAAATTCCAGGAATCTTTCTAATTATTATATACTGGATTATATAATTCTAATAAACAGTTAATATTTTGTGATTTTCTAATAATAAGCATTTTACAGCATTACAAAATATAGGATTTATGATTTTAAAATTTTTTCTTCTATCATTAAAAATGACTATTATTTTTCATTTTAAATCGTTTTTTTCCCCTTTAAACTTATAACACAGTAGAGTTGGTAAAAAGGGGGGTGTAAAAATTATACACTGCGAAATTTAAACTTCGGCCTATACGTCTGTGATGAAAAAAGGGAATTTTCAGGTATTCATGAAGTCTCTTTAAAAACATATAGTTTATTAGAGAATTTGATATTACAGTAGGAAGTAATTAATCATTCCTTGCTCAGAAAATAAAAAATTGGTTTGTAATAGCTGAAATATGAAATGAAAACTCTAGATTCTTTCTACGCAACGTGTAAAAATTACACCGATTGTTATTCCAGCGTGTAGTAGACTCGAGTCGTGGATTTTTCAACAATAATTTCTGCTTCTAAAAATGAATTAATGGTTTGGTATCTTCTGAAACAAAATTGGCGATGACATCTCTCCCAAGAATGATAGGAATTTCATCCAGAATTTTTGTTGTTCCTTGGTGTACATGGTAATAACTGGAGGTGAATGAACTCGGTGATGTTTGGAATATTCCTATTTGGTGAAGTGTAAATTGTTCTGATCATAATCCGCTGTCTGTGAGTGGATCTAAGGTTCTGGGAATGCGTGTTTTTTATTATTTGGATAAATTTGGTGGCCAAATTAAAAGCAATTCAGGATAAAGCATGAGTAATGATTCATTTCGGCCATTTTGTTTGTTTACTTGGAGATGGCAAGATCTTTACCATTAACAGATTTAAATAATTATCTTTATTATAATCAGGTGGCCTGATGGCCAATTGACTAGCCAATTGACTTTGGTACCACAGGCTTCAGGTTCGAATCTTGGCGGAGGCATGGATGTTTGTGAGTGGTTTGGAATTCACGCTAAACTGTAGGTCCCCGTCTGTTTAGCCCAAGTGTGCACAAGTTGACCGTAGTTTGGTCTGGTTTGGTTTGTTCCGAACCACTACAAACCCGAATTCGAACCCGAAACCCGTGGTTCCGAGCTCCAGAGCGTTAGCTACTCGGTCATCAGGCCCGAGATGAGAAGTAGAGCCCGGAGAAGAGATGGCCCGTTTAGCGACAAACCAAACCATAATCAGATTTAAATAATGATCTTTGTCATAATAAGATTCTAGATCTTTATCATAATCAGATTCTAGATCTTTACCATAATCAGATTCGAGGTCTTTACCATAATTACATTCAAGATCATTACCATAACCAGATTCTAGATCTTTACCATAATTATATTTTAGATCTTTACCATAATCAGATTCAAAAATGAATAGCACTGTTGTTTTTAATTAAATTAATTGTGAAGCAAATAAAACCAATATAAACAATCGACAACTACATTGCGTTAAAGATATCATTATTTTGATGAAACTGATTCCCTCTCTATTACATTGATTACCTGTTTGCATTGCACAAGAAGTGACAACATCCGTACATGGATGAGCGCAAGACGAACAAAATAGCACTGTTCACTTCCATAACAAGAAAGGTTGCCAAACTTGCTGTCTCATCTTTCATACAAGAACTTTAATTAAAAAATTTTCAGAAAAGAAATAAGGAAATTCAAATTCACTGTCTTTTTTGAATGCCTCTTTCTCTCGTCCTTTTACCCAATCGTCCACAACGAAATAATTTTAAAGAAAGTAAAAATGTGAAAAAATAATTATTTTCATACATTTAATTTCCTACAATTCGTTGTCGTTTGTATGTCTGCAATTAAATGTGAATGAAAAATCCATACAGAGTGTAAAGATTCTATTTTTCTTTGAGATACTTCAAAGTAATGCTTATTCAGTTAGTGAAAAAATATGAAACAAAAATATTTACACAATTCTAATTTTTTAAACGAATTAAGAAGGATGTAGAACATAAAAAATTCATTCTTTTTATAATTTTCCATCAGATAATGCTAATAGATTTGTTAAGAAGTTAAATCTTTATTTAGTGGATAAAAATAAAAATGTCCAAAAATTAATGAACATTGTCATTTAACTTATTGCTTAGAATATTCTAATATATTTATTAAAAAATGTACTAATTTTTTTTATGCAATATACTGTAATTTTTTTTTCGAAGAGAGAATTTGCCACTCTAATGAATATATATATATAAAAAAGGCATTCAAATAATATTATCTCTTAAATGAAAATAATTATTGTAGAAAATAGCAAGATATTTAGACTTAAAAAAATAAATTCAACAAAAAATCCATATAACAATATATTGATTTCTTAGTTAATTAAAAAAGATTCAGTGAAAAAATTTTGAAGTTATAAAAAAAGAGGATTTTAATTTTCTGTGTGATCTGCATGTAACTCAATGAAATGCTTATCAAAAATTGCCAATGTTTTTAAACGAACCTGAATCCTTAAAAAAATTAAAAACCACTAATTGAATTAATATAAATGCTATTCTAAAGAACTTTTGATGTTGATAAGTTTAAATTTACAGATGTGTTTTGTCATGTATCGCTTATATCAGGGTATTCTAATCCCTAGCCTAGACATTTTATAAATATTACTAAACATAAAATTGTAACTTTCTTTAAACATTACGATTTTAATTTTTTATTTATTGAAAAAAATTTTAATTACTTAAAAATCCATAAAAATAATAAAGTTAATCGCACAATTTATTAAGTTAAAAATGTTTATTTTTATTCTGTAAAATATGTTTTAATTTAGAATATCCAAATATATCTTATTCTTTAAATTAATTTTATTGACCGAAAAGGAATTAAAGACGTCAAAAGTGACGTCAAAGTTTTAAGCTGTGCGTCACTTTCGCTGAATTGCCATGGTGACTATTTTAGATTGCATCATTATTTCCAAAATATTTTACAAAGCAAATTGGCAAATTGTTAAACTAATGTATTCTTGGACTATCCATGGTATTATATGATATATATATATAGATAAATGTGAACTCCTCTGGTGTTTTTACTCACTTTATGAGCATTATTAAAAATATACAATTATTATACGATTATTAATATACTATTTTTGTAATGTAGTTAAAAGTAATTAGCTATTAATGACTCAATTATAAATAAATTTAAAACTTCAACATGCTATAAGAGGTTCATCTAAATTTATATAATAGAGTTTTATAGATTAATTATTCACTTCATCTGGTGCCTGTATTGTTATAAATGAACATTAATTTCTAAAAGAAAATATAATTGCTATACAGTATGATGACATTTAAGAAGATCAATAATAAACTATCAATTGCTTGATTAGATTACTTACGATAAAAACCTAGAAAAAATATTCAATATACATTAAATGGAAGAGTAAAAAAATTAAATGAAATAAAAATAAGACAAATAGATTATAAGAAAACTGTATAGTTCATTATAAAAATGCGATTTACATGAATGATTTACATCAGATTTGCCTAACAAGGGGAACCCGAGGCCCAACAATGAAACGCATAATTCTTTAAAACATTTTGAGCTTTTTATGAATTTATTTTACCAGTTTTTTAATTCTAAATACATAAGATGACATATAAAATAATAATGCTTTTTTTTTAAATTTAAGTACCAAACTACATGTACTATTTTTATTTTCAAAATTTTTTTTTTTATTTCAATGGAGAAAAATTGCATTAAACTTGCATGAAAAAAGGATTATTATATTGCGACATTTTTATTTAAATGACACCATGATTATACATTAGAACTGCATATTATTTGCTACTTTTTTGCTTAACAACCATTGTTGAATTAGTAATATTTTTTATGTTATCCAAGACAACCAAGAGAAGCCAAAACCATGTCTACAGTTCCTACTAGGCCTTCATCATCATGGACAAAGCTATTCATAGTAGTTGAAGTTGATATATTTAAGGGGTAATTGAAGAATCGGAAGATGAAGAAAGTTAAATTTTATTCTTTTTTTATCCTGTTACTTAATTCGATACAAAAATATAAAACAATATTCGTTATTGGTTTGTTTTGATCACATAACTTTTATATTTTGTGGGTAACATTTAAGAGAGAAGAGAAGCCAAAACCATGTCTGCAGTTCCTACTAGGCCTTCATCCTCATGGACAAAGCTATTCATAATAGCTGAAGTGGATATATTTAAGGGGTAATTGAAGAATCGGAAGATGAAGAAAGTTAAATTTTATTCTTTTTTTATCATGTTACTTAATTCGATACAAAAATACTTAAACAATATTCGTTTTATAAACAATATAAAACAATATTCGTTACTGGTTTGTTTTGATCACATAACTTTTATATTTTGTGGGTAACATTTAAGAGAGAAGAGAAGCCAAAACCATGTCTGCAGTTCCTACTAGGCCTTCATCCTCATGGACAAAGCTATTCATAATAGCTGAAGTGGATATATTTAAGGGGTAATTGAAGAATCGGAAGATGAAGAAAGTTAAATTTTATTCTTTTTTATCATGTTACTTAATTCGATACAAAAATACTTAAACAATATTCGTTTTATAAACAATATAAAACAATATTCGTTACTGGTTTGTTTTGATCACATAACTTTTATATTTTGTGGGTAACATTTAAGAGAGAAGAGGAGCCAAAACCATGTCTGTAGTTCCTACTAGGCCTTCATCCTCATGGACAAAGCTATTCATAATAGCTGAAGTGGATATATTTAAGGGGTAATTGAAGAATCGGAAGATGAAGAAAGTTAAAGTTTATTCTTTTTTTATCATGTTACTTAATTCGATACAAAAATACTTAAACAATATTCGTTTTATAAACAATATAAAACAATATTCGTTACTGGTTTGTTTTGATCACATAACTTTTATATTTTGTGGGTAACATTTAAGAGAGAAGAGAAGCCAAAACCATGTCTGCAGTTCCTACTAGGCCTTCATCCTCATGGACAAAGCTATTCATAATAGCTGAAGTGGATATATTTAAGGGGTAATTGAAGAATCGGAAGATGAAGAAAGTTAAATTTTATTCTTTTTTTATCCTGTTACTTAATTCGATACAAAAATATAAAACAATATTAGTTACTGGTTTGTTTTGATCACATAACTTTTATATTTTGCGGGTAACATTTTTACCAAACAAGAAATAGATTGTAGGTTTCAATTTGAATAATGAAACTTTTAATATTAGGATATTTCATTAAATTTGATACAATTTTTCAATTAACATAAGTAATAACCCATCTTTGAGACACCTTCAATTGAAAGAAAAATTAAATTGAAAAAAAGTTTCATGAATTTTCTCTACTTTATAATAACAATAATGATTTTTCCACTTTATGACAGTTAGACACGTTTGTTAATAATTATGATAGTAAATTCTTGCAAAAAGAGTATTATTTTATAAAAAATTGTTTTCATTAATAATTACTAATTATTATGTATTAATATTTTTTCATTTATTTGTGTGCTAATATAAAGACTTCTTTTTTCTTTTAAATTCTTTTCCATTTTTGTTTGAAATAATCAAAGGAAATAATAAAGTAAAGGTGCATTGTTAATGTTATTAAATGAAATTTAAAAAAAAATTATTTGATAAACTTCATAATTTAATGCATATAATAGTAAAAACCTTTTTGTAGATACCTGGTATTTTTATAATTATTTGTATTATTTTATTTATATTGTCTTATAAAAATCTTATAAATTTAAAACATTTAATTTTATCTCAATGCAAAATATTTTCAATTGATACAAATATTCATCGAAATATTGAAGTTGACATAAATGACATAATCGATGAGCTGGTAAAAGAGAAAAGAAGATTGCAAAGTAGTTTTTTGTGTAAATTATTTTACATTTTTTTTTTTTTTTTTTTTGTGAAATACTTCGTGATTTTATTGTTTATTTTTTTATGTATTTGAAGCAAATTAGTGCAAAGTAAAAATTAATAATAAAATAATTAATATTTGGAATTTTAATTTCGGATAAATTTTTTATTACTTACAGTTTAGTATGACTTATTGAGCTTTCATAAACTGTTACGTAAAATTCTATTTGAGTGCCTGTAGCTGTGTTTACTACTACCATTATTAGAATAAGATGATATGAAATACTTTCTAAACTAAGTTAAATATTATATTGTTAAAGCATGACAAAGTATTATTATTATTATTATTATTATTATTGCTTTTATTGAGAATGAAACAAATAAATTAGAAACAAGATAGATGCCTTATTAGTAATTCCCAAATTTTTAGCCTTTGTGGCAAATATATATATATATTGAAAAAAAGACAAAATATTGTTGAGCCCTTATTTAGCAAATCCTCTAACGAGTTCTTTTTTTACTAAACTAATTGTATTTTTAATATTTATTTTGCTCAGTTTCATTTACAGTATATCAGTTTTATATACAATGTGGTTTTATATACAACCATACATGTTTTACATGTTTTTATGTACAACAATTACAACATTACAAACAAACATATAACAATAATGATGATAATCATGTGATAAACAAAACAAAAAAATTTCTATGAAATGATCAGATAAATATTACAGATACAGATAAATTTTTACCTTACTATCTAAGATACTTTGTTGAAGATACACATAAGTTTTTGTATTAATGATAACTATTTTTAGATTATTAAATTAAAAAAGAAATGTTTTAAACACTTCCAGTCGATCAATCTTACAACCGAAGCAAATACATTTGTCATCTTTCTCAGATAAAATATTGTAGACATTCAATTTCTCAAATAAGTGTGTATTCCTGAATTTTTTTTTTTTTTTTATTCTAATTTTTTGTTATTTCATTTTATAAAAAAAAAAAAGTTATTGTTTAACTTTAAAAAATATCTCCTCCCCCTCCCCCTCTTCAGTATTGCCTAAAATTTTGTTAACATGTCAGATGGATGGACAGATGAAATTAAGAAAAGATAAATTTATAAAATCATGGATATGCACTGTAGACCTTCTGCTGCATACTGAATAATGAATAGTTGAATATGCACCTGTAAAAACTGCATACTGAATAATGGATAGTTGAATATGCACCTGTAAAAACTGCATACTGAATAATGGATAGTTGAATATGCACCTGTAAAAACTGCATACTGAATAATGGATAGTTGAATATGCACCTGTAAAAACTACATACTGAATAATGGATAGTTGAATATGCACCTGTAAAAACTGCATACTGAATAATGGATAGTTGAATATGCACCTGTAAAAACTGCATACTGAATAATGGATATGTCAAAGTAAAACTATAAGGTGTCTAAAATGGATTATGAAAGTGAAACTAAACTTAATTTTGACGAAAGATCTAAAACGTACAAGAGTAACGAGATATTTAGAAGAAAAAATAAATCTATGTCAAATTCAAAAAAATAAAAATAATAAGGCTAATCAAAAAACAAATAATATATGATTGGATAAGATAAAAAAGGTATTTTAGATGATTTTAATATAACATTATATCTATTTTTAAATCTAACTTTAAAAAAACGATCTATATAAATAGCTGATATAATTCTAATCATAAACATTCAAGGCTTCGTTCTTCCAAGCAGGAAAATAGCAAGCGAGATAAGCTGGGTGTATTTAAAACTTATCTACAAAACCTTATCAACACTTACACACATTCCGTTTCAAATTCGAGGAATGTGATTTAGATGAACAAAAACTCTAAAGAATCTTTTTAAATACATCAGAGAAGTTCAAGGTTTATGATTTAAGATTTTTTTAATGATAATAGCTTATGAATGAATATAAAGATTTTGAATTTATTAACAGTTAAATAAATTATATGAAAGTATATTAGAATATAACATACTACTGTGTCTAAAAAGTAAGACCAATTTTCAATTTAAAATTCCCGGGACTTATGGTTTTTCAATTTTTCTTCTTCTTTAGGTTGCTGGCACTGTCCTTGGCATCCGTGTGAAATTTGACGTCAAAATATTCTTTACTGTTTGAGTTACGCTTAGCTTTGCGAGAAGATAAAACTGATTCTGGTGATTTTTGAAATGTCTGAATTAATTGAGAAAAGATCTTGCATTAAATCTTGTTTTCGGCAGAAGGCATTCGACAGCAGAAGGCAGAATTCCTATATCGGAAAGAAATGTTTAGAAGTGGTATAAACAGTTCAAAGAAGGCAGAGAACGAGTAGCAGACGAAGAGCCCTCTGGTCTCTTGTCTCTTCATCAACCTAAACCGACGAAGCTCACGTCCAAAAAATTAAAGATTTGGTGCTTACAAACCGTCGATTTACAACTAGAGATCTTTCTGATGATATTGGAATTTCAAAAGGATCGGTCCATTCCATTTTGGGCCTCAAACGCGTCAAATCTCGATTGGTATCGAAGTCACTGAATGTGTCAGCTCACACTGCATTGATTCTTTGTGACTGTTTCGCCAAAAATGAAAACCATATCGTTCCACAACCACCGTATTCACGCCGTGCAACTTCTGGTTATTCCCTAAACTCAAAAGACCACTCCGGGGACACCGTTTTCAGTCGATTGAAGAGATTCAACTTGAATAGGGCGCGCTTTGAAGGCCGTCCCTCTCGATGACTTTTTAGCATGCATTGAGGATTGGAAAAAAAGTTGGCATAAGTGCATTGCATCCGGAGGGGATTACTTTGAAGGCGATGAAATAAATTTGGAAGAATAAATAAAGAATTTTTGAAAAAAAAAAATAATTGTTCTTACTTTTTGGGCACAGTAGTAGACTCATGGAAGTGGAAATATTTTAGGAGTTAGATGCATGGGATGACGAATTCAGTAGAATTGGATCATTTCATGAACGTCAAATTTCACACATATGTCAAGGATAGTGTCAGCAACCTAAAAAAAAAAAAAAAAAAAATTGAAATTTGATAAAATTCGGGAATTTAAAATTTAAAATTGGTCTTACTTTTTGGACATGGTAATATAAGCTGAAACATATAAATCCGAGAAATTATAAACTTATATCTCCGAGAAAAGCTGAAACTATAGGAAAATACAAGAAAATTACAAGATTAAAAATAGACAAGGAATGTTTTTACTAGACTTAAATGTTTTTACTGGATTATGTCCTAATTTTCTAATGTTTATATATAAGTTATTTTATATTTAACCGCGTATTATCTTCTCGTAAGTATAACCCGAAGCCTACAAAAGTAATTAATATTTACAAAATCCTTATAAAGAGTGCAACAAAGCAAGGGGAAAAAAATAGATAAATGGACAAAAAATATTAATAAAATATACGGAAAAAACTACCTTTAGCCACACATAAAATATTAATAATTAAACCATATTTGTTAAAAAATATAATAAACTTGTTCAATATAAGATATCCCTAGAGAAATAATTAAAAGTATTGTAGCATTATTTTGGCTTTTTTCAAGTACAGTTTCCGTTTATTTCATTAATTCATTGAGCAGGTTAAGAAATTTTAATCATTGAAATAAGAAATAGTTTAGAAAATAAAAATTAGAAATGTAGCTTTACGTTTAAATGAAATAAAATCTTCACCCTCCTGATTTTCTTGTACGTTTTCAAGTAATTAGAATTTAAAACATACCCACATAATATATATATATATATATATGTATATATATATAAATACATAATATATATATATATATATATAGTGTGTTTTAAATTGTAACACACACATAATATATATATATATGTGTGTGTCTGCTCTTAATATATTTAATGTATTCTATTTAAGAACACATTACATTATTTAAAATTTTACTGATTTGAAATTTTGTTTTCGTTACTATTGTATTTGCATACTGAAATAAAAGTTTTATTTAGAACCTTAAACGTTTTCCTTAACAGAATTCAAGCGTATGTACCAATTTTTACAATAAGAAATATTCATATATTCAACTTTTTTTCAATAAAATGAATTATGATTTTGGGAATTTTTCTCAGAGGGGGAAAAAAAAAAAAAAGGTGAATGGTTTTTTTTTTTTTTTTTTTTTTTTTTTAACATAAACATGTTGCGCCTCTAAGTTCTTTTCAACATGGACGACTCTTGATTCTCTTTCGCGCAGCGCCCTCAGCGCCTAGCGATGTTTCTAATTATAGACTTGTTATATAACTTGCTTGGGGCAGATCCTCTCTTGGGGCGGACAATCTTTTCCTCCATTTAATGCGTATCGAAGGAAGTATCATGACACACATGTCAACTCCGATGTCAACCTGAGTACTCTTCAAAAGTAAATTACCTGCTCTTTTTATATTGCATGTTCAATAATTGTCTATTATTTCTATGACTATTTCTACTCATATTTCTCATTTTTGCTATTTTCGTTTGTTTAAAGATGAGTGAGAGGGAGCCATTTTTAACTTTACGAAAAGCTTTCTAAAATTTTAATTAAGGTTTCTCTCTAATTAATCTTTCTTTTGAATTTCATTTAAAATATTTGTAACATTAAAATGATGTTGTTGACTTAGAATTTATTTTCCTTTGAGGATAAAAATTAATTAATAATAGTTTTTTTTAGCTTCTCGGAAACTTTTATTTCTATTTTCTTCTTTCAAATGAAAATGAGCTTAAATAAAGGAAATAATTAAATTATTTTAGAATTTAAATTTAAATTGTGTTTTTCTTAGAAAAATAGAGAATAAACCAGAATGTAATTTGCCATTATTTAAGATGCACATTCATAATTTGTTTGTTGTAATTTTTTTTTTCAGCTTTATTTCTGTTTAATACAATAAATGTGTAGAAATTTTTTTGTATTTAATTACTTTACATATTTAATAAATAATAATATAAAATATATAAATTATTAATTAGATTGTTGGTTGTAATTGTATTTTTTTCAGCTTTATTTCTGTTTAATACAATAAATGTGTAGAAATTTTCTTGTACTTAATTATTTTACGTATTTAATAAATAATAATTAAATAAAAATATATTATTTATTAATTAGATGAAATTATATTTTATTATGTTATATTTACATATTTTACATACATATTTCCTTTAAATACGTTGTAGAAAAAGTAAAATTTTTTTAAAAATTTTTTTAAATAAATTAAACATTTCTTACAATTTGTTGAAAATATTTTTTAAATAATTATTGATTGTCAAATTGTCTCATTAAGAAGTTTTGAGAATGTGAAATTTACTTTATGAACTGAATTATAATTTTTGTAATTTTTATTTATTATCTTTTTAGTATTTACTAATAGGATGTTAATATGACATAAATGATAAGATTGTTTACTTGATATTATAAAATTCTTATCTTAAATATTTTCCTAAAGAAGTATGTTTCCCAACTTTGCAAATTTGTTTTCGAAAAAAATATTGTTTTAATAAATTTTTTTTTTTATGATAAAAGTTTTTTTTGTATAAAAAAATTAAATTTCCAGTATATTTAAATTTCTAATAAATTTAATTTATATAAACTATATATAAATTAAATTTCCACTTACATATTAGTAAAATGTTAAATAAAAGTTTAAAAAATGTGTTACCGTTTAGGCTTTAATTTTTAAATGCATAATTTTTCTAAAAAATTTACAGAAACTAAAAAATTAGTTATTTAATAATAAATTTAATTAAAATATGGATAATATTTATAAATATAACCATAATATTAAATACTTCAGTTTTTGATGAAATTGTAAATTTCTTTTGTTAACTGTAAATTCTTCTTTCCAAGAAATAGCACCAACTTCTCTCCATTTGTACCTAATAATATTTGTAATAAGAAAGTATCACTTATAGTAACAACATTTTGATCGATTTTTGACTTATTTAAAACTATTTTAAAAGCATATCACAAAATGAAAATTTTTAGGCATTTTGTTCTGCTCTTAAAACAAAATGAAATTTCTTCTAGTTGCTCGCTTTTTTTATGTAATGATTCATCCGTTAAAATCTTTAGTGTTCAAAATTAAAATTTAATTTTTACTGTTTAATTTATTTTTTATTTTATTGTTATTATATTTCTATTTATTTTTTGCTAATTTTTTATTATCAAAAAAGATTAATAGAAAGGTAATAGACAATTTTTTAATTAAATTATTTATTTTAGAATAAAAATAATTATATTAATTAATTTATTATATTAAATTTTTTATTTTAAATCTTTGATTAAATAACTTGGCTTTTATCGTTCTATCAAAACTTTTTTCTCCTCGAATTTTGATAAATCCTACATTTCTAAAACATTGTAGCTCTTATGATAAAAAAAAAATTTAATTTTTCGCATATATTTTTTAACTATGCCATTAGTCTTTATTTATCGATTAGTCGATTTATCATTAGTCTTTCTTTCTTAATAAATAAAAATAATCAAATATCCTTTTTTTTACTTTAATAAATTTTTTTTCTTATTTCGCTTAACTTTGTATTTGCAGTATACAACTTCAGTTTTCCCTTTCTTTCAGCTAATTTATTTAATTGCGAATCGTTATGTATGGAAATCATAAAGTTATACTTACAAGGTTTATTTGCCATAATTGTACAACTGTTTAATTAAAAATCCCAGTTTCTTTGTTCTAAATATAAATAATATTTCATTTTTTTAATCAATATTTGAACATTTTTTTGAATGCATAAATATATTAATTATATATTACAAAAGTAATGTATTCAATTTAATCAATACTAAATACAGTATTTTCCTGAGTAATAATCACATTTTTAAATTAAATTTTTTCAACTTTATTATTTATAAATGTTTTCAATGCAAAAATAGCATTATATCTGCATTATATAGCATTATATCTGCATTATATAGCATTACATGAAAAAAATTATGTTTTTTTTAAATATGAAACTAAGTTTTATTTCTGTATCTCATAAATTACTTCCTATTCTTAAACACGCTTTAGATTACTTTCCCTTATATAATAAACGTCAATATTATTTAAGTTCCTCTCTTATAATTTCATTGTTCGAAAGATTTGATTAAATAATAGATTTTTGAATAAAAAAATAATTTTTGAATAAATGCATAAAAAAGACCACACAGTTTTAAGTATTTTACTCAATTCGCGATGTAAAGTAAAATATTTTCTCTAGATTACTGATTCTCCCTTTTTTCAATGATTTTATCGAAACGATGATTTGACAACTTTCTACAAAATTTAATGATCACATATTAGTATTCTTTGAAATTTTGGCTTAGAACTAAAATGAGAGTTTTGGCTTTAAGTCAATAACACAAGAACAAATGTTCGCTTCAGAAAAGAAAAAAAGAACTTTTAATTTAAAAACTGGCAATTTAAATTATGCATTGTCATTTAGGTAAAATAAATAACAATTACTTGCTTGAGGAAGCTTCTTTCATTTAGACAAGGACAGCCGAATTTCTTTAAAGTAATTACAATTGTTACAAAGTCATTGTTTTCCAGTAAATATCTCTTTAGTCAGATTGGTCATAGAAAAAATCTATGAAATGTACAAATATACTGGACGAAACCTACGGATTGAAAACTTATCAGTGTTTTGTGATCAGTGAATTAATATTCATTCTTAAATCTCAGGAAAATTAACTTTAAACACTTCATTGGGAAGCCACTTTTGTAAGAAGCGTGTAATCGAAGTAAGTGAATATGAACAAAAGACTACATAAATTTAAATCTAACTTTACTAACTAAAGCTTACAGTTACAATTACACAATTTTACAATAAAATAAATACAATATGACAAGTTAACATGGAAAGAAAAGTATTTACATAGCAGTAGTTTTTAATAACCAATTACTATGGCTGACAAAAAAAAAAAATCTCTGGTAGTTTTACAGGCTGTCCCAAAGCATGTAGAGAAAATGTGTAAACATAAATGGCGCAACTAGTGGTGACGTCAGATTACATTTTTGATTTGAATTGTTAGTCTGATTCTAGCGGGCTCAGGCTTGTAGTATGTACACAACACCATCAAAATGTAAATAAAACTTTCTTTTATATCGGTGGATCCGTCTCTTGTTTAGATAATATTTTCGTATTATTCATAACGCTATTTCTCGTAGGTAGACGGAGTGCCAGCTACTTTAAAGTTATACTGTTGCGTTACAAATTTACTCTGATATTTGATTTTTTCAGCTGCTGGAAAATGTTCTTCAGAATGAACTTTCTTTTTTCTGGCCTGTGTTGGTTAGGTGTTTTAAGTCGGGTTATTTAATTTAAAACAAATTATCTGACTTAAAACATCTTGTCAATCAGGTTCTTATTTTCGAAAGCTCTTCTTTTCTGGGACGTATTGCTGTGTTTTAACTGAAGCAGTTTTGAACAGAAATAGGCTGAAAATTTATTTTCGAAACACTAACTTAAAACAATTGATAGGTAAGAATATTTGTTACTATATTTAATTCTTTCTTTACAGTTGAACAGTATATAATAATCATTTAGTTTTTTTATTTATTTATCTTAACTTGAGCAATGAGCATTAATCTTAGTAAGTTACATAGAATACAAAAAGAATCAACCATATTATTTATTCCTTTTGATTTTTTAAGAGTTTCTTATATATATATATATATATTTAAAAGTTTAATAATATTTTTTTTTACTTGAAAGGAAATATTTTAGTATATCTTTTTAAGTTATTTATTACATTTAATCAATAAAGCACTTAACTTTGAAATTTATTATTTTGAATCTAAATTAAATAATTTTAAAAATAAGTTTTTATTTTAAAATTTATAGATAATTTAAAAAAATTAATTTTGAATTTGAAAGTTTTATATTTGTGTACTAAACATAAAAAAATATATAAAATTTTTTATTCATATTTAATTTTTAAAAACTAAATAACATATTTCTTAAGAACAAGTATGAATCTTATTAAACTTTTAAACTTTGCAAAAATTTTTATATTTTAATTGTTTTTATTATTTTTTTAAATAGTACATAAATTTTATTTATTTTAAATTCTTGACAAGGATGTGAAATTTAATGACAACTTACTATTGACTTATCAATTTAGTGATCATTTTCTTGGCTCTAATTTTTAGAGCAAAATCAAACAATACTTTCTCATTTATTTCAATTCAATGCATTTCATTCAATTCCTTGTGATATCAGTTTCACTTATCTGTAACATTGAAGATCATTTATTCGTATATTATGAGTTGTCTATCCAGCGTTCTATGAATGTATATACACTGCCTGACATAGAAAATGCAACACCATACAAGACCATACAATTAGAATGTGATACCATACAATTATACAATTGTATGGTGTCAATAGGGTATACTATACACCATACAATTAGAATGTGTTGAAAATTGTTGCACAGACAGAAAATGTATACCCAAATAAGTCATGTTAATTAAAAGAAAAAAATTTTATAAAGCGATGAATTTATTTAGGTTTACATATTCAGGGTGATTTCTTTGATACTTCTTTACTCAATTGGTAAAAGTTTGTCAAAATTTATTTTATCAATATTCTTTACTTACTAATATTCGATTATTTCTACTTTTTAGTTTTTTTTATTTATATGTGAATTTGTCTTTTTAAAAATTTTCAATATATATTAATCATCCTAATATAAGCATTGTAAACTGTTGGCAATCATTATTTGTGATATTCGAATATTAAAAAGCGAATATTTGAAATAAATAGGAAGTTTTTATAATTGTAAAATCACATCTATGTCAAATTTAACAAACCACGGTAGATAATCCTTCATAAAATTAATTTCATTTGCTATAATAGTTTGTTTTGTAAGGTAAACAAGAAGGAAATATATTAAAAAAAAATTATTATATGCTTGCAAATAAACAGTAAAAATATCAAAATTAATTAATTTCGAAATTGACTACAGTAGAAGTTTATGTTTATTTTCCTTAAAAATGATTGTAATTTTTTTTTAAAAATATTTTTGAATAACATTGAAATAAATGTTTTTTTTAAGGGGGACTCACATCTTTCGCAAAGAATAACTTAATCAAGTTTTTATTAATTTTATCTTTTAACTTCTTATTTACTAAAAAAGTTACTTTTTCAATAATTGAAAGCACCCTAAGATGAGAAAGGCCAGATGAGTTGATTCAGTCGAAAGAAATCTAAAGGGTCTGGGAGTCAACAGATGGCGATTTATTGCCCCCGATAGGAAGATATAGGAAGTTCATGGAGACTGTCTTGGCATGTAATAGGCAGTAGTGCTGACGAAGAAAAATAACTTCCTATTTATTAATTAATGCTAATTTCTTCCTATACGATAAATGTGTTAATATGAAAGTAAGATTATCCTTCAACTTAAAAATATCTCTAATAGATATATCCAGCTTTAACAGATTTTAAAAAATTGCATTATATTTTTCAATTCCTTCTATTAGCTCACACTCTCCCTATATATATCTTGTTCAAATTTTCTATCGTTAATAAAATACTTTTTATTCATCCACTCAAGTTCAAATACATTTTTTTTTTAATTTTGTAGTGGATGACACTTGATGTTAATACAGCTTTTCAAATATTAATTCAGTAATTAAATTTAATTAATTAATTTTAGTATTTTTTAGATTTAAGTTGCATACATATCTACCAATAGATGGCGCCAGATAAACTTAAAAAAAATGAATAAAAATTATTTATGAAGGACTTTCTGCAATATAGTGAAAAAAAAAAAAAAGTAGGAATTGACTTTAAAAAATTGTTTTTTATATTACTTGTTTTAAAGGAGAATTTTCTATCTTCACTCATATTTAATGGTATAAATTGAGTATGAATTGAATTTAAACAACCTATATATACATATAAAACAACAAAATCTTAAATACAGACGCATGAAAAAATTCATTCTCACCAATCCGTGCGCAACTCGAAGCAAATATTCTCTCATATCAGGTGATTCGCTATATACCGATAGTCGTTCCACCTTGGTTTGATTTGGTTTTGTGTTTCGTATCAAACATTTTGCGTGTAACCAAACCACGGTCAAAACCACAGTAAGAAATAATTGAGCTTGCTTTTCTGGTTCAAATTATAATGAACAGGAACACACGAACTCTGGATTTATTGCTCAAATTTGGACCCGGGTAAATGCATGCATCACTGCTACAAATATAATTGTGAAAGCGTTGATGGTGCAGGATTTTGGGCACGAACAGACCTCTCGATGATGTCCCATAAATGCTCGATGGGATTCATGTCGGGCGATCTAGGTGGCCAGATCATTCGTTGGAATTGTCCAGAATGTTCTTCAAACCAATCGCGAACAGTTGTGGCCCGGTGACATGGCGCATTGTCATCCATAAAAATCCCATCGTTGTTTGGGTACATGAAGTCCATGAATGGCTGCAAGTGATCTCCAAGTAGCTGAACATAAGCATTTCCAGTCAATGTTCGGTCCAGTTGCAGCAGAGGACCAAGTCCATGCCATGAAAAAACAGCCCAAACCATTACGGAGCCACCACCAACTTGAACAGTGCCTTGCTGACAGTTTGGGTCCATGGCTTCGTGGAGTCTGTGCCACACTCGAACCCTACCATTAGCTCTTACTAACTGAAATCGTGACTCATCGGATCAGGCCACGGTTTTCCATTCATCTAGGGACCAACCAATATGCTCACGTGGCCACGAGAGTCGCTGCAAACGATGTCGTTCTGTCAGTAAAGGCACTCGAGTCGGTCTTCTGCTGGAATAGCCCAAGAATGCAAACAGACAAGTCCCTTGTACGTCCCACATTGATTTCTGCGGTTATTTGACGCAGTGTTGCTTGTCTGTTAGAATTTACGACTCTTTGCAGACGTCGCCGGTCTTGGTCGTTAAGTGCAGGCGGTCGACCACTGCGCTGTCCATGGTGTGATGTTATGCCTGAAATTTCATACTCTCCGCACACTCTTGACACAGTGGATCTGGGAATGTTAAATTCCCTAACGATTTCCGAAATGGCATGACCCATGCGTCTAGCTCCAACTAACATTCCACGTTCAAAGTCTGTTAATTCCCGTCGTGCGGTCATCATCACGTCAAAACCTCTTCACATGAATAACTTGAACAAAAATGAAAGCTCTGCGAAAGCACTGCGCATTTATACCTGTTCTACGCGATGCTACTGCCATCTGAAAATTTGCATATTGCTATCCCATGACTTTTGTCACTTCAGTGTATATTATATATATATATATATGTTTTGTTGTTTCTTATCCCACTTGGCTGGCCAAGCCCACGAGCCCATACGTACTCATGATTGAAGGGGAAGGAAGCAGCTTCTGTTGTGATGGAGCACCCGTAGGTAGAAGCCTGACTTTTGCTCCGTGACGCTCTTACAGTCATAGGAGACCGGGACCTACGGCTTAAAGTGGATTCCGAACCACTACAAACATCCATGGCACCGCCGGGATTCGAACCCGAAACCTGTGGCACCGAGCGCCAGAGCGCTAGACACTCGGCCATTCAGGTCCCAAATTTGCCAACGGCACGCAGTGTTCCATATATATATATAACTTATATAATAAAACTTTAAATGAATTATTCCATTTATTCTCATTACATAAATAGTAACAGACTGTGTATGAAATTTGAATAAACCTTACGATATTTTTTTTAATTTATTAATTTATTTTTTCAGCTGCTGGAAAACGTTCTTCAGAATGAACTTTCTTTTTTCTGGCCTGTGTTGGTTAGGTGTTTTAAGTCGGGTTATTTAATTTAAAACAAATTATCTGACTTAAAACATCTTGTCAATCAGGTTCTTATTTTCGAAAGCTCTTCTTTTCTGGGACGTATTGCTGTGTTTTAACTCAAGCAGTTTTGAACACAAATCGGCTGAACATTTATTTACGAAACACTAACTTCAAACTATTGATAGGTAAGAATATTTATTAATTTATTTTTTTCAGCTACTGGAAAACGTTCTTCCGAATGAACTTTCTTTTTCCTGGCCTGTGTTGGTTAGGTGTTTTAAGTTGGGTTATTTAATTTAAAACAAATTATCTGACTTAAAACATCTTGTCAATCAGGTTCTTATTTTCGAAAGCTCTCCTTTTCTGGGACGTATTGCTGTGTTTTAACTGAAGCACAACATGAATAGGCTGAACATTTATTTTCGACACACTAACTTAAAACAATTGATAGGTAAGAATATTTGTTATTTATTTATTAATTTATTTTTTTCAGCTACTGGAAAACGTTCTTCAGAAAGAACTTTCTTTTTTCTGGCCTGTGTTGGTTAGGTGTTTTAAGTCGGGTTATTTAATTTAAAACAAATCATCTGACTTAAAACATCTTGTCAATCAGGTTCAGATTTACGAAAGCTCTTCTTTTCTGGGACGTATTGCTGTGTTTTAACTGAAGCAGTTTTGAACAGAAATAGGCTGAACATTTATTTTCGAAACACTAACTTAAAACAATTGATAGGTAAGAATATTTGTTACTATCTTTAATCTCTTTATCTTTGCAGTTGAACAGTATATAATAATTATTTAGTTTTTTTTTATTTATTTATCTTAACCTGAGCAATGAGAATTAACTTATATAGAATTAGAAGAATGAATCATATTATTTATTTCTTTTAATCTTTTTAATTTTTTAAGAGTTTCTTTTATATATATTTTTAAAAGTTTAATAATATATATATTTTTTTTTCCCTTGAAAAAAAATATTTTAGTATATCTCTAGAAGTTATTTATTATTTTTAATTCTAATCAATGTGGCACTCAATTTTGAAATTTGATATTTTGAATTTAAATAACATAATTTGAAAAAAAGAGTTTTTGTTTTAAAATTTATAGATAATTTTAAAAAAATTAATTTTGAATTTGAAAGTTTTATATTTGCGTACTAAATATAAAAAAAATATAACAATTTTTATTTAAAATTAATTTTTTAAAACTAAATACATATTTCTTAAGAAAAAGTATGAATCTTATTAAGCTTTTAAACTTTGCAAACGTTTCATATTTTAATTGTTTTAATATTTTTTAAATAGATATAATAATAAAGATTTTTTATTTTAAATTCATGATAAGGATATGAAGTTTAATGACAACTTACTATTGATTTATCAGTTTAGAGATCATTTTCTTGGCTCTAATTTTTGGAGCAAAATCAAACAATACTTTCCCATTTAATTTAATTCCTTTTATTTCATTCAATTTCGTGTGATATAAGTTTTATTTATCTAAGTATATTTTCTATAAGTTTTATTAAAAATCCTCTATTCATATTTTATGAGTTGTCTGTATAACGTTCCACGAATGTATATACACAGCCTGAAAATGAAAATGTACCACCATAAAAGACTAATTAAAATATGACACCATGCAATTATACAATTGTATGGTGTCAATAGGGTATATTATACACCATACAATTAGAATGTGTTGAAAATTGCTGCACAGACAGAAAATGTATACCCAAATAAGTGATGTTATTTAAAAGAAAATAATTTTATAAAGCATTGAATTATTTAGGGTTACATATGCATTGTGATTTCTTTGTTACTTCTTTACTCACTTGGTAAAAGTTTGTCAAAGTTAATTTTATCAGTTTTCTTTACTTACTAATATTCCGTGTAAATTTAATGATTTCAACGTAGTAAGGGGAAAAGTTTTCAATTTATTAAATTATTTTATTATTTAATTACTGTTTCATCTCTTTTAAGGTAAGTTTTATTTTACCAGGTAAATAACCTTCTACAGTTAACATTTTTACAAATTTTCTTCATGGGTAAAATGTGTACATTTGTAAAATAATTGAACAGTTACATTTTATTTAATTAAAAAAATTAATATCCCTCCGAAAATATATAATACAACATACCAATGTTGCCATCTGAAAAAAAAGTTTCAGCTAGAGCCCCTCTAAATAAACTTTAAATGAATTATTAAATTTATTCTCATTACATAAATAGTAACATACATTAACATTATTAATTTCATACACAGTTATGTATGAAATATGAAAAAATCTTACAATATTTGTTATATATTTATTAATTTATTTTTTTCAGCTACTGGAAAACATTCTTCAGGAAGAACTTTCTTTTTTCTGGCCTGTGTTGGTTAGGTGTTTTAAGTCGGGTTATTTAATTTAAAACAAATCATCTGACTTAAAACATCTTGTCAATCAGGTTCTTATTTACGAAAGCTCTTCTTTTCTTGGACGTATTGCTGTGTTTTAACTGAAGCAGTTTTGAACAGAAATAGGCTGAACAGAATTTTGAACAGAACATTTATTTTTGAAACACTAACTTAAAACTATTGATAAGTAAGAATATTTGTTATTTATTTATTAATTTATTTTTTTCAGCTACTGGAAAACGTTCTTCAGAAAGAACTTTCTTTTTTCTGGCCTGTGTTGGTTAGGTGTTTTAAGTTGGGTTATTTAATTTAAAACAAATTATCTGACTTAAAACATCTTGTCAATCAGGTTCTTATTTTCGAAAGCTCTTCTTTTCTGGGACACATTGCTGTGTTTTAACTGAAGCAGTTTTGAACAGAAATAGGCTGAAAATTTATTTTCGAAACACTAACTTAAAACAATTGATAGGTAAGAATATTTGTTACTATCTTTAATTCTTTCTTTACAGTTGAACAGTATATAACAATCTTTTAGTTTTTTTTATTTATTTATCTTAACCTGAGCAATGAGAATTAAGTTATATAGAATTAGAAGAATGAATCATATTATTTATTTCTTTTAATCTTTTTAATTTTTTAAGAGTTTATTTTATATATATTTTTAAAAGTTTAATAATATATATATATTTTTTTCTTGAAAGAAAATATTTTAGTATATCTCTAGAAGTTATTTATTATTTTTAATTCTAATCAATGCGGCACTCAATTTTGAAATTTGATATTTTGAATTTAAATAACATAATTTGAAAAAAAAGTTTTTGTTTTAAAATTTAGAGATAATTGAAAAAAAATTAATTTTGAATTTGAAAGTTTTATATTTGTGTACTAAATATAAAAAATATATAACAATTTTTATTTGTAATTAATTTTTTAAGACTAAATACATATTTCTTAAGAAAAAGTATGAATCTTATTAAGCTTTTAAACTTTGCAAACGTTTCATATTTTAACTGTTTTAATATTTTTTAAATAGATATAATAATAAAGATTTTTTATTTTAAATTCATGATAAGGATATGAAGTTTAATGACAACTTACTATTGATTTATCAATTTAGAGATCATTTTCTTGGCTCTAATTTTTGGAGCAAAATCAAACAATACTTTTCCATTTAATTCAATTCCTTTTATTTCATTCAATTTCGTGTGATATAAGTTTTATTTATCTAAGTATATTTTCTATAAGTTTTATTAAAAATCCTCTATTCATATATTATGAGTTGTCTGTATAACGTTCCACGAATGTATATACACAGCCTGAAAATGAAAATGTACCACCATAAAAGACTAATTAAAATATGACACCATGCAATTATACAATTGTATGGTGTCAATAGGGTATATTATACACCATACAATTAGAATGTGTTGAAAATTGTTGCACAGACAGAAAATGTATATCCAAATAAGTGATGTTATTTAAAAGAAAATAATTTTATAAAGCATTGAATTATTTAGGGTTACATATGCATTGTGATTTCTTTGTTACTTCTTTACTCACTTAGTAAAAGTTTGTCAAAATTAATTTTATCAATTTTCTTTACTTACTAATATTCCGTGTAAATTTAAAGATTTCAACCTAGTAAGGGGAAAAGTTTTCAATTTATTAAATTATTTTATTATTTAATTACTGTTTCACTCTCTTTTAAGGTAAGTTTTATTTTACCAGGTAAATAACCTTCTAGAGTTAACATTTTTATAAATTTTCTTCATGGGTAAAATGTGTACATTTGTAAAATAATTCAACAGTTACATTTTATTTAATTAAAAAAATTCATATCCCTCCGAAACATATAATACAACGTATTATAATACAACATTCTGATGTTGCCATCTGAAAAAAAGTTTCAACTGGAGCCTCTCTATATCTGCGACATTGCCACCGGGGAAAAAAATTCCTCCCAAAACCTCCTCTAACAAGACGACACCTCGTTTACGTCACTTCCTGAAAAAAGGGTTTGGTTAATTCAGACCAAAAGAATTTTTTTTTTCTTTTTCTCCGATAAATTATTGTATCTTTTTCATAATGAAAAGGTAGCACCTCGAAAAAACTGCTGCATACAGGAAAAATGTAAAATATCTTAAAAATAAAAGTAGAAATTTGCAAAATTTTTGATAAAATATAAAACTTTTATGTAAAGTATAAAAGATTTTAGAAGTATATGAAAGGTAAAATATTTTTTAAAAAATCAATGATATTTCTTATTCAAGGTTATTTTTAAAACAAAATTAATTGATTGGTTTTAAAGATTAGAACATGGCTGCATTGAATGTGATAGATAAAATATATTGTTTAGAAATATTAATTCCGATATTGTAATTGCAAATATACGAAAGATTAACATTCTTAATTATATAATATTAGAGACGATAGGATCGTGTCTAATTCATCATTATAACATTCTTTAAAAAAATTATTAATGGCAAGAAGATTTGAGTGAAACACATTAGAAAAAATATAATTTTCTGAATGTATTTTTATTGAAAGAAATATTATTATTTTTCAGTATATAATCATTTCTATAAAAATTGTTAAGTATTTATCAGCGCATTTATTTTAAAAGTATTTATTTATTTATTAGATGAATCTGTGGTAAATATGATTCAAAGTCTTATGTGCATAAATATATTAAAATAGAATGCTTGTCATATATATACACCTGAAAAAAAAGTAAGTTTTCGGATGAAAATATTTCAATAACTAAAATATTGAAAAAAGTATCAATTCTTCATTAAAAGAAATGAAAAATATCAATAATAAAGTTAAAAAAGCGTCTTAAAATGAAAAAAAAAAAATGTTTCCAGAAAAGGTTTTGTATGACTTATTAAAGTGAAGCTGATTTTTTGTAAATTTTATTCAATCATTATTACAATAAAAAATATAATGTCTATGGAAGTTGTGTAAGTACACGACTTTTGCTGGACAGAAAAGAAATAATAACGTAAGTGACAATGATTTATGAGATGTATACAATATTTAGAAATAAAATAGGATTATTTTGAGGGTTAAGAAAACGAATTAATGTAGATTCATTACAAAAAGTAGTATCTTTTTTATTAGCTTATTTTACCAAATCCTAGTACGAGTAGTGAAAATTAATAATAATTGCAATTTTAAATAATTGCATGCTAAATAAATATTGGTAATTGCAGTTTAATTTCTATTTAACAGATAAAACCAAATATGAAGGAAGAAAGAATAAATTAATTAATAGAATAAATATCGTTAACAATTTTTTTTTAATAAAAAGGACTTTAAAATGTGTTTTTAAATTGTAAAATTTTAAATGAACACGTTGTGTATGAAAGGTGAAATTTCATAAGACTTTTGTAAACATTATTATTAAAATTAAAACCGAAACAGTAAAAGATTTGTGCATATCAGGAAAAAATATAAAATGTAAGGGAAAGAAATTATTGGTCAGCTGTATACATTAGGAATTATTATTATTCATTAGGAATTTTTTTTAATAAAAACGACTTAAAAATTGTGGTTATGGAACAAAAAATTTCAAATGATTTGTGTAATGGGACTTTTGACTTATTGTTTAGTGATTATTAAAATTAAAAACAGAATGGCTATGGAGGCTGTGTGAGTACAAGATTTGTGTACAACAGAAAAGAAATAAAATCTAAGTGAATTTGATTTTAGAAATGTATACAATATTCGAAATAAAATATTCGTGTTTAATAAATTGTATTAGTGTAAATTCATTATAAAAATAACATTATTTTAACAATTTTGTTTTGCAAATCACAGTTTAAGTAGTGATTATTTCTAAATGCTAGAACAAATTTGTATCAACAAAAAATTATAGGGTTTAACAAATAGAATCAAGCATGAAGATGAATGCATCTTTAACGAAAACACTTTAGGTTATAATTTAACCAACAGTTTAAATAATACTTAACACATATGTAAAAGTAAATGTATACCTTAACTTATTGATGTGAGTACTTATATGGAATTCTCGTCGAAATACAAAATGCGTTGTACAAAATAAAATTTCGAGTGAAAAATTTTAATAAGTAAAAGAGTCATGTAACTTCCCTTATTTAAAGATAATAAAACAAAATAAATAAATAAATGTTTAAAATTTTTAAAAATAAATTACTTTATTAAAATGATTTTTATAAAATGTATGTTCAAAATGTGAAAGTTCACTAGTTGTTAGAGTACCAGAAGTTCGATGTAATGGGTTTCTGGTATTGTTTATGAATCTTTTGCATCAGGCGATAATTCTCTTGAGTTTCGTGAATGAACAACAGTTATAAATAATGTCTAAAGACTCCACAATATGAGCCACAGCCGACACTTGATTTACAGTTGACGGCTTCATCTCTCTCGCAATTATATCCTTGTCCTTTGATGTAAGGTCTCTATTCATAAGCCACACTGGACCTCCGGGATACTCGTCGTTCACTAAGAATGGTGGTGCCTTCCACAATATTTCATTCGCTCGGAGTTTATCTGCATGCAGACCACGGGAAGTAAGATCAGTAATATTCACTTCAGAAGATACAAAATGCCAGTCCTTCACATTTGTAAAATGCTGTATTTTTGATACTGTCAAAAAAAAAAAAAAAAAAAAAAAGTTCGAGACACGTCAATTTGTAAAAATGTTTTGACTTTGTGCACTAATTTGGATAGCAGCGCGGTAACACAGAGCTCCAGTCGTGGAATAGAAATAGTTTCGATCGGGGCAACTCGAGATTTGCTGACAATTATTCCTACAAACACTTATCCAGAATCACTGCAAGATTTTAAATAAAGAACTGCTCCATAGGCGACTTCACTAGTATCTGAGAAGCCATGAAGTTCGATGAGTATTAGTTCACTGATAACAATGCATCTTTGAATTTGAATGTCATTAATGGTTGTTAAAGCTATAAAGAATTCATGTCATTCCTCAAGCTCTTTTTTAAGCAAATTATCGTTCCAGTCCAGCTTGATTAGTCACTGATTTTGCAAGAAAATTTTTACCTTTGTCAGAACTGTGCCAAGTAAACCGTTCGGATCAAGAACGTATACCATATTGTCAAAATATTTGACAATACCATACGCTTTGTAAACGAAATGTCACAGTCTACTTTCACTTTGAAGGGGAAGCAATCTTTTTTAGGTTGTCGTATTATTCGGAGTATTTTTATTTCATCTGGAGAAAAGGAGTAATCAGCTTTGTCACTATCTGTCTGAAAATTTCCGCTGCTCTACAACTGATGTAATTGCATTTCACCTCTATTCAGAATTTCCGTTAACTCTTTAGTAAATCTGATAGCTTCAGTTATTTTATTTGCACCGGAAAGGGCATCATCCATTTAAAGTCCTCTTCTAAGATAGGTGCCGATAAAAGAAAATTATCTTTTTCATCTATTGCTAATTTCTTAAAAAATAGCTAAAAAAGGACAGCGAACTGTTCCTTATGCAGTTGCAAGTTCGTATATTTTAACTGGTTCATTCATTCCATCTTTCCACAAAATGTCCTGTAATTTTCATAGACTAGGGCAAATGTTTATGGTTCTAAAAATTTTTTTATATCTGTTGAAAACAAATAAATGTGTTTACGGAATCTCACCATAATTGAAAAAAAGATCGTCCTGTATCACACCGCCGTTAAATTGTAAAGAATTGAGCCAAATTTTCTTTTGTTATAAGGAAAGACGCATTAAACGACACGAAGTTTTGTTTTTAATATGTCGAGACTGTTTATACCTAAGTGTGGTACGTAATAAGCACCCTCAGTTTTTTCACTTACTTTAAATTCCTTTATGTGACCCATTTCTTCATATTCCCGTAAAAAATCTCTATATAACGATGAATAGTGAAGATCTTTTATTAATCGTCTCCATATGGAATCTAACCTTTTCAACGCAATATCTCTTCAAGATGTTAATTGTTACCCACCCAAAATCCAATTCGAAATTATTGACCTACTGCACCATACTACACTGAAAAGCAAATAAAAAAGAATTTATTTCATTTGCAAGTGCTCCAAATTATTTTGAATTTAGGAAATTTGTAGCAACAAATTCACATTTTTCAGTTTAACAATTTTCCAAATTTAGACGATTTGTCTGTCAGATATTGTAGGTTTGGATCAACATGTATTTATGAACAAATGTTTTCCATTATGTTAAATTGTCCTTCAAGATTATGTGGTATGCACTTAAAACGCTTAATTCTGTTAGCATCTTAAAGAACTTATCCTAATATAGATGATTTGGTAAAAAAACAACAAATTCTAAAGCTACATTAATTATGTACTGACTGTTTAATAAATATTTAGAATTAAATGTTTCAAGTTATTAATTTTTATTTCATACATAAAGTAACTGACTGAGCCTTTAAAAATTATTAACAATAAAACCTAAGTTTGTACTTTTGTTTTATTTATTTTATATTTTTAAATCTACACCACTCAGACTTAAATGAAAAAATGTTCTATTTGCAGAAAATCCCAAATTAGTATTTATGCAAAGTGGATGAATGACGGTGAAACCACCGGTAGACGACATGGTGTTGGAAGTCCACACGCTATCAAAGAAAAAGGTCGTCGGAGACTGTCTCGCATGGTGAAGCAAAACCGGAGCCAGACAGTGGCTCAGTTGACAGCCCAATACAATGCAGGGCCAAGTAGAATATTATCGGAGCACACTGTTCAGCGGACACTGTTGGATATGGGGCTAAGCAGCAAACGTCCCACTCGTGTGCCTTTGCTGACCAAGCGTCATTGCCAACTGCGACTGCGCTGGACCCGGGAACATCGTGACTGGTCCGTGGATCAGTGGGAGAGAGTTGCCTGGTCAGATGAATCACGGTTTTTCATTCATCACGCCGATGGCCTTGTCAGGATACGCCGTCTTCCAGGCGAACAGTTGCTCCCTCAATGTACAGTAGGTCATACACAGGACGGTGGTGGCGGTATTATGCTTTTGGGGACGTTCTCTTGGGTGTCTTTGGGACCAGTGGTTGTGGTAGAGCAGACCATGAATGCTACAGGGTATCTGAACATCATTGCGGACCAGTAGCACCCTTACATGGCCTCTGTTTTTCCAGCTGGAAATGAAATGTTCCAACAGGACATCGCCCCTTGTCACAAGGCTAAAATTTTGTTGGAGTGGTTCCAGGAACATGATGCTGAATTCCAGTTAATGTCCTGGCCGCCTAACTTACCGGATATCAATCCGATAGAACACATTTGGGATGTCCTGGGACGGCAACGCAGAGTTTAAGGACCACCAATTCGCAATATCTCGGTTTTGCGTGACCGTTGCTTAAACATCTGGTACAATCTGTCTCCGGCCATCTACCAAGGACTTGTGGCATCCATGCCAAGGCGGGTTGAAGCTGTGTTTCGCGCCAAAGGTGGGCCAACTCGTTATTGACAGGTGGTCATAATGTTTTGGCTCTTGAGTGTATGCTAGGCATTAAGTTATGTTTGTTAACAAATAAACAAAACTTAATACCTAATATAAGTTAAGTATGCATTTGTTATAATGCTTATTTTATAACAATATTCATTTTTTGTTTTTTGAACGATTCTGGACTTGTTAGAGAAGTATTCAGAATTACTCTATTGGTATGCATCAACAATGCTTAGAAGGGCATTGTTGTATTATTATTGTTATACTTACAAAATCAGAATGTTTCAACGGAAAACAAAATTGATCAAGGAAAAAACGGATATTCAAAATGTTTTTTATAAGTTCTAGTGGGAAAATTACGTATACTTTATTAAATGAACATTATTTAGCAAATAACGTGGAATTTTATTTTAATTCACGAAATTATAATTTATAAATTGCATCCAAATTTTTACATCTGGAGCCAACCTGAAATTCAAAAATAATGTTAAATAAGAAAATTTTCGATAAAATACATTGAAAATTTTGGTATTAAATCAAATTTTTTGCACCTCTTACAAACATCTTCATTTTAATTTAACAAAACCTCTAAATTAATTAGAAATTTTCAAATTTCTGAAATCTTTTTTAATTTCTGAATTTTTGTCATTCTGAAAGTTAATTTTGTTTTTAATGATCCTCTTTTTGTTAAAAGTAAATAGCCTTCATGAAATTTGATATTTTATAACTGTAAAGGCATGGTCTAAAATGAATGCTATTTTAAAATTTACAAATACATGATTTAATTTCTAAATTAAATTTCATATTAAATTATATAAAATATAATTCATTTAATTAAAAAACTCAAAGTAGCATAAACATCATAAAAGAAGATTTTACAGTTATAAGAAAATGGTTATTGTTAAAATTTTCTGTAATGAACTTTTCCACTTTAATAGAAACAATTAAATGTCGCACGCGATATAAGAATTATTATTTAAAAATATTTTTATACGTGTTTTCTATAATAAGAATATTGGATACTAATATTACTTCCAACATTCTTAATTGAAAAAAAAAAATTAAAAAATTAGAACAACCTCATATTCGCTTTTGAGAATTTTATAAAAATTTGGAATTTCAAAAATTAAAAAAAATTGTTACGGAAAACAATTAACGAATTGAAAATAAAATAGAATTATAAGATTAAGAACTGATGACGTATCATTTTTGAAATAATTCAACCAATAACAAAATTACACTTTATGCATTATATTACATGTTTATTTTTTACAAAATGCTGAAAATTTCTATTTTATCAGATGACTGTAAAAGAAAATACTCCTCCAGAAAAGGAGAAAGAAGTAGGCCCGTCAGAAAAGGAGAAAGAAGTAAAAAGGAGAAAGAAGTAGGCCCGTCAGAAAAGGAGAAAGAAGTAGGCCCGTCAAAAAGTAGAAAGGAGCGGGGTTCCGTCAAGAAAGGAGCCGAAGTCTGGAGATGGTAAGGAATGGTTAAATTACTTATATTGCATGTATAAAATAAATCAATTAAGACATTGATGTTAGAATGTTATGAGAAAACTTTTTTCTTGTATTTTGATATAGAAGTAGGTTTATAACTTGGAAACCATGTGTTTCAATTTAAATAATGCTAATTGAATAATTTATTTAATAAACACAGATATATATTGGAATATGAAACAAATTTAGTATATTATTTTCCTAAAACATTATGTTTATAACTTAAAACGTATTTAAGGATTTGGAAATTTCAAATTTTTTATTAGGTTTATATGAAACTATTAAATTACATTGATTTTGATTTATTGAAAACTGACTTCGGTTTTAAAACATCAAAACAAAAAAATTTTTAGTTTGAAGTCAGATTTATGGTATTTTTCATTTTCAATTGATTGTAAATTTTCTTTTTTCTTGCTTTTATAACCAGGCCAGTACAACAAAATGTGGAAGCTGCCGCCATATGGAAAACATGCTCACATAATGGACCCGCGTTTGCTCCACCCTATGAACGAGTACCTAATGAAGTCAAATTTAAATATTCTGGTAAATTTGTTAATTCATTTTCAAAAATATTTATGTTTTTGAATTAATATTGCTTTATATATGCTTCTTATATGCTTTAATGCTTTTTTTAATTAATGCTTTTTATATTGTTTAACGCTCTTATTAATGGTGCTTATTAATGCTTAACCTTGTCATTAGCTTTTAAGATTGTAAAGTAATTTTACTATTAACATCTATTTTATATTTGTAAAATAAATCCATGTAAATTAATTTTTAATGATTTGAAAGATAAATAAAATTGAAATTAATTGTTTCACAGCTTAATCAATAAAAATGGTAAAACTAAAGAAAAATAGGCACTGAATCGTTATTAAACTATATTGTTTTATTTATTGTGTAGGAAAGCCCATGCGTTTGAGTGACGAAGCTGAAGAAATGGCAGGATTTTACGGTCGGATGTTGGATAATGAATACACATCACAACCACTATTCCAGGAGAATTTCTTTAATGATTGGAGAGCAGTAAGTTAAAATAAATATGAAAAACAATTCGTTAAATAGGTTAAAAGCTATTCTTGTTAAAAGTCAGTGCAACTGGCTGAGTAAACTAGGAAAATTAATTTTTAATTCAATTTTTTTCACATCAACCAGTAGTTAACTGCAAAAACATATACTAAACATATAAAGACATTCAGTTTTCAATACCAATGGCATATTCACTTTCTTTTTTATTTTGCATCAATTAGCATTTATTTTTAAAAGTGAAAAAAATATTCCTATATTTTTTATATTACTGGTAAACTGTTGAAGACATTTTGAAGAGTTTGTATTTGTTTGTTTTAGGTTATGACTGATAAAGAAAAAAGGGTCATTAAAGATTTCAAAAAATGCAACTTCCAAGAATTTGATATATATTACAATGTGAAAGTAGGACAGAGAGTATTAAGTACGGAAGAAAAATTACAAGAAAAATTGGTAAGTTGCCATTTCCAAAACATTTATTTTAATTATGCAAAAATATTTAGGAGTTCTCTAATTTAATTTAGTTAATTTATTTAATTTTTAAAATTTTAAAAATGCAAATAACTTACAATTCCTATTCAATACATAGAGACTTAAAAGGCAAAAGGCAGATCTGATTGAGAAGTATGGTTATTGCATGATTGATGGCCACAAGCAAAAAATTAGCAACTTCGAATTGGAGCCCCCAGGTCTTTTCGTAGGGCTTCGTGATCATCCCAAGATGGGAAAAATTATGAAACGCATCGAAGCCGAAGATGTTGTAATTAATATTGGAAAGTATGTTTTTTTCCCCTTCATAATGAACTTTTATATACTGTTTATTTAAAAATAAAATGATTGACATATAATTAAAGTTATTACATTTTCTCTAGGGGTGATTGTGTTCAGAAAATTTCAATACTTCAGATATTTTGTTGTTACTTATTTTGAAAATCTCTCGTATCTTTCTAAAATAATTTCTCCTCAATTGCTAAAACAAATGAAAAATGGGATTAAAATTTATATTGATTGAGGATATGTTTTAATATTAAATGAAAAGTGGGCTTCAACTTGAAACCTTAGACAAATTTTATATTAAGGGAGGTGGGTATGCAAAGTTCAAGTCTTTTTAGTTTTTGTTTTATGCATGCAATATAAATTGTTCAGTTTTAATTACGTTTATGAAAATAATTCTGAATCAGTCCCTCTATAAATATTTTAAACTCTTGATGCTGATAGTAAACTTTCCTTTGAAAAACAAAATTTTATCTTCATCTTTTGAGTGTTTTATTTTTAATATCAGAATGTAAAAAATCTGAAACACATACATAAAAATGTGCAGGTTTCAAGTATATACATAATATAATGTAAGAAATGATTATTTATAATGCAAGAAAAAAAGGATGTAATCCTAAAATATTTTAACCCCTAGCATTCAATATTCACCAAATTTGGCATCAAATATTTCCATCTAAATTCTAAGTTCCAATATAGTAGGAAAGTACTAAAATATTTTTGCTCTAATAATGAAACTTGTATATTCTAGTCTTCTTGTGATGACTACTAATTTGTTTCCTGAAAATATTACTTCATTTTTGATTTATTTATTCTATTCAATTTCTTCAGGGAAACCAAAGTACCTCCACCTCCTCTTGGTCATATGTGGAAAGAAGTTCGTCATGACAACACTGTATCTTGGTTAGCTAAATGGACTGAGAACATTTTTAGTTCCACCAAATACATGAAGATAAATCCAAGCTATAAGGTAAAGGTTTGCATAATGTTTTAAGCTTCTTTTTTTTGTGTGTGGGCCTTTTTAATGCAAACAACGTTGCTAATGTTAGATATTCATTTGATAGGGCGAGGAAGATTGCCAGAAATTCGAGATTGCTAGAAAATTGAAAGCCCATGTTGGCCGTATAAGGGATCAGTACACACAAGACTTCAAATCCGACGATATGCAAGTACGACAGAGAGCTGTCGCTCTGTATTTTATAGATAAAGTAAGCTCATTTTTTTGTAGATGTGCTATTAATTTCTAGAGGTTTTCATTACTTTTGTGAAGTAACAGATTACTGAGTTATACCACCGAAATACGCGAGTTTTATCCTTATATTATTGAAAGAAATGTAATTTCAGAGGAAAAAATTTTGTTAGGATCTTAATATGCACTGATCTTTGAACTATTTTTCTTGCAGCTTGCTTTCAGTGTAGGCAATGAAGATGAAGACACTGCTGATACCGTGGGTTGCTGCTCCTTGAGGGTGGAGCACATCTCTTTGGAGGAAGTAAAGGGTCGCAAGAAATGGGTAGTCACTTTTAACTTCCTGGGTAAAGATTCCTTCGGATATGAGAACTCTGTGGCAGTGGTTAAAGAAGTCTTTAATAATCTGAGGGAATTCATGGCGGAAAAAGAACCTGGGATTCACCTCTTTGACAAACTCAATGTATGACCTTTATTTTAATAAAATTTTTACTAACCTTTTCATATTATCGTACAAATTGCTTGTATATCTATGTTAAGTTGATAAGATGTATTAGCATGACGGAATACTACATGAATGATTTCTATCTTGCAAATATTCATTTGTACTTTAAAATAATACTATAAAAATTTATTTTTTCATTTTACATAGAAAATAAAGGCAGAAATAACTTTTATTTTATAAAGAAAAGCAAAAAAGCAGTTGAATGCCATAATTTCTGATTATATTTTGATTATTTAAACGTTTGGTACCTTATTTTAGGTAAATACTTTTTTTTAACACAATTTTAGGTAAATAATATTTTTTAGGTAAAATCCTGCCTTCATAAAGTATAAAATCAATGTCTCAATTGCAGAAGCAATTAAAATGGAATACCTTTAAAAGTATAGAATAACATAAATGAAATGTAAAAATAATAGAAATGAATAACAATTATAGACACATGTAAGAATAACAGAAAACGAAAGTACCAAATAGGAATAATATTGCAAAACGTTAAAATAATAATAATAAAAAAAATAACAATAATAATAATAAATTTAGTTAGCTGGCCGGCAATTTCGAGTTTCTTTCGCAACTATATAGACTTAATATAACAATTTAAATTGAAAAGTCATAATTAGATTTTAATAAGTAAGAAAATAAATCAATAAACAAAAATATTTAGTCTGAATCATAGTAAAGAGAAGATATGTTGAAAAATTAATGAAGAATCTGTTAAATTTTTCATAATATTTAACTAAATACTTTGAAAATGTTGTGAAATATTAAATTTTTAAAATATATATGAAGATTAAATTTTAAACGTTTTTAATATTCTAACTTATAATGAAGCATTTTATATTTAACTGCTGTTTTTTATTGCAGACATCATTCTTAAATAAATATCTGGACGATCTGATGGAAGGCCTCACTGCCAAGGTCTTCCGGACATTCAACGCATCTCAAACTCTGGAAGATCAGCTAACTCGTCTTACCGAAGGTAACATATTTGACCAATTTTTCCAAAACCATTTTATAAATATTTTTTAGTATAGTTATTTTGACTGGATTTTAAAATTTGTTTTCAATTTTCTTCTTGATGGTTTTCAAAATATATTGAAAATTCTTTAGATTACATGACTGTTCCTGAAAAGGTTTGGGGCTACTATTATGCTAAAGAGAATGTTGCTCGGCTGTGTAAACATCAAGGGACATTTTCTGAAAGTTTCAACAAAAGCATGGATACTCTGGAAACTAAGGTAGATTATTCCCATCTTTTGGTATATTCATTTAACTTATTTAATGACTATCTGGCCACTTTAAAAAAAAAATTTTTCTCTTTTATAGATGAATGGCTTAAAGCTACAGATATCAGCGTTGGAGAAAGAAGTTGAAGCTGCAAAAAAAGGACGCATAAAGTAAGAATTTTATTAATAATAATATTTAAAATTTTATTATTTTGTTTTCCTTCCAATCTTCTCTTTTCTCTCTTTTTTTTATTATATATTTTAATTTCACTCCTTTTGTTAATTGCAATAAGTTATACAAATTTATTTCATTAAAAAAAATGTATGCTGTACTAAAGTTCAGAAAAACATTTGGATGGGGATCATAAAATTAAAATGATTAATAGGTAAAATTATTAATCATATTTATTCTATGATTAATTAGTTTAACCCTTTTAATTGTAAAATAATGGTGCATCAAATCTAGATTTTTAATCACTTCTTGTTTATTCTCATGCTACATTTTATGCATTTCATTTCCAATGGAGGAGGAATGCATTTGTTTAATAAACTTGAAAATAGCACTCGAAGTATTCTAACAAGAAAAAATATCCCTCTCTGAATACATTTATCTTATTTGAAATTAAAAGTACTCCCCTTAAACAATTTTTTAACACTTTTGAAATGTCCAATTTTTCAGCACAATTTTCATTCAAAAATTCCATCCTAATTTTATGATAAAAAAAGTATTACATTATTTCTAAATAACACTTTTCTTGAGATTTTTAATGATTTTAATCAATGAGTCTTCCACTATGTAGCCTTATACCCCTTTTAAATCTGTTCTTTCTGCAGAGTGCCTGAGCAGAGGAAAAAGCAGCAGCAGATCGCTCAGCTGCAGAAGCAGAAAAAAGAACTGAAAATACAGATTGATGCCAAGCAAGAAATTAAACAAAATTCCGAGGAAACATCCGAGCTAAATTATCTTGACCCAAGGATTACCGTTGCCTGGTCTGTCTTTTTCTTTAATTAATTGTAGATAAAACTTTTGAAATTTAATTGTTTTAAGCCGTAATGAAGAATTATCTTGTAAATTCTGTTTTAAAGTGTTTGGTTTAGAGGAAAAATTTTTTTTAATTATTTTGTGAATTCTAAAATTTTTTTATCGCTGCTTGCATGCTTTATGTATTTTATTTATTTATGGAATATTTGTTTTGAGTGTTTGTTAATATTTTTTTATCAATTGTTTTGCTCTATTTAATGTTTCAGTATATTTTTAAATTATTCATTTAAAAAAATAAACTGCAGTTTGAATTAATTTGTCTTTTTATATTTAAGTGTAGTAAATTTTGGTTCCATGAGTAATTTTTGAATGAATGATTTAAATTGTGTCCATTTTTAGGTGTAAAAAGATGAATGTGAAAATCACAGAGATCTATAATATATCACAGAGGGACAAGTTTAAATGGGCCATTTCAATGACTCCTCCCGACTACAGGTTTTAATGTGGACTGAACAGCATCATTGTGGCCTGGGCTGAATTTATGTGAATTTAAAGCAAGACATGCCACCTTGAAATAACTTTTATATCTTTTTTTTTCTTTTATATCTGGCAATGTTAACTATTAAATTAACCAAATTATTATGTTAACTACTATTAACTGAATAATTAATATTAAATATGTTTATGAAAATAAAATTTTATAATGTGGTCAGTGAGTGTAATTCTTTTTTCAAAGCATGAAGACATGAGTTAAATTTGTATAGTGATAAAATTTTAATTATAATTAATAAAATTAGTATTTTGATTCATCAATAATAAATTTAATTTAAAGGAAGATATACTAATAAGTATTTTATTGAAAAATATAGCATTTCAACACTTAACAATAATATTTTACTCTTAACAATAATATTTATCATTGAAAATTGTGTTTTAGAAATTTTTAATTTTTATCATTATTATTGAGACTTATATCGTTTGCTCTTTTAAAACTTTATAGAATATATTATTTTCTTTAATGTTACAAGCAAATTTAAGAAACAAAATATATTCTTAAAATTAATTTTTATTTGCTTTTTAGTTTCATCGTTTTAATAAACAATATTCGAGGCATTTATTTTTGAATTATTATGTTGAAACATGAAAAAAAAAAAAAAAAAAAAATGAAGTAACCCATATTAGGATTATTAGCCATTTTCAGTTAGATATTTTAATTTCATTTTTTCATAACATTATTATAAAAATTATTACAAATTGTACTCTATATGATCTAAATTATATGACTATAAATCTTATAACATATAAATTGAAAAATTTTTTTGTCTCTGATAGTTTCGTTGGATTTTTAAGAAAAATTTCCTTCGCCACAGAAATTTTTTGTAGGGACTGAAACTGGTGTTCAAAAAGAAAAAGATGATAATAGTGAAGTAGAGAAACTAGATTATAATTTTTGGGTTGATTTAAATAAACTAAAATGATGCTGAATTCCAAAAAAAAGAATTCAAGATCTTTAATAAAATTATTTTTCTTTACAATAATACTAATTTTAGAAACATGTGATGAATTTTAAATCTCCCCCCCTTTTCCTTCCTTCATGAGACCACACGGGTTCTTGGACTTGGTCCAGATGTTGATATCTGTAGGAAAACTTTACGAAAAACTCTTAGTGAAACATATTACTTCTTTTTGCGTTAAAAATTCCATAATTACAGCAGAACAATTTGGATTCCGTCAACATCACTCAACTTGCCATCAACTTCTACGTGTCACCAATATCATCACTGAAGGCTATAACTATAAATTTTTTACAGGAGGTGTCTTTCTAGCTGTCAAAAAAGCTTTTGATCGACTGTGGCACAATGGACTGATCTACAAAATGATCAAACTTCAATTTCCAACTTGGATCGCACTTATCATTACAAATTATCTTAAAAATAGAACCTTTCAAGTTCGACTTCATAATGAATTCTCCAAAATCGGTCGTATTTGTGCTGGTACACCTCAAGGAAGAGTGCTAAGTCCTATTCTCTACAATATCTTTACCTACGACTTTCCTCAATGCACTTACATTTCCACTTGCCTATTTGCTGACGATTCTGCTGCTCTTGCCCAAGGTGCTTCTATTCTTTATGTCATCAATACTCTTCAAAATTTTCTGAATATCCTAGAGGATTGGCTAACTAAATGGTGCATCGCAATTAATGTCTCTAAATCTCTATAATTTTTTCCGAAAAGGACACGCCAGACAACCATATATTAACCTCTCCCTTTTTGATCAACAAATTGAATGGGCAACTAATATTAAATATCTCGGCTTAATTATAGACAATAAACTTACGTTTCGAGCTCATATTCAGAAAATCAAAGAAAAATGTTGGAAAAAATTTTATCTCATTCTACCACTCATTAAAAAAATTTCTAAATTAACTTTGTCAAACTAACTTATTCTCTACAAACAAGTTCTTAGGCCTATCCTTACCTATGCTGCCCCAATCTGGGGTCTAGCTGCACAATCTAACAAGAAATCTGTACTAATTATTCAAAACAAACTTTTTCGTATAATCACTGGTGCACCCTGTTTTGTCCGCAACTCTACAATTCATCAAGATTTAAAAATTGATTCTATTGACAACTATATTACTAAACTTTCTAGAAGTTTCTTCAATACCATTGCTACTCACGAAAACCCTCTCATCAAGGCACAAACTATATTTACGCAATTGAATGGAAAATACAAGTATCCTTTCTCTACTTCTAAATGGAATCGAAGTTTCAAACCACCATAATTTCCTGCTTACTTATCGCTTTTTAGATATTTTACTTCAACGCATATTTACTGATCATAAATTTCTTTTTACGTTTCCATCAACGATGATTTACATTTTTCTTACTTTCTTCTTCTTTTTTTTTTCTCTCAAATCATACGATTACTATTATCTATTTATCATGACTTTTCTTTCCTACTGCCTTCACATACCATTGAGTAGATGAACGCTTCGCTTTCAGGCACTCGACATCTTTATTCAACAATGATGATGTTGATATCGACCAAATGGGATAAAAAAAGGTGGAAATTGTGATATATATATTATGCATCACAAGTTTGTTTACATTCAAAGAAATTATATTTATTAATCAAGGAAACAGTTTTAAAAGATGATCATCTACGATGATCAACAACGAATCATGATTAAAAAGATAATTAAAAAGAACTGAAGGCCTACCAGAAGCCTTTCCATAAGGAGAAATGTCCCTGTCATTTCTGAGGCAGTCTTAGTTTGCAAGGTACAGTGTATTGGAAGATCTGAGGTGAGTGTTTTGAATGAGCAAGACATTTGAAGAGTAGTAATTAATTAAGGCTTGAAAAAATTTATTATTTATATACTTGCTTCACTTGTATTCCAGGAGAGGTTGTTGTTCAGGCTGTTGTGATGCATTATAGAACTGTGAAATTGGCCCAGTTGATCGATTTTGGGGATATCATTGGTATATATGTTAACGTAGGTAGGAGCAAGGAAGAACTCTTGTGCTATTCAGCTTCTGTTTTGTTCTAGTTGAAGAAATTAATCCTCCCATTCGTACTTTAAAGTTACGCAACAGGAATTCAAAGTGTTGATAATTTGTATCGAAAATATAAGTCCCATGAACTTAGATATCAAGTTATTACGGAAAATAATCCAAATTCCGGAAGCTTGGTTTGAAATTCGACACACGAAACAAAACCGAAAGCTCCATATCAACGACAAATAATAAAATACGATAAAGCCGTAAGAGGGAAAGCCCTTCCGTTGGGCTTCAGGAAAAGCAGAAAAAGTTGCTTACTTCATCATCATCATTGTTGAATAAAGATGTCGAGTGCCTGAACGCGAAGAATTCATCTACTCAATGGTATGTGAAGGCAGTAGGAAAGAAAAGTCATGATAAATAGATAATAGTAATCGTATGATTTGAGAGAGAAAAAAAAGAAGAAAGTAAGAAAAATGTAAATCATCGGTGGTGGAAACGTAACAAGAAATTTATGATCAGTAAATATGCGTTGAAGTAAAATATCTAAAAAGCGAAAAGTGAGCAGGAAATTATGGTGGTTTGAGGCTTAGTTGCTTACTTCAAATGTGGAGTATTTGTTCCAATTTGCAGTTGCGAAATGTGGCTGTTGTAGTCCCCAACTGTAGCACACTCTGGGGAACATTGAATCTGCTACATATGTGTCATTCTAGTGGCCATTGACGTTTGGTCTAAGTGCCCATCATTCAAAAACAACAACAACATTGTAGTAACCTAAAATATATTAAAAATATAATTATATATTTTATCTCGCCTTTTACTTCAACGAGCTAAAATGTGAATGATAATAATATTAACTCAACTCATATGAAAAAAATAATAATAATAATAATAACAAATTAATTTGAAAATTTTTAATAACAGAAACAAATAAAAAAATTATTAATGCACTTTTTTGTAATGGAAACTGAAATATTTTTTCTTTTTATTAATAACAATAATATATGTGTGAGAAAATACAAAACAAACAAAATAAAAAGAAGGGTAGACACATGATAAGCTTTCGATTACGTTTGTTGAAGCGCACATTTTTGCTAGGGAAATGTGGAAATGTGCCGTCATGAAAATTATCAATATTTAAAGTTGAAATCTTTTAAAACAATTGTGTTGAGTTAATTAATACAATGGCTGCTATGGACAAATTAATGAAGGCTTTAGAAGCTCTAAAAGTAATACAACCACCTAGTACTACAGAAGACACAGTTGGGCCAAAGTATGTTTACATTCGGATTGTTTGTACACATTGTTGTTATGAACAAAACTAATACAAACGAATGTTCTATGAAGAAACGAGAAGTTTTTATTTTATTCAACTAAATTAAAATTGTAATATTAAGTATATGGGGTCGTAATTAAAAAGCAGCACTTGGTGAAGTTTATTTAAATCGTAATTTGTTGTTCCTATAAAAATCACTAAAAATTATAAATATCTGCTTTTATATTTAATGATATAAAGAGTATTGACAAACATTTTCAATTGCATCGTTTTTAATCAATTGCTTTTAAAAGCCTTTAAATTACCCGAGACTGTACTTATGATGATTTAAAATTTTATTATATTAAACTTGACCTCTTTATTTACGTGTTTTAAAATTTTTATTTAAAAATCATCAGTAATAATAGTGGCCAGTATAAATTCAAAAGCAAACTCAATGTTTTTTGTTGTTTTTTTTGCATGATATGCTCATGATGTCGTGAATCAGATTTGTAGATGAGGCTATTTTTATTTGCTGTTATTTAATGAATTGTCACAGTGAATTTTAATACAAATAATTGCATTTTATTTTAACTATTTTTTTTAAAAACCGTTTATGAAATCTTTTTGGAAATAAGCAAAGATCCAGGGAAAAAAAAAACCCCTGCATTTGTATCTCGATTTGTTTATGAATGAAACTTATTGAATCTAGAAAATGAATCTCAGAAAATGATATTTCTTAAACATAATTAAATGTATTTACACAAGTGTATATTAGATTTAACAAAAAAAAAATGTATAAAAATAAGTACGCATAGTGAATATACATACAATGTAATCAAAGTAAATATAGTATTGTTTCATGGAATAAAAGAATATACAAAGTAATTCAGTAGTCTGAAAGATGACTAAAATTTTACAATTAAATGTTTTTCTTGTATCAAATCTGTAAAATTAAATATTAATCTGTATTTATTAATAAATTATTATAATGTCTAAATCCACGTTGGTACATTTTAATGTTTTTATTTAAATTCATTCATTATTTTCTATATGTATTAGTGAATGTTATTAGATAAGTGTAATATTTGCCCTGATAATGAATGACAATAACTGTATTGTAAACGTTAATGTAAAGGAAAATGTTATACATAATTTACAGTTGTCAGTTTGGTATACATATTTTATAAGCGTTCTGTATAGCTTTCTTTTGTCATATAAACAGCATCTAAATGTAATAGATTCCGTGTCAGACATTTTGAAATAGGTCCTTAGTCATTAGTATAAGTATTTTTACTGTGTCTGATTAAACATTTAAGTCCTATTTCCATTGATATTTCAAATATCTCCCTTTGTCATGTATGTTTATGAACAATCCTCATAAAACGACCTTATTATCGTTTAAATTGGAGCGATCATTTTGACTTGCCCTGTACAATTTACCTCTAAAATATATTTTTTTCATATATATAATTTGTTTGTGAAATTGATGATAAAAATTCATTGTTTAATCATATTTTCATCTTCTCGGTGGGAGAAAAAAATGAGCTTAATGTTGCATGGAACATGAAAATTTTATAAAAATATTATTGGCTTGATTACATTTCATTGTGTTATTTACATGGATTTGTTTATTTACCATATTGTTTTTTTCTTTCAGCTATAAATTTTCTTTCTTTCTTTCTTTTTTTTTTTTAGCATAAAGTATGTGTTCGATAGCTCACACATAAAACAAACTCCAATAATGACACATACACAGATAATAATAATAATGGACTGTAAATAATTATGTCCTTTATTTAGGCAGCCATCAATCTCGAAGATGGACTGACCACACAACCTCTCTCTGGGGCTACACTTATTGAACTCATTTATTTATGCAGCCATCGCACTCATGGATGGACTGCCACACGCAACCTTTCTCGTTGGTTACAGAAGTTCAATTCCCTTATTTATGCAGCCATCATGCTCTAAGATGCACTGCTACATGACCTCTCTCTTTGGTCGCAGTTGCTCAACTCTCTTATTTATGCAGCCATCAGACTCGAAGATGCCCTGCTACACGACCTCTCTCTTTGGTCGCCGTTGTTCAACTCTCTCTATTTACATTCTTTCTCTCTCTCTCTGGCCCTCACCCCCCGTCAGACACTCCCACAGACAGGATGTTTTTCTGCAGATAGGGCGCTGACCTCCCCTAAGAAGGGGAACCTGGGTTTCGACGTAACAGTATGAATTATATGAAAATTTAATTATTTCATTTGAAATCATTGGACTAAAAATGACCTAAGAAGTTTGTCAAACTTGTCACCAACTAAGCACTTTTGGCTCCTGAAAAAGTTTACTGTGTTTCTCATTTTAAACATCCTTCATTATTTATGATAAAATCAAAAAAAGGTTATAGGTTAAGATATTATTTATGTATCAAAATTTAATTATGTAGTTGAATGTCATCTAATATCTAGTTATTTTCTAAGTATTTGAAAATATAGTAAAAAAAAATGTAAGACAATAAATTACCTTTTTGAAATCATATAAAGCTATATGTTGCAACATGTCTTCTGAGTCTTTTCCCTTCATTTCCTCTCAGTCTTAGACAATTTAGGGAGGTAGGGGGAAGGAAAAGCATTAAAAAATGAAAGCTTAGTGTTTGTACTTTTTACGTTAATATAGGAAATTAATCAATAAATTTTAGTAATAATTGAATCAATAATATTATAAAAAGTGAAAAACAAAATTTTATCAAGCAATAAAATTATGGAATGAAAAATTTAGGAATCATTTTTATAGTTCACAAAATCTGAGATACAAAGAATAAAAAAAAAAAAATGGTATTCTATAAAATGTAGATGGACAGTATAAAATATCTTCAAAATAAAATCAAAAGAGTAATACAAAGATAGTATAATTATAAGATGCGCATCAGAGATTTAGCATTGTCCAGTATATATCAATACATTTGACTCTAAAAACTGAGAACACATCCAGCTTTTTCATGATAAATACCCTTAAAGCAAATAAGTAATTACCAATAAATGCAATTATGCTTTTATTCTTACTCCTAATAAATAATTTGACAAATATGAAAAAAATTGAAAAAGGAATGACTTGGAAAATAAAAATTCATGTAGCATTTTAGCTAAATAATTACTGATTTTTACTCCTTATAATTTAAAACATACATTTTAAATTTTTATTTTTACTAAATTTGCTTTGAAATATATCATATTAGTTGTATTTTAAATTGAAGTTTTTAATGTAATATATCTCCCTGAAGATAAGTCAGTATTGATGTGAGAAATTTGGTTTTATGATTATGAAGCACCTTCCTTTAAGAATATCTTAGAATGTCAAACTCTTCTGGGAAGATTGACGGTAGAATTGGCGACACATTGTCCTGTTAATCCCTGGGCACTGTGACATTTTAGGTAATGATCAGGGTATTACCATTAAAATATTTTTATACAAGCTTTTCCAGTGAAAAGTGGCAACAAAATAAGTTTCGACTTTTCGGCTCTTTTCGATTCAACTCAAGGACTCACGATTTAGATTTTATAAAGAAAAATAAATAAATAAATTTCGGTCATGTGGCGGTCAATCCGACTTAGTTTAAACAAATCTAAAGTAAGCTTTCTAAATTGACTTCATTATTATTTTCTTATTGAAATATGGTTTGAACATTCCCACTTACAGATGAATACGTTATGTTTATATATAAATGTTCTAATCACTGTACGGAGTCAAATGTTGGAATGTTGTATTTGTTATTAAACTACACATAATTAGAAAAAGTGATTAGTTCTAATATGCGTTTATATGGATGCTCATTTATTTCTTACTGATTTTGAAAATAAATGTGGTAAAATGAGTAATCACTTGAAATTTATTAGTGCTCTCGTACATCTCAAGTTAGATTCTAACAACTAATTTGCTGTCTAATCTTTTTTAGCAAATTATTTTTTGTATTAATATCGCAGTATATTTTCAATATAGGATAGCTCAAAGAAATTGTTAAAGTTCAGTTAAAATATTCTAATTTCATCATAGTAAATCTTTAAAAAATTGCTGACCAAATATCAACAATGATCCTTGATTAAGATTATGTTGCAACATCTATTTGAGAATTTAATTTCAAAAGTTGATATGAATAAGTTAGTTGTTTCTTCCAGTCAAAATTCTGTTTCTTTAATTATCACTACTTATTTATTTCATATGATCAGTTTTATTATTTTATTTGTTTACTTATCTAGCATTATGAATAGATTATTTGTGTGCTCTAGAACCTGTTTATAAATTACACATTAAGTTTGAGAATTTGTTGCATTTTCAATTTTGTCATCTGAATTTCTCTTTGTGTGTTTATTTTACTTTAATGTTTATTTTACTTGTCTTTAAATTTAATAATTAAGAATATTTCTCTTTTGGAATTCTTATCTAAAAAATACAACTGAGCTATTTTGGATTAGTTAAATGTATATAAACTAATATAGAAATTCACATATAAAGCTGACATTTTAATCATTGTACAGTTTTGTTTATTTGAAAATATTTTATTGGTAACTATCATTGTTTAAAATACATGCAAAAAAATAATATGCAAGATTTTTGGAATGAAATATTTTGATTGATGCTTTTGATATCCCTTGTATCATCTATGCTGTTCTAAAAATTTTATGTATTTAAGTCTATTAGAATATTCCATTTATCGACATATTCATATTCTGTACGATGTATTCTGTATTTAATGTTTAAAATGTTATTTATTTTACACTGAAGAATACCATTTATCGTGATGAATAAATGTTATGTATTGTAAATGGAGGGCATAAGTATTTTACAGTTAGATAACACATAAATATTACATATTTAGTTTTAACTACATTTTTGACGTGAAGGGTAAGAGTTAGTATTGCTACTTAATTTTTGAGTTTAATAATTAAAAAATTTTAACAACAATTATATGTATATGAAATCCAATCAACTCAAATTTTATCTAAATTAAATTGACAAGATAAATAAAATAACTAGGACACAATTTTGAAGACTTTTTTCATTTAGAGCCATTGTGGTATTTAAAAAAAATCCTTGTTTAGATGATGTCAAATATAGCTTCTGAACTGTATTGCGTCCACTTGTTATTTTTTTTTTTTATATGTTATTTTTTTATTATTATTTTTTTTAATCTTTAAAATATTGCATTTGGAAGTTTTTGAACCCTTTTTTGTAAAAATGTTGTTTATTTTATTTTATTGAAATTTTTACTGTTACAAATTACACTATATTTTTCATTTTACTTGGAAATGTATGAGAAAATTTTAAAATGTTAAAGATTTTATTATTTAAAAGATAATTTTGTGTAATGAGGATACTATACAAATAAAACTAATTATATAATATTACTTATGCACTTAATTATAGATGATTACTTATGCAATGAATTGCAATACACATATTTTTCATGTACAATACCAAGGTTTAAAAGAATATAAATACTGTTTTTAAGAATTATGTAAACAAAATTCTGAAGTATTTTATAATGTATATTTAGTTATTCCGTTGCATTTGTATTTACAAAAGGTCATTTTCAAAATATTGCAGTAACCTCTCTTTAATCTGATATGTTTGGGATCACAGTCATGATGAATTAGCTATTTTACCTGATTATCAAACATGAATATAATTTTAAGAAGGATATCAAAAGTATAACACTCTGCATAAAGCAATTGAATCATATACATATTTAATGTGTTGGCATATTCTAAATCCCTGCAAACAATATAAATATCTGATAAGATATGTTGTCACTCTAGCAACTACAAAATTCAAACATTGAACACTACTTTAATTGAATATTCTTATATTAATAAAATGACATAGCACAAAAAATTAATATTGTATAATGATAGTTAAAACAAGTTCTGACAGGCTATTATATAACAAGAAAAAATGCACAAGTGTTTCCATTTAAAATGTATTTATTGTCATGTTGTTTTTGAAATTTGGATATCTTCAAAAAATTCTTGCAAATTATCCACAAATTTATAAGTTATATTTTTTTGTCAGATTCTTTATGTACTGAAACCAAAACTGACAGTTTCAATAAATACTAGGCTAAAATGAGAACATTGTGTCACAATGTCACTGTCAAGATAAGCTAATTCACAGAAAAGCAAAGGCTCAATCGGAGCCAGATAGTAAAATGTGCCGAAGTTTCAAATGCTAGATTAAAGAGTGGTTACAGTATTAAGCTTTCACTTCAAAAATTATTCTTTACATGCTTTTTTTTTTTTCAGGTTTCTTGTCATTCAAAAAAGTTTAAACGGCCTTATTCCAGTTCTTCTTCAGGGTAAATATATGTTCATAAAATTTTTTATTAAAATTTATTTCAAATGCTTAGCAAAAGATAATTACTGAGATATAAATTTGTGTTGTATAAATTAAAAGTATTGAGATGCTAATTTTTTAAAAATTTATATGAGGCGTATATTTGTATCATGTCAAATAATTTTTGATAATTTGTTGATTTTAAAACCGTATTCTTATTTATTTATTATTTAGTGTGAAAGCTGGTTTACATAGATTTCACAGTTTAATATGTAAGAATTAATTTTAAGAAATTTGTTTAGATCCAAATAAAAATTCATTCATTCTTCATTGTTTTCATTTTTTGAAAAATCTTTATATTTACAAAAATTATAATTAAAAACAAATTTATAGGGTATAGCAACATAGATTAATTTCAACAGAGTTATTTTTAAGTAAATTTTTGTCTTGACTTGTCATATATTGGAATTTTGAGATTTATGCTTGCTGATGCTGTATAAATTTTTGTAATTTTTTAGTAATTGATAACACAACAAAATTTGAATATTTTAATTTTCTTGAAACGACTGAAGAGTTGCCAAGTGTCCTGATTTTTTTTATCTTTCTCCCATTCACCTAATTTGTCTCATTTTCCTTGATTTCCTATTGTAAAATTTTCTCTTGGTTTTATATATATCTTGACTTAAAATTTAGATTCTTTGCAACGCAGAATGTGGTTCTGAGAAAATTTTACATCATAATAATGTTCACAAATACCCCATAAATGAGGTGATAATTTATGCTAAATTAATAGGCCTTTCTACTCAGAGGAATATATCATTTCCTGATGTAAAATTTTTGGGGGTAGATTTTCAGTTTTGGTTAACTTAATAATGTAAGATTATGTAGATATTGATCTAGCCAATGATAAATTAAAATCACAGTTTTGCTTAGTTACATATTCAAAATTTCAAGGAGTTTACCATATAGGAGAGGACTGTTATTATATAGAATGCTTTAAATATGAAAAGGTGGATAGAACATTTAAATACGGTGAACTGGCAAAGTTAAATCTGTTCATTATAACAATTCCACTTGATGTAGAGTGTGAAAGGATATTTAGTCTTGTTAACAAAACAAGATCTAAATTTGGATCTATTATAAGTGACCAAACATATTATTGCTATTTATTGACGACATCAAACCTTAGTGGCAATTATGAACAAAAATTTGAACATCTGTTAAAAGAAGCAAAATCTGCCACTACTATTAATAATGTAAAATCATTATAAAATTTTAAGTGAATATTTTTTCTTTTTTATACTATACTAAATAGTTGTTTAATATTTTATATTAGTAATTAGTATGGTAATTAGCATATTTGAAGTATTAATCAAGTACTATTTAAAATTTACTCTATCTTTTTAGAAAACTTAGTTTTGTTTACTAAATTTTTAGGATTTAAGTATTTCAGGACTTTGTTTTTCATTTTCTTATGTAAAATGTTGAATAATTTTTGTATAGTGAAAATTTTTTTTTTTTACATTTAAGTATTTTGTAGTTTTTTTCTCAGCGATCGTATGATTTGAAAAAAAAAATACCATTTAAAATTATTCTTTACTTTAGAACTTCAGTATATTTCTATGGTTTTAGTATCTCTCAGAGAGAAGGGGGGAGTGTAAAATCTTTTCATATTTCTTTATAGGAGGTCAACAACTCTGCAAAATGTACATATTATGAAGATAGATATAAAATACAAATTATTATATATGTTATATTTTGTTAAATTTAAAAAACGATTTAGCAGCAAATTTTATCTTGGGACATTTGCTTAAGCCCTCTCCAATTTAGACATTCCAGTAATCCTTACTACTGATTAAATTATAGTGTACATTTCTTTTTTAACTGAGATGTTATCTCTACACTAAGCAACATTTTTGTAGATATTTAAATTTTTTTATTGTATTAGCAAATAATAATTTGTTGCATGTTAAATTATGTAAAGTATCAAATAGTTTTGTTTCTGCTCTCAGTATATTGTTAAATAACTTTGAGCTTTTAAAATATTATGTTTATATTAAGTATTAAGTCTTTTTATTACCAGTAGTATGTAAAAATTATATTCAAAATTTAATGCAAAAGTTTTAATTAGAAGTAATGATTTGTAAATATTAGAAATTATTACCAAAATCAAAATTTTAAGAAAAGCATGAAGTATTTACAGTTGTTCACAATATTATTGTTTGCTTTTGATTTTATAGCCTATCATTCTGCTTTAAAAATGTAAGCTATTAATTTCAAAAACAGTTGTTCATTATTATGGGGGCTTGTAAATTCACAGATAAATAAATGACTTATTTGAATATAAGTAACTAATTTAGTTGAAACTAACCATATTAGGGTATAGGGCATGTATATAGAAATTTTTTTTGTAAATTAAGTATGCTATTTGCTCTTTTTTAATTTAGATTATCAATCTTTTTTAGGGGAGGAGGTAAGATTGTATTTGGGGTTCTAGCAGCTGCTGGAGCAGGCTTTGCTGGAGCTGTAGTATATGGAAAATATGATCCTAAATTTAGAAAAGTACTTGAAGACAATATTCCATATATTGAACATGTATATAAGTTATTTCCAGAGGAAGTTCAAAAGCCAGTTGGGTAAGTTTATATTGTTAAACATTAAAGTTTGGTTATTTTGAATTTAAATTTCAGTTGCCTCTCTAAAATATTATTTTAATTAATAATATTCATACCAATTAGAGTTCATCTTAATTATTCTAATCAGTATCAAACATAGTTCATGAAATAGAGGTATCTGTTGCAATAAAAATTAAAAATATAAAGGTTGATTAAAAATATTGGCATTTTTAAATTTATTAAAAATATAAAAAAAAAAAAAAAAAAAAGATTTATGGTGTTATATTCTTTTTTTTTTTTAAATATTAACTTTTTTGCAAAACATAATATTAAAATAAGTATAAAAATGACGCCTAAGCAATATTGGGCTATTTTCATACAATTAAATGATAAATCTTATGTTCTAGATTCTTTGTCATACACACTTTCTGCCACACATTTTTGTCTACCTTGCTTTGCACTGAAGTTGTGATGATTCTTCTGTTTGCTTTATTTCTTTTTACCGTTTCTAAATCATCAATTTCATATTCTCTTAATCATCATATTTCAATCATTCAATAACACAATTCACTGTTGTTCTCTTACAGTAAAATTTAAATACAGGCTGATTTGAGTTCTGTCTTCTTACAGAACTCAAGATTCTACCGAAAATAAACAAATCCAATTTTTTTTTAATGATGTTAATTAATAGCACTAGAAACTTTAATTTGCATGTCCTATCATGTTGCAAGTATCCTTCAAATTTCAGTCTCTTTGATGCTCCCTTTGTAATGTTGCAATTTTAATCTGCATCAGTTTAGTATATCTGTTTTTTTTTAATATGTCTGTTTTAGAACTTATTCCTCTAAAAGCATGCAAGAAATTGTGGGAATGTGATTAATTTAGATTACACTTTTTATTTATAATTGTTAAGGATTTTATCAAGAATTAAAAGTTTATTTCACATAAGTAAATTAATAATCATATTACCAAATTTAAAAAAAAAAAAAAAAGAAAGAAAAGAAAATCTCACCCTGCTTGTTTTAAATCTGTATTGTATTTTATAATTACTATTTAATTTAAATTAACAAGACATTTTTATTTCTAGACCTACAAAAACTTCAATAGATGAAAAATCCAAAGAAACATCAATACCTACTAGTTTGTTGAAAAAGAAACTTGATCGAGAAAAAGCATCTGCAATAGAAGTATTTTCTTTATTCATTCATTTTTTATATTCATAAAACACATTAATTTACATATTTCAGAAGTTGTTAAATAGATGTCATAGACCCTTGCTTTCTGCTTTAAAAAAATATAATTAATAATTGACTTAATAATTTTATTGAGAAGACATTGTAATGTTTAATTAATTAAAATAACTGTTACATAAAAGTTCATTTTATGAATAAAAATATTTATGCACATTCTGAATTTTTTTGTTTTGTCTTTTTTCTATATTTGAGCTATTTTTGTGCATTTTTATTGTGCATTTTTAAATATTTGTTATATTCATCATTCTGTTGTCATCTATAGAGTAATTCAGATTATTAAAAAAAAAAATTTCAAGTTTAATCTTAATTTAAAATATAAACTATGAATATATCATTTGTTGTGAATGCTATTCCTCCCATTAACAATTTATTATGTTACAAAATATTTGTTGTAAGTTCTACTATTTATGCTAGTGAAATAATGGTTACTATTTGAATTTGTTACTGGATGGCAGTATTTAGAATTTATCCTAAATAAAAATTGGTGAAAGATGAAGGAATTTTCCAAATTTGATGAAAGCTTGATTGAAGAGGATATTTCAAAGTGCTTTACCAATCATATTTTCTGTATTTAATAAATTACCTTTATTATTTGAATCTATAATAGATCATATTTTTAATATCAATTATAAACTTTGTGACTTATTATTTATCATAATTATTCTATTGTTACAAAATATTACTGATTCTGGTATTAAATGCAATATATGACTTTGTATCATTACTGTTTTAAATTTTTATCTGTTTTACTAAAATGTATTTGAAATTACTGAAATATATTTTATCCAGTTATATATATTTTATGCACCCATATTAGTAGTTAATGTTCATTCAAATTTATATTTAAAGCTACACAAATCAAATTGTGTAGGATTAAAATTTCTGGTTGTACTTGCAAAATAAATATTATGCATAATTTCATTATGTTAAAAGTGTTTTTGAATTTTGATATTTATTTCTTGTTGTGACAAATTAAAATTTTGTTTTAGGTTCAAAAGTCAGAAACAAAATCTAAAGAAGTTCCTATTCAACCAAGTGGTAAGATTCTTTTTTGCTAATATTTTTAAAGTCATAAGTCAAATTTAATCATTTTAAACTTCATGCTACATATTTAAGCCTTAGAAATATGTATGTGCAAATTGATAGTTAAAATTTGTATGTTTTATTAACAATAGATTAATTTCCTTTAATTCAAAGTATATATTTTATTGAGCATGGATTCCATGGATAAAATGAATCTACATTTTTACAATAACAAACACTTGGGAAACTTATTAATCAAAATTGCTTGAATTGAATAGAAATAGGTGACTTCTTAAATTTAATTTTACGTATTAATAACTGGACTTTAAAGAGTTACTATGGATATTATTATGGTGTTCTTAGAATTGCTACTAATGCAGTTAACAACAATATTTAAATTTTGAACTTTTCTGATTAAATTTTGTTGCAGTATAAAAACAATTCCGATAATCTACTATACTAAATAACATCTGGTGATTTAATCTATTTTATCATTGCGCACAAAAACACTACCAAGTACTGCCGCTGATCAAAGATGTCCTTTACAAAGCAGATAATATAGCTTCTGACTTCTATTATTTCTTGTAATCAAAACAAACACAGCCCTAATTTAAAAAATTAAAAATATATTTTTGGCATATTTTGTAAATCTATAACCATTTCAAATCATTCATACATTTATGCTGCACCATTAAAACAAAATTATCACAAGGCAGAAAATCAAAAATTTGATGACTATTTTTTTCTATATCTTTTTATTCAGAATGTTTTTATAAATTGCTGAAAGATACATTTGAACATTGCACTTTAATGTAAAGTCCTATATCATTAGTAACATGCAATAGCAACATTCATCATGTTTACTCGTGTGAAAAATCACTTTAATTGGATGGTTTTGTTATTGATTGGTTTATTTTTATAATCACTCTATGGTAAAATTTGTTTAAAAAATAAAACGAGATCAGATTATATGCCTTTTTTTTTAACTATTGTCAGACATTAAGACGGAGATTAATCATTAAGTTTCAATTAAATAAAATTCTTTTTTTTCACTGCCAGAATATTCTCTAAATTAAGCTGGAATTTGAATATTTCCTTTTATTGTTTATTTCTTTGCATTTCATTGGTGTGTTTTTATTTAACATCTTTTGTAATGATAAATTGTTTACAGTACTGCAAGGAGATTTTCTATTTTATAAAGGATGAGTGGCATCTCTGCTAGACTAGGGATTTTAATGTAAGCAAAACTATAAAACCAAAATTACCAAAGCACTTTTCACTATATACCACAATGGTTAAAAAATTCATTATAGTATGCTATTATTAATAAATCATTGCCAATTCTTAATTTTTTTTAAACATACATATGTAATTACATTTTTTTTTTTTAACGAAACTGTGATTTTTAGCTACATTACATAATTTATCTTTCCCTTTGGTTCTGTAAATTATATTCAGTGATGTACCAAATAATGTTTTACAGTCAATCTTGACCAAGTTACAAGTGATTATAGTTGATTTTTTTTAATAAGGCATTATACAGAATTTTCTATTGAGAGATAAAAGATTTTTAGCCATTTATTTTAATGTTAGGAGTAATAAAAAAAAAAAAAAATTATATTATATGATATTTATATTATGTTTTTGTGTTTATTTCTGATAAAACCTAAATACAGCTTATCTTGAATGGGTTACTTTGAATGCAGTGCAGAAGTACATCTATGAATTTGCTCAATTCTAAAACAGCATATTTGACATATTTTTATGAAAATACAATTTTTTTTAATTAACGCAGAGAATGTAGGAAATAAAGTAATTTCATGCAGTGAAATTCAAAGGGTTACATATTTTATAAAGCTGGGTATAAAAACAAATTAAACTGCATGTAAAGCTACATACTGTATAAAGCTGAAATCAGTGTTTGTTAAAAATTTTATCTATTCTGTTATTGGTAAATCATATTATTCCATTAATAAATATTGTTACCCTTTAGGAGCTGTGTGTTTATGTACTTCTGAGTAACCATTGAGAATAGTTATTATCAAACAAAAAGTTAAAATATATTTTAATATGCAAATTACTTTATATTTTAAAAATTAAAAAACAACTTTCCTATTAATAGATGAGTAGCACATTGATGTTTCCATGTCAAATTTTTAAAAAATGAAATACTTATACTTGTAGGATGGCATTACTATAGAAATTATTATTCATACAACACAAACAAGTATGTTTTAATATATCCTTTTTAAAAGCATGTCAACTATGTAGGCTTTGCTATAGATTTGTATTGAATGTTGTCTGTTTTCATAAATAGTTCACTATTAGTGATATCTGCTTTTTCCCTCTTATATCTTTATGCTTAGAAGCATGCTTTCAAAAAAAATTATGATAATAATAAAAATTATAGATGTTTAAAAATAATTGCACTGAGAAGCTTTTAATACCTCATTGCACTTTGCTCTTAAGTATTAAATAATTGCTTTTTTCCTTGTTAAAAGAAATGCTAATTATTTGTCTACTATAAATAAATAAATACAGAAATTATGCTAAAGAAAAGATACAATTATTATAAAATACATTAAAATATAATTTGTTATAGTGTTATTAAATTTTAGTAAAGCACATTTTTTTTCGTGGAAAATGTCTATGAATAAATGCATGCCTGCAACAGTAAATTTTTAAAGTATATTATGAAAAATAATTTCAAATTCTCTTTGAGAGTGCTTTGCATGTTTCATGGATGATTTAAATGCATGTTTAATTTCCTTTTATAGATCCTATAATTCCTGATTCTAATGTAAAAAAAATGGAGACCAAGCCATCTGAACTGAGTGTTAAATCTTTGGAGAAACAAGAATCTGAGAGTTCATGTTTGTTTTTATTATTTTTTTTGCATTTATTTTGAACTTTTTAAATCAATCAATTAATATATTGTTTAACAAATGCCTGTATATTATATGATAAAAAAGAATTTTTTCTTTTTTTTTTCATTTTTTTTTTTTTTTTTTTTTTTAGCTTATGAAAACCTTGTATCTGACATGACAAAAAGGATAGAAAAGAATTCTGAAGAAGTAAAAACCGCTTATGAAACAGCAGTCAGTACTGTTAGATTACATACAAAAGCTTTATATGAAGCATTAGATCTACCAGAGGTAGGTAAATAAATATAGTTTAATGGATTAAGATATATATTATTGATTATATTAAAAATGAGTACAATTTTATTACATATTTATAAAAATTAACAAATTCTATTGTTGATATTGATTTTCATATAAAATTTTAATTATTTGGAATATTTAATAGATTTCTCAGTTATAAAATATATTTTTTACTTTTTATACTAAATTGTATTTTAAATTTTTGCTTTATATCATTAGTAAAAGAAACTTGGTTTATTCAAAATTTAAAATTGTTATTTGTGAGATATGGGTGTAAAATGTAACAGAAGAATTTGGGAAAAAATATTTAAAAAAAAAAAATTTCAAATTTGAGCATGAATTTTTTAGCTATCCTTATGGATTGATAATTGAGATAACTATATATTGCTTTTTAGGGTAAAGATGGGGATATTGTATGGAAAGAAGTGAAGACGACTAGTTCAGAAAAAAATGCTGCATTGAAATCAGCTGAAGAAAAAGCAACAGAAACAAAGTATGCATTTCAAATTTTGTTTTCTCTCAAAGTTATTTTTTTTATTATGTAATTATTTTTTTTGTCAGCTAAATATATGAAATTATCTTCCCTAATAACTTATAAACAAAATTTTTCATTTTATATTCTCTTTTTAATTGACAAATTTAGCAATTTTTTTATACAAATTTTTTTATTATAAAATCAGTTACCTTTCTTTGTACACTGGCTTCCAAATCTTACAATACAAACTATTTTTAATACCCTTTTATTAGCTTCACCTGTATGTTTGTATGTATGTAACTGACTTTTTCCCCTGGAGATCTGTTTTCCTCATATACACTATTTAAGCTGCAAAGAAACATTTACAGGCATCTTTCAGAAAGAAAACAGTTGGTTCTTTTTAATACGCCTTTATATTAGCTTCACCTGTATGTTTGTTTGTTTGTAACTGACTCTTTGGGCTCGATTTTGCGTTACTTTAAACGATCAGATTTAATTTAAATGTTGTAGACTTTTGAAGGACCAACGACACTAAAATAGTTTGATAATCTCATCATGATTAGGATCGCCAGGATTAGAGATTTTATTTTAACTTATGAAGATCAATTTAACTCATGTAGAATGAAAGTATTCAGTAAAGACATTCAAACCTACGTGGGACAGTGGCACAACGGACTATTCGCATTTAGCCTTTGTTTTACTCACAATTACATTATTGTAAGTACTAAGTTCCACTCCTCCATACCGGGAGTTCATTTAAAAATTATAGTTTAAAAACACTAAAAAGCATGCTTTTAGAGTTAATCAAACTAAAAAGTAAAAAATAAATAAATAGTTTACAAAAACCTAAAAAACACGCTTTTAGAGTTAATTAAACTAAAAAGTAAAAAATAATTGTTAACATAAGAATAAAATGACTGAGGAGAAAATGAATGTCACTGTTCTAAAAGCGTGGGGTGCTTTGTATGACATTTTTAAACGAACTCTGCATTTCGTAATGAAACGAGTGAAAAATTATAACGATTGATATCGAGCACCCCACGCTTTTAGAACAGTGACATTCATTTTCTCGTCAGTCATTTTATTCTTATGTTAACAATTATTTTTTATTTTTTAGTTTGATTAACTCTAAAAGCGTGTTTTTTAGTTTTTGTAAACTATTTATTTATTTATATCTAATTTACAAACAAATGAACATGAAGATATAAAATTTGAAAAAAAGAAATGTCTATTAAAAAGCTATTTTTTGAATTTGCGTGATCTTAACATCAGATATGATTGAGAAACAAAGACAACTTTTTATGGAAGAAATTTAACAAATGAGTTAAGTAAGGATTATGGTCACTCCTAGCTGAAATGCATTGATATTTTCAAAATATTAGCTAGTGTGATGAAGCCTTATCATCCATTAGGAGAAATTCGCTATCTTTAGTACCAGCATATTTGATTTGATATATGGATTATGGAGCTCATCCAGACATATTACAGAAATCACAGTTCCTCCATGGTTCAGATGCAATCAGAATCAGTTTCACTACACAGATTCCAGCCCATGTTTGTACATCCTTTATAACAGTTTTTCAACAATGTTAGACTGGTATATCTGGCCCCTTGCTCTCTAGATCAGTACACGACCAGAACATCTCTCTACTGTAAACTTGGTTTGTCTGTGAAGTGTACAGAAGTCTCTTGTTCTTTGTAAATGGGCGCTTTTTTGTTGTTGGTTGAGAGGGACATATACAAGGGATTGTTGTGTATAGAGTCCTTGATTTTACAGGGTTCTTTATACTATACAAGCAGATAGTATGAAAATTCATCTTTGTTACATCAAAATATCTAAAAATAGCTGGGACACAGTAATTTCCCTCCTACTTTGGGCCAAAATAACTAGAAAATGATTATCAGATGGAGTTTGTAATATGTTGTTAACCTTCACACACCTCTTTGAAAGTGAATGTTCTCATTAGAACTGATCTCAGGGTCTTTGAAATATGCTGGGAGATACATTACGATATGCAGCAGCATTAGCTTGTGATAACCCCATGTTTTACCATTCAATCTGGTAGATTTCTGCTTGACATTTTTAACAATATCTTCATACCAATAATTGAAGATTAACAAACATTGGTAAAAATTATACACATTAAAAAGAGTGGTATTCTCATTTTCCTCTAATTTCTATATAAGTGCCCAGTTTTTTAAAAATTGTCGGTATAATTTTTTCATCATATTTTATTAATATTATTTATGATCATTTATTTAAACCATACTTCTTATCTTTTCATTTGTATAATATCATTAACTAACTCAGATTTAATAATATAACATTAAGAGCTACAGTTACACATACACAAAAAACAAAAGCATCATAAATTATGTAAATATGCTCATGAGATATCGAGACTGATTGAATTGAGTTTCCTTTAATGCTATAGATGGTGTTCTGTTTTATTTGACATTTGCTACACATTTAAAAGTGAGTTACAAAAGACAGGTTCTACGTAACATTTAGAGGTCAGTGTATTTAACTATATCTGATTTTCAGATGCTGGACTTTCATAATTAATTGGTGCATATAGTATATGTGTGAGATAAATTAACACAATTCTGATACAATGTATTGTTAACTTTGAATTATTATTATTTTTATTTATTTTTATTAGCTTTATTAAGAATTGAATATATATTCTAGGATTCTTATAGAAAAGTTAAAAGTGAACATGAAGAAACTTGCAGCCCAAGATAAGAAGAATCCATTAGTTAAAACTGCTGAAGAAGTTGTTTCTAAAGTTGAAAATCAACTTCAAAATGCACAGGCTGAAGTAATTAGGCTAACATCTCTTAACAAGTTTTTTTAAAGGCACTTTTATATTTATAACTTCAATGATTTATGGCTGAATTGAATTTACTAATATGATTTCAATCAATTATTTTACATGGGAATAAAAATTATAATTTTAATCAAGTGTTTTTATTCTTAAAATTTTGAATTTTTCACATTTTTATGCATAAATTTTAATTAAGTGCCTTTATTAATGTAAATTTATGATAATGAAATGAAATGGAATATGTTTTTCATATTTTGTCTTTGTTTAAAATGTGTTAATTTTTTTTCAAGTGCTTTTTCTAATTCATTATATTTACTAGGTTACAACAGTTGAAACAGAAGCTAAAACAGCTGCTGAATATCAGAAACTAGTTAATGCTAGTAAAGAGCAATTTCAAAAGGAATTACAGATTGTTTTACCTAATTATGTGTATGGTGACAAAGGTATGCTAAACTTTTAAAAATATTTCATAGAGCCTATTTAAATTATATAAATTTTGTAAATAGTTAAAGGCAAGCTAACTTAAAACATACTGCTTTGGTTTTGAAAATTTATTTTTAGTAGTATTGATTCCTTCTAAAGTTATATGACTTCAGTATTATTTGATGCTTAATGTTAGAGATTCGAATTAAAAGTTCTTATATAATTAACAATTTTAAGATTTATCATGACATTGTTGCAGAACTTATGTTTTCAGATATAATTATAAATAGGTGTTTACAGCTTCTTAATAATTGCATTTCAAAAGTAAAATGCCTTATCTTGATATGTCTACTCAATTATTTTTTAATCATAAATATAAGTACTATATAAAATCATATGTATTGTCCTGTTGTGTTACGAAATATTTAAGTACATTTATTTTATCAGACAAAACTGCCATTGAAAGTGATCTCAATCTTTTGATTGCTCATGCCCATAGAAGAATTGAGCAGCTTCAAAAACAAATAGCAAAACAACAGGTGGGCTTTTATGTTTTATTTTTGTTTTTTATTTGCTTCTTTGTAACTTTTTTTTAATTTATAATTTTAAACTTAGGTTACTGAAAAAATAAGAATTGATGAAGCAGTAAGACTTCAAAAAATGAAAGATGAGCGATTTGCTAATTCAAAAATTGAAGCTGAACTTGAAAGGAGGAGCATTGACTTAGAAAGTGCAATTTCAGATCGTGTAAGTTGTTATGAAAGCATTTATTTAAAAAAAGTAACCCTATTTTTATTTGCTATAAAATAAAATGATTAAAAATGTATATGTATTATATAATATAATAATTTAAAAAATAGTTAATAAAATTGGATAGAAATTTGTGAAAAATTAGTTTTGTTTTAAGATTTATTTTTTACTTAAAAATCACTCTTCTTTTATTAATTTAATTTTATACATTCTCCATATTATCAACTATGTTTTTAAAAAACGATTATATTTTCAAAGCAAATTACTGAATATATAAAACACAAATTGTAATTGTTTTTATATTTTCTATTCTTAAATTTATTTTTTAAGCTATATTAGGGCTATGTTATTTTATGGAAGAATTGTATGAGGTTTTTGTGACTTCTATTGTTTTACTCATATTGCAATAGATTTTGTTCATTTGCCACAGCTTACAATGGGATTTTAAAAATTTCTTTTGAATTAGTTTACATTGTCGCAAATGCCAAAATAACTCTTCAGTGTTTTATTTCAGGAAAAAAAAAAAAAAAAAAATCCTGTTACCTCCTGTTGAAAGTGAATAACTAGAGATTTTTCTGCATAATTATACCATATTTAAAACTGATTTTATAATGAGTTTGTTATTATTATGATAAACATTTGTCCAATTTTATAATTCTTTTTTCCACTGTAGCCTAAATGCTTATTTTTTTAACATGTTTAAAATTACAAATTTGTTAGTCTTATTGATTTAAGTATGCTCTGCTATACATTTTCTCTGGATTAATTTTCAAATCAAAATGGTTTAACTATCTCTCCAAATTTTCTGTCATGTTTCTAATATTCATCTCTAAATTCACTTTAAGATTGAGATATGATGACAAAATAGCTTTTTGATGGATCATTGTACTTTCTTACTTAATAAAAATAGAAGTTATGTTTGAAAATCTCAGATATATTGGTATTACCTCAACAGGATTATTAAATAGTTAATTAATCTAAAAGAAAAAAATAAGCAGACAATAAGATTACATGTATAAACACAATGTATAATTTATCTTTGAATTGTGTTAAAGTTACATTTTTTGATTAAATAAAAACAATAGGGGCAGTTCAAATATTTCAATATAATTTTTTAATGATTTTATAAAAATAAAAATTCGTATTGAGTATTGTATCTCATATTATCTTACTAATGAGTAATAAGTTTCAATAATTGAGCGTTTTATTGTCCAGAATTGAATTTGTATTTCAATCTATAATGTCATCAAATTTGTAAATTATAGTGAATGACATGCTTATTGTTTAAAGAAAGATAGTTGTCCTTTCTGAATTTATTTCCTAATGGTTTTATTTAAATTGTAGCAAAAATTCATATGCCTACTCTTTAATTATCTAAATTGATATTTTAGAAAACTACAATTAATTAATTAAGCAACAACAGACTATGCAAATTTTAATCTTGTTTTTTAAATGAAATGTTTAAAGATGAAATCATCACCCAAATTGTACCGATATTATTAGAATTTTAATAGAGTGCAGTTCAGACAGAAATATATTCAATACATGAACAAAATTATCACATGAAGTTGTTTGTGATATTAAAATATATTACAAAACATTTAGTTTGCTTACATTTTAAAAGAATAGTGCCGTACTTAAAAATATTTTATGTATGTTTTTAACTCATTGTTTGAGTTTAACTAATAATTTTAAGTTGAAGTTTATAACCTATACTCAATCCATAAGTTGTTCTATGCTCTTTCTACTTTTCAAAATATGATTTAATCTTTCTGTTGCAAATTAAAATCACTAAAATGATCACTAGTAAATTTTAAAAAAAAATCTGTAATGACATTTTTTAAAAAAAATCTATTATATTTAGATTCTTCGTAATCTTTAAAAGTTATATAGAATCAAATATTTTTAACTGAAAAAAAATATAATTTTACGAAATATATATATATATATATTCTTCTACATTTTGCATCATTAAATATATATTCATTAATCCTGAAATCATTTTTTATCTTAATATTGCCAGTTAACATTTTATTTATTCACTTTCACTTTAATCATATAATTGTTATGGAAGGAAATATGAAGGTACAATTCAAAAAGGTGAAATATTTAAGTGTAGGTAAAGGTTATCCTCCTGTCTTTTAATTGTAAAAGTTTGTTCATATTTAAGAACAGTAAGTATGATTTACTTCTTCTAGGAAAATTATTTATAAACATAGCATATAAAAAGTTATAGCATTTAGTTGTTTTAATTTTTATCTTAGGTTGCACATTTAAAGGAAGAGTTTGAAAATGAATTAAGACAACAACTCCGTAGGCAAGCTGCTGCTCATGCTGATCATATTCAAGAAGTATTAAAGGTTCAAGAACAAGAATTGGAAAGAAAATTCTCTTTAGATCTTGAAGAAAAGCTTTTACACCAGAAAGGTGTTTTTATATCAGAAATGTCGGGAAATATGTCTCGTTTGAAAGGAATATTAGCATTTTTAAAAGGTAAATTATATTGGAATTTTTCCATTTATCTTTTTTATTAGTTTTGTATTACAACAGTTTTATTATATTGATCAAATAACTGGTTCTTGCCACTTTTCTTCTGATCTTACATACAAAGCACAATGTGAAAAATAGAAATTTTTTGAAAACATTACATTTTCTGTACTTTATTGGTGGTCCAGTAATAGGACAATGTGCTATTAAGATTAGTGAATTGATTAGTTTCTTGTCATTTCTGAATGTTTGAGGCATGCTAAAAATTTATTTAATTAATTACATAATGAGTAATATATATGTATCAATCTAACAAGTAGAGGTCATGAACTGTTTGTCTTTGATTTGATTGTATTTTATACTATTTGTAGATCATGACTAGGTCTGATCAAAATATAGTAGAGTACATCTTTTAATTATTTTGACAAAATTAAGTTAAAAAATTTAAAATAATTTTTTTATGGTTATCACAGTGCGACTCAATGGTGTTGTGCATAAAAGCTTAATCTAGCAGTTTAAAAGGGTGTAAGTTAAAATTTCTTTAGATGTTTTTAATTTTTTATTCTTTATATTAAACCCATTATAAATATTTTAGTAGAATTATACACATTAATAATTTTTTTTTTAAATAATCATTTATTTAAAAATATAAATTTTTTCAATCATTTGTAAATTTTTTTTTAACTTGCTTTATGAAAAATTTTGATTTTTCTGTTAAACATTAACTATTAAATATTGGCATACATTTAAAAAATGTTTCTTCATATCCATGTTTTTCTGAAGCAATAAGTATTAATGATAGAAGCTCTCTATCAAAATAAAAATTTGATTTATAAAATTTGTTAAAGAATAATAATTTTAGAAAAATTTAATAATAAGTAGGTTCAGTAAACTTTTTCCAAAATAAGAATTATAACAGCAAAATTTTAGATTGTTTTTACTTACAAAGAATACCAGAAATCACAATCAAGAGTTACAGAAAATAGGGGAAAACAGAAAAAGCAAAGTTTAAAAAAATAAAATATAGAATAATCAAGTTAATAGGCTAAGTTTCCAGTGGGATAAAAAGTGAACAAAGTTGTTTTACAATCAATAGATTTATAACATCTCTTGACTTGCAACTTTTGTAAGATGTTCTAAATGCAGTGAAGTATATGGATCTCCTTTTTTTTTTTTTTTTTTTTTTTTACAAGATCATCATAATCTCATGTTGTATTTTTACTTCTTGTGATACATCACAATTCTGGATTGTATTAACTATCTAACATTAAACTCAAATCAAATGGCTAATTTATTAAATATAACTTGTTTCATTTTCCAGCAATATGAAAATAAATTTCATTCCTTATCTCTCATGTTTATTTGTTGCACCCAACATAAAAAAAATGTATGTATATGAAAAAATTAATTAGCTCATAATATAAATTTAAATCGATGGTGGCATACAGTTAGTGAACTTTTCATGTTTTTTTGTATCATGTGCTGAGTATTTGACATATTACAAGTTATTTGAGTATTTTCACAGAAAGGGCTTAGAAATAAAATTACAATTAATTATATTATGTAAAAAGTTTTGACAATATCATATTTTATTTTAGAATTACCGATTTAAAATTTAGAAATATGCATAAATCAAATGATGGATAATTCTGAATATGAATCAATATTTAAAATCACATCATTAGTATACATGACTTACATTTCATTCAAACAGTAATAATATGAAATTTATTAAGACACTAAATAAATATAACTGTTCAAAATGTTTTTAAATAATGAAATTCATTTGACTTGCATTCCCTTGTAAAGTTTTCAGATCATAATTCTTTTAAAAGAAACTTAATGCATTTTTAACATATATTGCCTATAGATAAGGGAATTTGCATATTATTCATCAAAAATAAGATAATGATAAATCAAATGATGTATGATTGACTAATTGTTAAATAATGTTCTTAAAATTAAATGTTTTAGAAAAATGTTAAAAGTTCATTAATATTTTAAATTAAAAAATTCTTATATATATATATTTTTTTTTCATTATTTTATGTATTTTTTTTCAGCTAAGAGTGAATTTGACAAAGCTTCAAAAAAGGCCCAAGCACTGTGGCTGGCTTGCCAAGCAATGAGTCACAAAATCAGTGCAGATAATGCTGGTGATCCTTCTCCTCTTGGAAAGGATATAGCTGCTGTGAAAATTGCTGCAGATGAAGACAGTGAATTTATTAATGCTATTTTAGCAGGAATACCAATAGAAGCGGTTGATAAAGGAGTTTACAATAATGAAGTTCTGAAAGAACGATTTCAAAATGTAAAAAGTGTCTGTAGAAAAGTTGCTATGGTTGATGAAAATAATGATAGCTTGTATCAGTACATACTCTCATATTTGCAGTCAATTCTTATTGTAGATGCTGTATCTATACCAAAAGAAGAATTAGAGGGTAAAGTAGCAGTGGATCCATCAGAATGGGATACATTTGACATACTTAGCAGAATATCATATTGCCTTAAAATCAATGACTTGGAACAAGCTCTTCGTTATGCTAATCAATTAAAAGGGGAACCAAGGGCTGTAGCTAAAGATTGGATGAATGAAGTAAAATTACTTCTAGAAACTCAATTGGCTGTGAAAGCTCTTTTAGCACATGCTGCCGCTGTGGGTGTACAAGCTTACCATTAGTGTTATTTAAATTACATAAAACATTATAGAGGATTATCAGTTAGGATGGTTAAAGAAAATTTTTAAGATTGTCTTATTATTGTTATTTTTTTTTGTTCAAGAATGCTATTCATTTCAATTTATTGTAATTTCATAACACCAATATACTTTCCATTGTAGGCTGGTATTTAAAAGTTTATATACTTTAAATAACTGAATAATAAATAACGAATTGAGTTGTAAAATAATGATCGAAGAATTAGTGCCTTCTAATGAAATTTTCTAGAATATATTTTTCAAAGTCTTACTGTTACATGTGTTGTATGAAATAATGCATTTCATGTTTGTTAAAGTTAATAAATATTAAGTATAGAATAATAATATTTTTTTTTGTATTTATTTATCATATTTCAAAGTACCAATTCTATAAAATAAACCTTTTTTATGTTAGAATTGCAGTAAATTATTTTAATATGCAATTTTTTAAAATTATTTATAAATATGTCTAAAAAATATTTTAACTTACGTAAATTTTTATGAATCTCTGTACATTGTACTGAGTTCCATTTGATTTCTAGATATATAAATAATGTCATAAGTAAATAAATATGTGCTGATTCTTAATATACATACACATATATATAATTTGATATGCAGTTTATGCTATATTTAAATGTAAGTAAATAGAGTATTTTATTTTTTTTCCAATTATTATAAATTCTTTTTGATATATTTTAATATAATAAATAAAATATTTCATTTAAAAATATATATTCAGGTATTTCTTTGGATTTCTTTTATAATTAAAATTGTTTTATTTTGGTTTATGTTTTGAAAGAAACTGTTTCACTTTTCAACAAATTGTTTTTAAAAACGATTCAAACTAGTATTGATAAAAATAAATAATTTATTTATGCCTATCTTAACAGTTCAGAAGAAATAAACGAAATAATTAAAACATAAACAATGAACCATTGCTTTCTAGAGCTCTTAACGTGCTTTATATGAGTATAAATTATTTTTCTAAATGAGTATTTACCTGTAGAGGAAAACTATATGTAATAAAATTGTTTGCTCACATTGTTATTTCCCTGTATTTAATTTTGTATTAGTAATTAAACATCATAATTTCTTGTATTTCTATTGTAAGTATATACATGTATCTATTACATTGAGAGGGTTCCTATACATAAATTGAAAATTAAATTTTTTAAGTTGGATAAGAAAGTAAATATTCTTTTGATCTTCAAAGTTTTTACATAAACTTTTAATGATTATTATGAGTTACATAGTATGATATAATATGTATAATTCATAAGAATACTATTTAGTAATATTAAAATCAATGACATATTTTAAAATATTTAGAGAATTAAAACAGTAATAATTTTTAGTTATTTTTTTTGCCAGTGTTTTAATTCATTACCTCTGAACAGTGAATTTTACTTTCGATAATTTGTAATTGATGATTTGTTTAAAATCGTATAATTTTATATTTATTTTTAAAAGAAGCAAAATATCTATTCTAAAGTAATAAAAATTTAGAAGCATTATGCGCAGTAGATTTTTAACATCTTTTGGAACTTAAATATAATAATTTTTAATATGATATGTGGGAATAATGATTTAAGAATTTAAATTAGAAATGAGATTTTCTTATAGAAACGCCAGATTTAATCACATATTTTTCTGTTGTAAATCCTTCATGTAAAGTATTTTTTAAATAAAAGTGTGAATTAATCCTGAGTAAAAATATTTTAAATTGCTCATTTAAATATTTCAAATAAACGTCATATTAAAAAAAAATTTTTATTTGTGGATGCAAATAGTCTACTCTCAAACTTTGCTATAAAAAGGTGTCATATTTAGATAAATATGTGCTGATTCATAAGTATATATGCACATAGTATAATTTGAATTATAATTCAGTAAAGCTTTTATATTATATGTACAGTTAACTCTTATCAAACTTTTGCCTATTATGGCAAAGCATATGGGATACAGTTTAATGAAAGTGGATTGTTATTCAACAATGAGAATGCTAACAAGTCATTCTGTCTTCATCTACATATACAAAATACATTTTTAGTTTAAATGAAATATTGACTTTCAAGAATAAGTCTTAAAGCTAATCATCAATCAAGCAAAGTAATAAATTATCTTCTTTCACTGAGAAATTATGTTACAGATGATTTTGAACTTTAATTCATTGTTGTTATGGACATTTTAAAGTACTTTCAGATATTTGCCATCAAAATCAATTTTTAAATTCTGTAATTAGAAGTGAAACTTATTTTTGAAATTCCAAGTCTTTTCTTTTTTTATGATCATCTTGTTTAAATAACTGATAAAGTTTTTTTGCTAACTGTACGATAAGTGTCTTATATATTAAAAGGGAACAATGAAACATTTGCATATCAGCCCTTAATTGAGGTCAATTAAAAAAACCTTAATTTAGAAAAAATTAATGTGGCTATATTCAAATATAGCCACATTAATGTTAAATATTAACATATGTTCCTGTTAAATATTTTTTAAATAGTAACTCTTTTTAAAATTAGTAAATTATTTCACAGAGTTTGAATAATTTATTTTTAATGTTGTTATAGTTTGTTTCTATAGTAATATGATAATTTTCAAATTGCTTACTAGTCCTTTTCTTAACACATTTATTATAAATTTTTTTTTCCTTGTAAATGTATTGTACATAGAGCAGATGTTTTTATTTCTTTTCTTAAAAACAATGATCAATAGCAGTGGTGGGGAGTAGGTCAAAAAATGTCTCTTCTGACTCTTTACCCTAAGTTTGTTTTATAATCTTTACTAATGAATTTAGAAAAATTCAATGACTTTTATTGAACTTGTACATCTATAAAAATAGTTTTTGCACTAACAAAGCCTTATTAAAACTTTAAAGGTGAAGCATTTGTATTAATTTAAAAATCCTTGTACTCTGAATTTGCTTACATATGTTCTATAAAAATAACAGTACTAAATTTTACACGTACCAAAGTATTATAAAATAGAGTTAGACAAGCAAAAGAAAATTTTACAATTTAATTACAAATATGCTTTATTTTGATACATTAAATCGTTTTTGTTCTTAATAATTGAATATTTTCTGATCTTTCATTGTCGATCCAAGATATCTTTTTATAAGCCTCAATGTTGAGAAAAGTCTTAGTTATTTGGTATGCAGTTAAAGAAGTCTTTAGTACTGGTTGTATTATTGAAAAAATGCAATTGAATTGTGTATTTAACATTTAATTTTAAATTTTAATTCCAAGAAATTTAAAAAATAAAATTTATTTTAAAAAGTTGGATTTTTAAATCAACTCATGATTCCAAACCTTCAACAATGCTCGAATCTAACTCCCCCACCTCTGCTGTAGTAGGTAATTTTTTTTAGTTTCTGATTTTTTCTTGATATATTTGTCAAATTGTTATTTAATTTTTTTATTAAGTAATTGTACAATGTCCTTAGAAAATTGTGGAAAGATGAAGAATATTAATTCAATAATATGAATATTAAGTTAATAATTCAAGACTATATGTCTTGAATTATTAACTATATGTCTATATGACATATAGTCTATATTATTAAGACTATATATCTTGAATATATGAAATATTAATACAAGAGTTATCTGCTTTCATATGTATACAATTTTAATATTAATAATCAATTATATATATTTTCAAAGGCTGTACTATATAAATAAAACAAAATTTATTTTTCATACTCAAAATAAGATTTTTATTTTATCATAATATTCAGCTAATTTTAATTAATAAATTTAGAATAATTTTCCATTTTTTTAACACTTTTTATGAGATTTGTTATTAATTAATATATTTTGTTTACAATTTATTATTATTTTTCTGTAAACTGTGTAGTATCAATATTTTTTTGTCTCTGTTTTTTTTTTTTATTATTTATTTTTTTTTATAAAGATGAATTTAGTTATTTTTATTTCTACATTATCACCGAAATTTTCTGTCGCAACGATTTTACAAATAACCTCTTGTATTCAATGAAAATGCTACTTTCCAAAATAGTGATAAAGATGTTAATTTCGTCAAGTGGCAGTATCAACGCGAATTTTTTATTTATTATAAATGGTGCTGCCATCTATCGGTATATTATCAAAATTTTTTAAATCTATAATATTTTTTTATCGTCCTTAATCCATTTGTGAAAATGTGCAAATTTTTACAGTTAGTATTTTTATAGCTTAATCAAAAAATTCTAAAACACATTCAGCAAGCTGAAATTTTCTTTATTCTTGTAATTTTTTTAGAAAGACATGAAACAATTTGATAAAAGCAAAATGGCATATATAATTATAATATATATATATTATATATTATCTTTTTAGAATTTATATAACTTTTAGAAGCAGAATTATAAAATATATACAAGTGATACAAAGTGAAGAAACTTTAAAAATTCTTGATGCTAAAAAGAAAATGTGTCACGCTGTTGACGTTTCCAACATAGCATAATTGTCAGTTTTATAATGTTTAATTTTTTAATGTATTCAGATTGTACAGACAAAATTTGGCAGAAGAAATGGGTATAAAGAAAGAATTTCTTAATAAACGAAAGAGAAGAATTAAAATAATAGAAATAGATGAAATACCAGATGAAGGAAGTAACTTGATACCCAAAAAATTATTTTATGTACAGTGTTCTTGACAATCTATTGTCTGAAATAGATGGGCATTATCAAAAAATGAAAACTATCTGTGACGATTTTTGCTTTCTCTATTGCTCGTCTTTACAATATAAGAGTGCAGATGATTAGAAATAATCGGCTGCAGATCTCGTAATAAAATATAGCAAAGATTTAAAAAGTACAAACTGTGAAATTGAAAGTTTTAAGTAACGACTCTTACATAAAATATAAAAACTGCATCTCCTCTAATATTCTAAAGACCCTTCATGATTTTAGTTTGAGTATTACCCAAATATCAATGCCGCTCTTTGAATATTTCTAACTCTTCCCGTTTATATTGCTTCATGCGAGAGACCTTTTAACAATAAAAAGTTATTAAGATCAACTATCGGGCAAGAGCGATTATCCAATCTTTCTATATTTCAATAAACTACTATATCATTAAAAATATTAATTATGATCATGTAATTAATGAATTTGCTGAAATGAAAGCCAGAAAAGTACAATAAAAATAAATTTTAATTAAAAATATATTGTAATTTGTTTATTTTTTTTTTATTTCCCTAAACCTAATAAATTAAGAGACCTAAATGCAAATTCTTGCAGAGGGCACAAGAGTGGCTAGTCATGGCACTGCCTATATTGATATTCGTAAATACGTTATACACTGAAGTGACAAAAGTCATGGGATACCTCTTAATATCGTGTCGGCCCTCCTTTCGCCCGGCGAAGTGCAGCAACTCGACGTGGCATGGACTCAACAAGTCGTTGGAAGTCTTCTGCAGGAATATTGAGCAATGCTGTCTCGATAGACGTCCATAATTGTGAAAGCGTTGATGGTGCAGGATTTTGGGCACGAACAGACCTCTCGATGATGTCCCATAAATGCTCGATGGGATTCATGTCGGGCGATCTAGGTGGCCAGATCATTCGTTGGAATTGTCCAGAATGTTCTTCAAACCAATCGCGAACAGTTGTAGCCCGGTGACATGGCGCATTGTCATCCATAAAAATCCCATCGTTGTTTGGGTACATGAAGTCCATGAATGGCTGCAAGTGATCTCCAAGTAGCTGAACATACGCATTTCCAGTCAATGTTCGGTCCAGTTGCACCAGAGGACCAAGTCCATGCCATGAAAAAACAGCCCACACCATTACGGAGCCACCACCAGCTTGAACAGTGCCTTGCTGACAGTTTGAGTCCATGGCTTCGTGGGGTCTGCGCCACACTCGAACCCTACCATCAGCTCTTACCAACTGAAATCGTGACTCATCGGACCAGGCCACGGTTTTCCATTCATCTAGGGACCAACCGATATGCTCACGTGCCCACGAGAGTCGCTGCAAGCGATGTCGTTCTGCACTTAAAGGCACTCGAGTCGGTCTTCTGCTGGAATAGCCCAAGAAAGCCAAATTTCTCCGCACAGTTCTAACAGACAAGTCCCTTGTACGTTCCACATTGATTTCTGCGGTTATTTGACGCAGTGTTGCTTGTCTGTTAGAATTTACGACTCTTTGCAGACGTCGCCGGTCTCGGTCGTTAAGTGCAGGCGGTCGACCACTGCGCTGTCCATGGTGGGATGTTATGCCCGAAATTTCATGCTCTCGGCACACTCTTGACATAGTGGATCTGGGAATGTTGAATTCCCAAACGATTTCCGAAATGGCATGACCCATGCGTCTAGCTCCAACTAACATTCCACGTTCAAAGTCTGTTGATTCCCGTCGTGCGGTCATCATCACGTCAAAACCTCTTCACATGAATAACTTGAACAGAAATGAAAGCTCTGCGAAAGCACTGCGCATTTATACCTGTTCTAAGCGATGCGACTGCCATCTGAAAATTTGCATATTGCTATCCCATGACTTTTGTCACTTCAGTGTACAATAATATCGACAATCGCCGTCGAATCTTCGTGTTTCTGAAAACAGGGACTGCAACGGACGCTGCCACCGGATTTGAACTTCAGCCAACCTGCACGGATGTTGGTCACGTTACCATTAGGTTCGCTCAGGTTGAGTTGTCTGTTTAGATTGATGCCACGAGTCGAGCAATGCCACAGCATAGGATGAAAGTAATGGAATTATTTGAACTCAATTCAAATCACCAGATTTAAATCTCGGAGAGAATTTACATCAAAAATTTTCTGAATAAATTTTCATTGAGAAATAACTTAAATTAAAACGTCAAAACCGAATCGAATAGATATGACTAAAATGCTGTTCGACATGATGCGTTAGAGTCAAAACAATCATGTCATGTACTCTAATATTCTATACCCATTAGAATATTAGAGGGAATTAGAATATTAGAACCACATTAAGATTGCTGCTCGGTACCCCATTTGGCTCCACAGTTTCTGTGCATTTAGAGAATTCATGAGTTTTTGCAGATTATGTCCAAGCGGGAAAGGATGAGTCTCAAAGGTACAGCTAAAAATATCTGTTGTCTTGTCTCCTTGATGATTTTGTTGATTAAAGGGAAGACTTTAAGTGACTGACTTTATTTTTGATGTAAGTACTGTGGTGATTCCAGATTAAATGTTGTTTCAGAACCATGCCTATATGAGTAAAACACAGTTATTTGTATGTTTCACAAGCGAAAGCTGACCTTCTTTGAATTTATATGAACTATGCGCTACAATTACATTTGACAATAGAGGAGGAGGGATTTGATATATTTGGTGACAATAAATTAGTGGATCACAAAGAGTAATTTGGATGGAATAATGTATCTTACTCTAATTTATTGTCTTGAGGAATGTAAATAACACCTATCCATATTTCATATATATTTCCAAGGAAATTTAAAGGTAAATTATATTAAATTAAGTAGGATTGAACATGGCAACGACCCCTAAGCACATGACGGAAATTATATCATCATCATCATCGGCGCAACAACCCCATGGTGTGACCAAGGCCATCTGCCTACTGGTAGATTTCAGACAGGAGATGTTTTCTTTTTACTGGGTAGAGGTGTCCGATCTACGCCCAACAGCCGTATTAGACGGAGACCTACGGTTTAAAGTGGGTTCCGAACCATTACAAATATCCATGGCACCGCCGGAACTCGAATCCGAAACCTGTGACACTGAGAGACCAATCACTCGGCCATCGGAACCCCGGCGGAAATTATATGAAGGTTGATATTAAAGTAATGTAAACAACATTCCTTCCAGTACATAGACATAAATGTTGGAAATTTGTAGTCTAGACTCAAAAATGGTCTAATAATTAGCAGAATGTTCTTTTATTTGCAATGAATCTTGCAAGAAAAAATGGATCAATATCTCCAGAAATAAACGAGTAAATTCAATATTCAAACTTTTAAAAGCGATTGTAGCCTTTCCTTTAAATTTTAATTATTAATGAAATTAGCCTTTTATGGTTAATTATACTGGAAATCATTCCCATATTCTGAGTTATTTGAAACAGAATTGAAATTGTTTAATTAATAAAATTCTATTTGGGCAAAATATAATATTCAGATACTACAGTTTTATCTCTTAATTCTATGTGATGAAAATTTGCTGTATTTGAAATCTAATTAGATGCAAGATATTTTTTAAGAGATAAAAAAAAAGCTTTTTTTTTTTTTAAATTTACATTGATGCTTTAATAACTCTTAGATAAAATCGTCAGTTATATTCTACACATGAAACCTGCTAAGTGATTAAGAAGATAACGAAAAATTTAAAATATTTTCACAATAATCAAGTAAAATACAACAAAATATCCAATTCGATCCTAATCAAATTTGAAAATTCGGTATTTATTAGTTTGTATCTAAAGAGTATCCAACAGTTTAAACTCTTTAAATTTATGAATTTTCACAAGAATTGATAGAATGCAGTAGATATCGTTATATGGCGCCATGTTAAAATAGCATCCAAATATTTTGTGAGCTCATATATAAATAAAAAGTTGAATCTAGACATAGAGTGCATCCAGTGTATCGCTTTCTTTTTCTGTTTATATAACGTCACCGAAATGCAGTTTATCTTACAATCTAAAAGAAAGTTGGCAGATTAGAATTTTTTGAGGCTAACTGTGAAACATCGAATGATATAAAAGTGTCTTTGCTGTACTAGAAAAATCTATTCTTTAACTCTTTCAAAAGCAAACTGTACAAAATACTAGGTTAGAAAATAAATTATGCTTATTATGATTTAATCTTTTGATATTTATTTTTCCTACCAGAACAGTAAAATATTAGGTTGGGGAAAAAGAAATCCATTATTTTTATATGAAATTCAGGACTTTATTTAACATGCTTCGGATTGTCCGATTTGGGTCAAATATGGACCGTTTTGTTGTATGATTTGTTGCCATTTTAAAGGTAACTTCATAATGCCTCTCTCATAGAAGTCCTGGTCTCTATTTGCAAAAAACTCTAGTAGTCGATTTTCACAATCCTCCCTAGATGCCAATTTTTTATCATTAAAGAAATTTTGCAATGCAAGAAAAAGATGATAATCGCTTGGTGCCAAGTCCGGACTGTATGGCGGATGCATTAAAACTTCCCAACCAAGCTCCCGAAGCATCTGGCGAGTCACTGTAGATGTGTGTGGCCTAGTGTTATCCTGGTGGAACACGACACCTCTCCTGTTGGCCAATTCTTGCCGTTTCTGGTCAATCGCTATCTTCAAACGGTCCAGTTGTTGACAGTAGAGATCAGAATTTAGCGTTTGGCCATATGGAAGGAACTCATAATAAATAATCCCCTTCCAGTCCCACCAAATGCATAACAGAACCTTCCTGGCCGTTAGTCCTGGTTTGGCCACCGTTTGAGGTGCTTCACCGCTCTTTGACCACGATCGTTTTCGCACAGGGTTATCGTATGTGATCCATTTCTCATCTCCAGTCACCATCCGCTTAAGAAATGGGTCTATCTCATTCCGTTTGGCCAAGGCTTCGCAGATGGAAATTCGATCCATCATGTTTTTCTGTTAATTGGTGTGGCACCCAAACATCGAGCTTCTTTTTGAATCCAGCTTTGTGTAAATGGTTTAAAACTGTTTTATGGTCGATTTTTAGCTCCTGGGCGATGTTACGACTTCTAACATGCCGGTCAACTTCGATCATTTCTCCGATTTTATCGACATTTTCGATGACCGGCCTACCTGTGCGAGGTGCATCTTTAACATCAAAAATTCCTGAACGGAATCTACGAAACCAAAATTGCACATAATTGGCTGTTACAGTATCGGAACCATAAACACCATTCACAATTTTAGCCGCCTGGCTTGCATTTTCGCCTTTGTCAAAGAAAAACTGTAAAATGTACCGAATTTTCTCTTTGTTCACTTCCATTTTTAACACCCTGTAACTCTCAACTGAATGGACCAAACAAAAAACAGAAAAAGAATTATTTTAGTACGAAGTGCCACCTTTCTAACGAGCATAAATCTGAAATTGTTTAATTGATACTTTACGTGATATCGATCACTACAGCCATCTATCGAAAAAATAATGGATTTCTTTTTCCCCAACCTAATATTAGCTTTTATTTGTTAATGTATATTCCCCTTTTATAATATAATATTCCATTTTGAGCTGTTATTGACAAATTACTCCTTTTTATTACTTTGAATTTATACGAATTTATTATTGTCCTTTAATAAATTGGGTTTAAATAAATTTATTGAATGATAAATTTTATATTTTTTGTCAAATGTAAGTGCTTTCATATAGCAAAATTTGCGATTCTATTTTACGTTTTAACAATTTTGAGCATTTTTACTAAAGAAATACAGAAAAGTTTTTATATTATTTGCTAAAACACTTATATAAGTTTACTTAAAGAAAAACATCGATATTGTATCAGGTCAAAAAGAATTTAAAAAATCTGAGAAGATAGGATTTTCGGAAAGAGTTCTCCATTCAAAATTTCTTGAACTATCTGTCTTCATAGGAATCTACGTTTGATTTTTATATTAATTTTTTTTTTGACCTCTTGTTCAACATAGAACATAATTAGCAGCCCTTATTGGGCGGAGAAGTAAATGTATGGCATTTTAGAAGGATTTTTATAGGCAACTTCCCAGCATTTGCATATCGTACGGTAGTGATTCTCAAACTTTTTAAGTTAAAAAAGTTTAAAGCTTGTACTTCCTTACCAAAGATGAATTCTATTACATCCTTCTTTAACAAAAATAAATTCTGCTTTGCTCTCCTTAATACCTTTATATCATTAAATGTCATATAAGCTTTAACGTTTTCTTCAGCCCGACTCGTGGCTCAGCAGCAATGCGCTCCGCTGGTGAGCATTATGGCGAAGGTTCAATCCGCTGTCGATTTTATTGTGGACACTGTTTCAAAAAACGAGGAGCATCGATGGCATTTGTGATGTTCAGCATCTTGCCTCATTAGTAGGACTACCTGGTGGGAGTTTTCAGGGTTTTCTCCTATACAATACGCAAATGCGGGGTAGTTCTCTCTAAAAGTCCTCCCCGGACGCACTGCCCTCTTTCTTCAGCGTCACGGAGCAAAGTAAGACTTCTATCTACAGGTGCTCCTTCACAATAGAAGCGGCATCCCCTTTCCCTCCTTCCTTGAGACACATGGGTTCTTGGACTTGATCTAGATGTTTCTGTCTACCTAGTGGGATAAGAAAAAAAATGTTTAATTCAGTTTATATTATATTTATATATGTAAGTAGCATTATACTTTTATTAAGAATTGAATTCAGAATACCTTTTACTAAAAAATTAGTATTTTTAATTGAGGTTAGTATTTTTAATTAATTAATGAGAAGTTTGTTTTTGATGTTTTATTCAGAAAATTCTCAAGGTTGTTACAAAATATATTTTTACTTGATTTGACTAACACATAACGATGTGGTGATCTATAGATATTGAATGTTAATTACTTCTATATAGATAAAATCTAGAATTCCTTACCAGACAGAGTAATTATTAGTAATTTAGAAATTCATGATTAAAATTAGTGTTCATCAAAATATTCTTCTAAATTATTTTATCAATTTTCTCACTAACTTACGATTTAATTTTTATCTATATGAAATTTGTGTGACCCCATGGTTTGAGAATAGCTGCTGTTGCTCTGTCGCAGCAAGCAATTCGAATGCTGTCAAAATCGTCGCCACATCTTCTCATTTATGAAAGCAGTATTTGCGACATATACCCTAAACAAAGTATATCTATAGCTGTCTTTATATAGTCTATTTTCAGTCTTTACTATGACTTTTTTTATTAAATGGTTACATTACAATAGTACGACGAAAGTGTGGAGTAGAACTGAGGATGGGGGTCTTGTTATAAATATTTTATATACAGGGTGATTATAATTAAAGTCCCACTTTCAAAATGCTGTAAAAAAAGAACCACTCATCATAATGAGTTCAAATTTGAACTGAAGATACTTGAAGAAGGGAGAAACTGTACGGCATCAAAAAAAGTTCCAAAGTGTATTAATAGATGGCGCTGTAAGCGGCATAAAGAAAGTGAATTCGGCTGCAAGTGATATTTTGAATCGAAATTGCAACGTATTTGGCATGAGTTGCACATTAAACCAACTATAGTGTTCAATGCGCTTGATTGTTTCGGTTTTTTAACGGAAAAAATGACTTCCACGCCATTCAACAATTGTGACACTGTTAATGGAAAGCCCATCCACCACGGCAAGGTCATACTAAATTGGATGGAAAAAATAGGTGGAACTTTTTTTGATGTTTTGTTTTTGGTGAACCGTTTCTCCCTTCTTCAAGTATCTTCAGTTCAAATTTGAACTCATTGTGACGATTGGTTCTTTTTTTACAGCATTTTGAAAGTGGGACTTTAATTATAATCACCCTGTACATATAATATAATAGGTTCAGATTATGGCGGCTTATCAGAAGTAATTTTTGATGTTTCATTTACAAAGCACACATTTAGATTTACAGAATTACTTTTTAAAATTTAACGAAGCAAAATATATTGAAATAAAATACAGCAGTTTATAAAAATTGTCTTTTAGTTTTAATTAGTAATAAAGATAATTTTTAGTGATCTTAATTCTACAACTCCTTACTGCTGTTAGATAGGAGCTTTTGGGTTAAGCACTCAGCCGTATATCCTAAGTTTACCGGAAAAGATTTGAATTGCAGTTTCACTTCCTTTATTCATTAGATGAGTGAAAAAGTGGCGTGACGTGGAATTCCATTCGTGACATCCAGCTCAAATAGGGCATGAGAAATGGACCTGTTAAATAAATAGAGAGTTCGAATATTTCTTTTTGTTCTCATGCTATCCTACAACCATTTTATTGCCGAACGTCCAGCATGACAAGTTACAAACCATTCATTGATGCAATTGGATTCTGTAACTTTAGCAATAGCCCATTTATAATACTAAAATTTATTTATTCAGAAGAAAAGGCTGTTGTAGTTGCTTCATTTTTTTTTTTTTTTTTTTTAATAATTCCTTACTACTAATTTAAAATGTTAAGCCCAAAAACTTTAAGTCACGTAAAGATTTGAAACATTTGACAGAATCCTTGTCAATTCCCGGGTATTGAAGTCCGAACCTGAAAAGTATATCCTCCTCGTTTATCTTTATGTGAAAGTGTGCCCGACTCGTGGCTCAGTGACAATGCGCCGCTGGTGAGCATTAGAACTGAGGTTCATTCCTCTACAACAAAACAGCCAGACACTGTTTCAAAAAACGAGGAGACTCGATGGTGTTTGTGATGTTCAGCATCTTACCTCGTTAGTCGGACTACCTGGTGGGAGTTTTCCCAGTTTTCTCTCACACGATAGGCAATTTCGTGATATTTCCCAATAAAAGCCCTCCCGGAAATATAACAAACCCGTTTTGGTATATGGTTCTCAAAATTTTCATGCGCTAATGTGAAAATGGCTTTATTAAATCGAAACGTTGAAGTTTCGTTTATTAGATTTCGGGATAGCAGGATTATTGCTCGGCTTGGTGCTGGCTTTTGGTCCTACATCACAGGATTTATAACCTTCCGAAAGCTGGCTCGTTCTAAAAGGGAGATAACAAGGCTTGTTTTCGAGTTCAAACTCAGGAACAGACAAACGTTCAGCGGAACGTTTCAAATATGAACGTGACTTTATGAATGAGAGCTCAACAAGTATACTAGCAAACCACTGGTAAATCCCTTATGGGCCGAAATGGAAAATCAGCAATTACAAACCTATATATGCAGTTTAAAAAAATTACAAGTTTAAAATTTTTTATTGTATTTACTAATTCCCTTTGTAACTTTGAAGTAACAACGGCTTACAATGTTTGCACTTTTGTGCATAAAAGCTTAAAAGTCAAATTCCATAAAGCAGTTTGCAGTTGACGTTAAACATGGATGTACGTTGTATTTGGAACATTTTATTTATGGAACTCCTTTACATCCCTGCTTTTTGCAGCTTCCTCTGTTGTCCGAAAAAATTGGTCAATGTGCTACTTGATCTTTTTGCAGAAATTATAAATCTAATAATCTATGGATCTATTACCACTAATGTTTCTAATTTCTCTTTTATTTCTTATGATTTTATATCCATATTTTTGGTATATGATATATAAACCTGAAAATAGAAGAAAGCACAAGCATTATCCTAAATATACCGAAATCTATCATAATAGCCCACTGTAACAGGAAAGTCACAATCTGTATTATATACAAAGAGTAAGAAAATGATTATTGAAGTGTAAACAAATGAGTTTTTATTGATATACAAAACCAGAGATATTGTATACACATTTTTTGTTTAGTAAACACAAAAGTACAAATAATATCAATTGCACAAGATGGTTCCGACGGTTTTTATCTGTAAACAACTTACAAGGCATTTACTTTGATATTTCAGGATGATTGTGATGTTAACAGTCATCAATATTGTTATTGGTTATCTCAGAGACAGTATATAACTAAGAAGTATACGTCATCTTGTGAATTTATTTAGTGAAATATCGATATATTAGCATGTGACCTGAAAGTTATACGGGCCAATAGAGAGTTAAGCATGATTTTGCACGGTCAAAAAATGCTCGCACTATCTGCATTCTTTCATGCTTTTTGCTGCATGGTCAGGCTTCAGGTTCTGATCCTGGCGGTGGTATGGATGTTTGTGAGTGGTTCGGAATCCTCGTTAAACTGTAGGTCGCGGTCTGTTTAGCCCTCATGTGCACAAGATAACCGTAGAACGACAAATCAAACCAATCTTGCTGCATGAGGCGTTTTTCAAGCCGAGCTCATTTATGACAGGTTTGGCTTGTCGCTCTATGGTCAAACTGTGAACACTTTAGAGTAAGGGCTAGACTAGACTTTAGGCTTTTAGTGGATTCCGAACCACTAACAAACATCCATATCCCCGCCAAGATTTACCTGAAGCCTGTGGTGGCCTGTGGCCAGAGCACTGGCCAATTGGACATCAGGTTTTGGTTTGTCGTCTCTCTACGGTCATTTTGTTCACACTTTAGGCTAATTAGACGGGACCTACAGCTTAACGTGGATTCCGAACCACCAACAAACATCCACGTCACCGCAAGGATTCGAATCTGAAGCCCAGAGTGTTAGCCAATTGACTATCAGGCCGCCCATTTATGACAGGAGATTTGTTAATAATTCAAGATGAAAAAATAAAACAAAAAGCACAGTTTTCACATTGTTCCGATTTGTTTACATGTAATTTATAAACGTTAGTAAATTGCTAAGATATATGGCTACTAATACAATAAGGAGAGCTAAAATACATTATTCCAAAAATTGAAAGAAATAAATGAAAATTATATCGAGAGTTGTATTTTCTATATAAAACTGATTTCTCAGTTTTGGTTACTGAATGAAACTTAGTGAATTTTTTTGTTATACTCTTTGCAATCTTTAAGTTATTCATTTTGACATAATATAGCTTAAATTTGTAAAACAGAATTTTAACAAATTATCAATAGTATGGAAAATGGTATATTTTACTAATGATAAAGTAATGTAATCTCCGAATCAAAATCTTTGGATCAGAAAGACTTACTCTGCAATTTAGAGAATGAAAAGACAATCAAATTCATACAATTTAAAATTCTAAATAAATATCTATGTTTTTGATGACAATGATGCAAATTTGCAAATTTATTCAAGATACAATGAGTTTCTATAAATGAATTGAAACATTTTTGAATAACTTCATTTACAGGAAATCTATCATTTAAACGTTAATGATTCAGTGTAAATGCTCAGAATCTTCAATTAACCTCTTTTCAACTTCATAGTTTGTTTTAATTTCACACATTCTAGACTTCTGGGGTGAATTCTGTAGACGGTGAAGGAAGAGACAATAACAAGAATAGCTTAACAGTTCTGTGAGCAACTGGACTACAGTTATTTCAGAAAAAATGACGTTATAAAATATCTGTGTCAGAGCATTGTAAAAAAAAAAAAGTACCAAATGATTGTTAACTAAAGTTTTTGTTTCTTGTTTCTATTTTAAGAATTATTTTGATAGTTGGAACAATTTTTTTTTGTTCAGTACTCGTATTAAGTTTACATGAACTTTTAACATCTAACAATTGAAGATGGTATGCAGTGAAAAGTATATAGCCTGAATTCACGCATATTTTTGTAATATTTAACTTTTGTTAATAACAAAAATTCTTTATTGTTTCATGTTTTATTTACTTGTAATTCTAACTTATTATACGATATTTCATGAAATACCAAATGCAGAGATACCAACTTATTACGAAATACATTAACTATTTTTTTAAACAGTAATTTTGGCCTTATGCAGCAAAATTTTTGATTTAACATGGGGAATGGTGCTATTTCGAAAAAATATTTTTAAAAAAATACTGTTTACAAAAAGTGGTTAATATATTCCATAATAGCTGACATTTCTGCAAAACTCTTTATTCATTCTTAAATAGGTTAACGCACACTCTGTAAAAAGAAACCATCTCCTGTCCCGAAATCTGCCAGTAGGCAGACGGCTTTCACCGACCATCGATTGTAGTGCCAAGGAGTTAGATATATTGTTATATCCTATATTTAATTATTTTACCTTGCTATCTTTGCATAAATAAAAAATAACTTAAAATATTCCTTAAAATCAACTTTGAATCAGTTGTTTTCAATAATGTTGGAACACATTTTATTTCCTAAGCTTCAGAGATACTGGGCCGGAACGGCCGAGTGGCTAGCGCTCTGGCGCTCGGTACCACAGGTTTCGGGTTCGAGTCCCGGCGTTGCCATGGTTGTTTGTAGTGGTTCGGAATCCTCTTTAAAAAGTAGGTCCCGGTCTAATAGGATCGTAGAGCGTTGCGGGGACATTGTTACTCCGCGTCCGTAGCTTATCTTCAAGTTACACGGGCCCCCTGGGTAATGCAAAGTGAGTACGTCTGTGCAGCACTTGCCTTAAGGCATCTAAGACGTCCATGTCTGTGTTTGCCAGCTACATTAGAAAGAAAAAAAAAAAAAACTTCAGAGATACTACTTGATAATGAAATCCACAGGAGTTTAATATTTACTCTAAAATCCGTTTTATTTTTATCACTTTTTTATACATCAAAACGTCGTCATTTTAATTGAAAATAAACATTTTTTTTTTCTTTTGTAATGAAGTGAACTTTCTGAACAAGCCAACGGATATATTGAATCTAACTTGAAGCTTCATGATGACAAGAGCGTTGAGTTTATAACCTAATGGAGATATATTCAAAGCTCAGCAACTGAAAGCCATCGTGTCAAAGTTGAAGTTGAGCATGATAAATTAGTAGGCCGGAAATGCCTTGCATTGGACTGGATTCGACGATGAAATTGAGAACCTCCTATCTTTAGGTGCTCACCCCAGTGTACTAATTACTTTGTCGCACAGGCAGAGATCATTTTATTAAGGAGTTAAAATTAACAATTAGTAATTTTTCATAATTTTATAATAGAAGGTATGGAATTTAAATTTCCAGTGAACTCCTTTAATCTGACATATCCTCTATCATGCATCCTGTAATCTGGCATATAATCTGGTATTTGCAGTAATGCAACTTTAAGAGCTACTGAGCAACCATGTAAGAATTAATAATTAAAATTGTAGAAAATAAAAACTTAAAACCTAACGTTAGTAACAAAAATAGAGTTATCTAATTTCGAATAAAAATATCCGAGGGAAAAAAAATCTACAGAAATAAAAATGTAAAAACGCAAATTTTACAAAATGCAAAAAATGTATTTTGTAAAACCTTTCTCAATAAATAAATAAATAAAAATAATGATTAGAGAGAATCAATTAAAAGAATGAAACTAAAACAGTTAAGTGTTGAGTGTCCATCGCACATGTCCTTCAAAATAGTTACAGATTAAAATAAAGCCCGACTATTTGCCTGATGGTAACGTGCGCAACTGACGAGTAGGAGGACTCGCATCTGATTCCGCTGACACCTTCAGTTGCAGTCGGTGCATTCAAACATGAGGAGATTCGATGGCGATTGTAACAATATGTGTAAGACGTCTCGTATCGATAGTCAGATTTCCTGGTGGGAGGCGGCCTAATGACCAACTGGCTAGCGCTCTGGCCAATGGTATCCTGGGATTCAGGTTCGAATCCTGGCAGTGGAAGGGATGTTTGTTAGTGGTTCGGAATCCACGCTTAACTGTAGGTTCCGGTTTAATTAGCATAAAGTGTGCAAAAAATGACCATAGAGCGACAAAGCAAACAAAACCTATCCCTTAAAAAGAAAACATGTCCTGTGTGAAATCTGGCCTGATGGACAATTGACTAGCACTCTGACCTTTGGTACCATAGGCTTCAAGTCCGGTTAAACTGTAGGTCCCAGTCTAATTAACCTAAAATGTACAAAAAATGACCATAGAGCGACAAACCAAACTTGGTGGGGATTATCCAGATTTTCTCAATTACAACACGCAAATGCAATCACCAAGAGTTCTCCCGGAAGGCAATATCCTTCCCACATTATCCGTAGGAGGGCTATTCGTGGCATACATAAATGGAATATAAGGCCCAGCAATGTGCAAAATGTAATAAAAATAATAAATAAATTAAATCCAAAATAAAAATTCAAAATGGTTATTTTGAAACCAATAATTTTAATTTGCGATCCAACTTGAGATAGGTAGAAGTTGGATAATTTTGGGGGGGAGTAAACCAGGACAGACATTGACCCATTAAAATTTCTTTTTTAAAGTGGCCAACAAACTTTGTATGTTTATGATTCAAATGCTTAGAAACTACTAGATTGGATAAGAGAGTCGAGTACCTGTGCACGTAGTGCACATCTGCTCAGAATTCAAATATAATAAAAACAAAGTATCACAGAATTAGCAGGAATTAAAAAATTTAAAGCAAACAGTTAATAGGATGGAAAGAAGTTTAAATATATATATATAAAGGGGGCGGACAAACTAGGAGATGAGAATCAAGCAGTATCAAAATACATAAATGCCCAATAGAAGCATATAATACGTAAATACATAGCAGACAGACATATAAACACATATATAATGAAAATGAATATGAATTATAAATATACAAATATACAATCACAAAATAAAAAATAAAAACTTTAAGGAGACAGAAACATACGAACAACATTTGAAACTGAAGATCGGAAGTAAAGTTTGTTACTGCAGGGTAGAGTTTGAAGTTTTCAGAAATGGAATGTTTTTGTTTTTTTGTCTTTTTAACATAGTTCCGCAGTACACATGGCCAAGGCAGAAGAGAGGACGATAGGAGATTTCTTAGAACTGAAGAGTAGTGTTGAAGATGGATCATAGAAGAAATTAGGGAGGCTTGAGGTCGTGATTCCATCCTGTAGTGTAATATGGATAATGGTATTTACCTTCGTTGTGGGCGAAGAATAGTTGAGCTTTAATTAAATTATTTTTATGGTTCTTGATATTTAGAAACAACAATGCTTAGAAAGATGAGGGTTTCCACTTTAAAAAAAAAAAAAATAATAATAATAATCATGTTCATTGCATCTTCGTAGGGAAAATGGCAGGAATTTCTGCTAAAAAGAAAAAGTAAATATTCAGTAGTAAACTATGTCAAAAACGTGATAGAAATATTTGAATCTCGTTTCTTTTTCTAGCAAGTAGAGCATTTCTTTCGTTACTTTTCTTTCTCTTGCATCAAAAGTGACCGTTTAAGGGAATCCCTTCTCGGTGGAAGGATTCAGAAATTGCATTTCCTTGCCAACAAATTGAGTTTCTTTTTTCCCGTTTTCTCCGGTATCTTTTTCATTCCGGAGATCCCATAAAAAAAATAAACGCAGAAAAAGAAAAATCAGCATTTCTCATTTCCTTCGATAAAAAAAAAAAGCCAAAGAGTGAACGGGAATAGTAATATCCAGGGGCTCTTTGTAGGAGACGGTCTTGTATCTTAATTGATGACCTTGTGAGGCTGAGTTGGCAGAACGCCAACATTGTTTCCATGGTAACGAGGCCACGCCCCATTTTGGATGCATTTACTCCTCGGCTAAATTCATTTTTTTTTTATTTGAAACTGAAAATTTAGAGCCGAGAAGGAATTAAAAATCAATTACAAATTTTTGATTTTTAATTTGCATCTGAAGATAATCGCAGCTTTTTAATGCTGATATTTAATATTCAAAATTTTTAAATATAATTCTTATCATTAAAAATTCTCCCTCATCCTTATTAAATAATATAGTCAGTTAAGCATTAAAGTGGAGCATTGAAAAATTAATTCTTTTCTGTTTTTAATTATTTCATTACAAATTTTTTCTCACTGGAATGGCGTTAATTTTTATGGTTTTTATAAAATTAACTGATGAAATCGGATAAAAAACTTCATATGTCTTTACTTACTATTTTCTTTTTTTCCTTAAGTTAAATTAATTTTTCTTTTATTTCACATATATATAAAATAAAACATTTAAAAATAAGTGCTGCATAAGTGTTTAGCGGCTTGATGGCCAGTTGGCCAGCGCTCTGGATTTTGGTTTCACAGGCTGCAGGTTCGAATCCTAGCGGTGGCATGGATGTTTGTTCGTGGTTCGTAATCCACTTTAAACTGCAGGTCCCGGTCTATTTAGAACTCGTGTGCACAAGATGACCGTAGAGCGACAAACCAAGCAAGCATAACTGTTACGCTTAAAATGTTTGAGCTTTTGTTTATTTTAATAAAAGGCTATTAATTTTATACATAATAAAATTCTATTAAAATTTATAAAGATATATTATATATAAATTTTTTCGAATAATACAGTGCTCGTAATTTATAATTAATGATGGTTTTACTGGTTTGTGAATATTTAAATTTTCAACTGAAATTCATTCAGCAAATCTGCTATCATGACTTGCTTATTTTATCATTAGATGAACGACTTGTTTTAAAAGCAATTTTTATCAAATTATTTAACTTTCTCATAAGATTAAAGAAAATACTCGAAGGCTGAAACTGGAAATTTAGAGCCAAGAACAAATGAACTGCATCAATTAAAAAGTTTTAGTTTTTAGCTTAGTGCTATTTTTAAAAGTTTTAGTTTAGTGCTTATTTTATCATTAAATGAACGACTTGTTTTAAAAGCAATTTTTATCAAATTATTTAACTTTCTCATAAGATTAAAGAAAATACTCGAAGGCTGAAACTGGAAATTTAGAGCCAAGAACAAATGAACTGCATCAATTAAAAAGTTTTAGTTTTTAGCATGCATATAAAGATATTTGCAGCGTTTGGACGCTGATATTTAATATTCAAATTTTTTAAATATAATTTTTATCATTAAAAATTCTCTCTCATCCTTATTAAATAATGTAGTCAGGAAAATAGAGCATTGAAAAATTATGTTTGTTTTTAATTATTTCATTACAATTTTGTTCCCACTGTCATGCCATTAATTTTTATTGCTTCAAAAATTAAGAGATGAAATGAGGTAAAAAATTTTAATACCTTATTGCTTCTCTTTAATTAATTAAAAAATTAAGTTAAAAATTAATTAATTTCTTTTTTCGTTAAGTTAAACTACATTTTTTTTTTTATTTCACATATATACGAAATAAAACATTCAAAAATAAGTACTGCATAAGCCTTCCGCTAAAAATGCTTCAGGTTTTGTTTATCTCGATAAAAGGCTATTAATTTTATACAAAAAAAAAATTGTATTAAAATTTATAAAGATGTATTATTCGAAAAAAGTTATATATATATATGTAATGTTCTTAATTTATAATTAGTGAGGGTTTTATTGATTTGTGAATATTTAAATTTTCAACTGAAATTTATTTGAACAAATAGGTTATCATTATTTGCTTATTTTATCATTAGATGAATGTCTTATTTTATAAGCAATTTTTATCAAGCTATTTAAACTTCTCATACGATTATGGTCAGTTAAGCATTAAAGTAGAGCATTGAAAAATTAATTACTGTTTGTTTTTAATTAATTCATTACAATTTTTTTCTCAATAACATGGCATTAATTTTTGTTGCTTGTAAAATTAAGAGATGAAATCAGTTTCATACCTTTTCGCTTTTCATTACTTACTAATTTTTTTTCTTTAAGTTAAATTACTCTGGCGCCCGGTGCCATAGGCTTCAGGTTCGAGTCCCGCCCGTGCCATGGATGTTTCTAGTGGTGCGAAATCCACTTTAAACCTTAGTTCCCAGTCTTATATGACAGTAGAGTGTTGGGCATAGGGCTATCCTGTAAAAAGAAAAACATCTCCTGTTTCGAAATCTGCCAGTAAACAGACGGTATTGGCCCATCGTGGGGTTGTTGAGCTAATGGTAATAATAATGAGGAATGATGAAGTTAAATTACAACTTTTTTTTATTTCACATTTATATGAAATAAAACATTTAAAACTAAGTACTGCATAAGTGTTACGTTTAAAATGCTTCAGCTTTTGTTTATTTTAATAAAAGGCTAACAATTTTACACAAAAAAATCCTATTAAAATTTATAACGATAAATTATTTATAAATTTTTTCGAATAATACAGTCTTCTTAATTTTTATAATTGGTGATTGTTTTATTTGTTTGTGAATATTCAAATTTTCAACTGAAATTCAGTTGATAAAATAGACTTTCATGGTTTGTTTATTTTATCATTATATAAATGACTTGTTTTATAAATTTTTATCACATTATTTAACCTTCTCATATGATTAAGGAAAATACGCGAAGGCATAAAAGCTATCAGACGCATAGAGATCTTAATTCAATATTAACTTCGGGAAAGTATTTTGTTTACATGATTTTTTCTTAATAGAAATTAGTCAATAACCTCAAAAGATAAACATTTTGGGTTTATCTGAATTTGATAAATAAACTCCCAAACAAAGAAATATTTGTTAGAATTTCAATAAACTTATGAGGTTAAATCACTTGAACCAATCTATTTAGGTTAATTGCTATGCAAGAAGCAACATTGTTAGCTGTTACACTTTCGTCATTTCGTTTTTAACTCTTAAAGATTGTTGCGGCCTGATGGCCAATTAGCTAGTACTCTGGCCTTTGGTACCACAGGCTTCACGTTTTAATCCTGCCGGTGGCATGAATGTTTGTGAGTGGTTCGGAATCGACGTTAAACTATAGGTCCTGGTTTAGTTAGCCTAAAGTCTGCAAAAAATGACCGTAGAGCGACAAACCAAATCTAAAAATTGTTTTTATTTTTTTCTTCGTGGAGTATTGGAAAACTATAGATTCGGTTACATTTACATGTTCAATTTATAACTTTTTATCATGAAAAGAAAAATAATGACAGGGAGGGGTAATAAATAAAATAAAAATTACAAATTCTTGATTTCAGTAAAACTGAAATGAAATGTTTTTTCCTTATTTCTACATTTGACGCATATAATATATTTTCCCCATAGTTCGATTTCTGTCATATAGCTGCTTTATGTTATACTTTGTCATGGTACTTTGAGAACCACTGATCTAATGGAACAAAAAACAAAGTGTGCACCCTAGAAGATTTCCAGGTGCACCCTGTGGTATTTCAGAGAAGATATGTATCCAGATATGTAAAAGTAGTTACTCTTGTCAGTTTTCTCGTTAAGACAACTTTCATTATAAGCAACTAACCTTTCTGATTGCTTTTTCATCTTTTATTCACTTAAAAAATGCTAAACAAAGATAATGCACCGAAGAATGTTTCCGATAAACTGGGAGTTGTAACCTCCATGGTTGGCGACAACAAGTATTAACGTCTATGTGATTTTCATCGATTATAAGATTCCGCTGTCTGTAAGTTGTGGAGTTGATCATTTAATAGAGAGTTTTTGCATACCGTACGTTAGTTACCGTAGGACGTCCGTTAGCGTTTTCTCCCTAGCGCGCATGCTCATAGGAAACTGAGCATGCGCGCTAGGGAGAACAAGCTAACGGACGTCCTACGGTAACTAACGTACGGTATGCAAAAACTCTCTAATATTAACTGAAGAAGGAAGGAACATAATGATTTGTCTCTGGAAACATTTTGGACGCCTATAAAAGTATAATGCATGTCAGTATATCTCAAAAATTATCTACAAATTTTATTATTTTCAATGTCATTTCTATGTACATTGGGATTTTCTACTCAATTGACGTAAATATGCTATTGATCGATATTTATAGTTGTCGAGAAAATGATAGTTTGCCTTTAAAACATATGCATAAACATTGAAGAAATGGCTAAGACACTTCAGGCTGTTTCTCATAAACGTAAGAATAAATGAACTTAAGTTGCGTTTCATTTTATTTTTTCTATAGCGTAATTTTTTTTCTCTAATATTTGACTCAACTGTTATAGTATATTTCTCAGAAATTTGTATATAGTGCATTTATAATTATTTGTAGGATTTAAAATGTACCCCGACTTCAAAAAGCTTGAGAACCACTGTATTAGATAGTTACAATTTTCAAAGGACGAAAGCAGATTCCAGAAAAACCAATTAAATATCTAATTTTTAATTATGTCGTTGTATATTATATTTTTGATAAAAAGGATATTTTAAAGTGTAAGTCAAATGGGGAAAACCATATTTTGAATTAGATGTCAGTGTACTTAATGTAATTTCTGTTTTTATTATAATCATCTTCTAAAATTATTTTTTCATAATTCTTTCTCATCACATCTCTTATTAAAAGAGCTATAGTTTTTCTTTATACAGTACTTATGTATTATGAGTGATATATTAATAAATTATATTAGATATACATACTAGATTAACATGCTAGATTGTCTTAGGAGATCGAATAGAGTACTGCAATATTCTTTTTTTTTATCTAGACATTATAAAATGTTCCATTTTTCTTTTGGCGAAATTTTTGTTTCTTTTATAATGTGGAAGTACAAAATGTTGTTGTTGTTGTTGTTGAAAAAATGTTGACAATAATGGTTCTTTCCCTACATAAAAAAAAACCACCTCTGTCTTTTCTGTTCCAAGACTATCAACATTTTTATGTTTGATATCCTGCTTATACAATCAATTTGAAATATTACCAATAAGGCATATTAAATTAATTAGTTCATCATCGGTTCAATCATTAAACATCACAATAAAGCCTATGAAGCGCAAGTATTTTACTTCTCTAAAAATTATTTTCATTTTAAACTTGGATAATGGTACATGGAATATGATAATGAAATTTAATGTTTTAGATGATGAAAGAATATGAATTTTTTTCTCTTATTCATAATTATGAAACAATTCAAATTTTTGAAAATTACTTATTCCATCTCGCTATCCGAAAAATATTCAAGCATAATTAATTAATTAATATCATGTATTATAGTTATCTATTGTTTCAATTGTTATGACTTTTTGCGTAAAAATTTGTATTACAGAAACTATTAACTCCTACGATATGTTATGGAATTTTGAGCTTTTTTCGTCTATTATTTACTCGTTTCTAATTGTAAATTTTCGAATAAAATTGATTAAATCTCTAAAAAAAATCTTTTTACTCATAGTAGAATTTGAAATTTTTTTTTGTATACTAAGTCTGTTTCATATAAAAACCGCAATAGCTACCAGCATCATACCGCGAATAGCTGGCAACTTAGACGTGAAATGATTTTTATTACTTTTTGTTGTATTGTTTACCGAAATAATCTTTTAACTTCTTAAATATTTGTCATAATATAATCGGACAGAAAGTTGTTAATTCAATATTTGATAATACTATCTTCAATATCAGCAAATGTTGAATTATCTATAATTTAAGATCAATAAACAAGATTTCTGAACATTCTTTGAGAAAATTTGATTCATTGCTTTTGGTCTTAAAAGAAGATTTATCAAAAGTTGATACAAAAAATTGCCGTGGTTTCTGTTAAACAATACTTCAACATAAAATACTAAATATTAATTTTTTGCAATTGTATTCCCAAACTGTATCGGGGCAACTCAGCTCTAGGCACAGTGATGCGGTGCGGTATAGTCGTATTAGTCCGACTAACATAACAAACGCCCTCGAGCCTTCTCGTTTTTTGAAACAGCGTCTACAAGAAACCCGCCAGCATATTTTAAATATAAAACCGTTAAAAAATTCAAATGATATTTGTGTTTTTAGAAAATTTTATGGGAAAACTTCAACTGAATTACAAAGTTTAGATTTAAAAACTGAAAATGATTCTGCTGTTCTACGTCCAACAATTTTAAAATCCCTTCCGCAAGATATTCTTATAGATTTTAATAAAATGGAGAATGAAAAGGCGTCCGTATTCCGACCACTGAACTGAAATGATAAGATTCGAAATAAAGTGGCTCGGAATCCACGTTAAACTATAGGTCCCGGTCTAATTAATGTGCAAAACAATGACAGTAGAGCGACAAACCAAACCTTACATGAAAAAATTTCCGTTGTAAGCCTTTTCGTGTGTAAACACGTCTTTTCACACCAAAAAAACACAAATTGTGCCTAAAAATCTACATCACATCAATGCTAACGAAACCCAAAAAACGTACATATGTACATTCAGAAAAATCGAGTTTCTAATCCCATTTCGCACCTAAATAATGGGTGTAAATTCTGTGAAGCCCGACTGACAGAAGGCACCCCTTCTGTCGAGAGATGCGCGGGATGCAGATGGTGAGAGGGGGTGAAGCCGACTTCATCCCGAATCAAATCCCTCACGATCTACCAACTCCATCAAATCGTGGTGACATCAATATTCGGCTTTTTTCCCTGCAGCTGCGTCTCCCAGGGGGATGGCCACCCCCCTTGGATTCCCCAGTGACTGCGGCGTTAATGACTCGGATCCAGTTCTGTAGTCAGTTCGGTTCTTTGATGGTATGCGAGGGGTGACTAAGCGATGTGGGCTCTTTCGTATTCATATCGATATTGGTTGCGTCCGAATTTTTATACCCCCTGCATCAGAAATATAATTCCTGAAATTTCATTCGTGTTAGTAATCTGGTTTCAGATTATTATTTTTTTTCTCTGAATCATTTTTTGTTGGGGAGAGGGATATTTGTCCGATGAATTTATATTTAGATGACCATCGTAAATGGTCTTTTATGTTGAGGAGATTGAATTTCTGTGAAACTAATTTTATAAATCTCATGAGCAAAACAAAATTGGTCTAATTTTTGTGGAAGGGAATTACTCTATTCCAAAGTGTAATTAAAAAGAAAAGTATTTTAGTACAATTGGCTTTGTTTGTTTCATATGTCAGTAATTAGTCTTGAACTTTTGTGTTCAAACATGGCAGTTTAATTTTATGAAAATGAAATTTATACGAATTATAGTTTTTAAGATATGTAAAACAGATAGAGAATAATTGGTTGGTTCTTAAGTAGAAAACAATGAATACTGCAGCGAAAAGTTTCATATAAAATAGAATCGCAAAGAGTTTTATATTAAATTCATATAAAAAGAAAAATTTATTAAATTATGAATAAGCCTACGAAGATATTGAAATCTTATCATATATCGCTTTTCTCTGATCGCCCACCAAAAAGCGATTAAATTATAGCATATCAGGGATAAAATTATGTACAAAAATATAAATTTGCAACCGGTGAAAGAGCGATTTAAATTTTAATTTGTTTATTCAATGTTTAACTAATTTTTTAAGAATTTAATAACTGTTTTTATAATATTCAATATATTTTATTTATGTGACATAATTTAATGTATAAAATTTAAAACAAAAAACATTTAATCAAGTACCATTCGAAAATATTTTTTGGAATTTATCAGTAATCTACAAAAATTAATAAAGGGAAAAACATACCGATGGATAGAGAAAGAGGGAAAAAGAGTCCCAGACTATTTTTGAATTTATCAGTTTTATTTAAGAATTAATAAAGGTAAAAACGTACAAATGGAGAGGGAAGGAAAGAGACCCTTAGTATTCTTTTTTTTTCCTTTACTATGTTAAGAAATGCTCAACATTTAATGAAATGTATTTTTTTCGTTTTACCTATGTTTGTATTCATATCGCATTTTAGTAAAAATGTAAACTTGGGAATTATTTATATTTATTTTCAGGTGGACTTTCTGTATTATATATATATAGCATATATCTATTATTTTTGTATCAGTATTAGTTATTATCTTCGCGAATTACCATGTATTGTATATTAAAAATACGAACTTGAATTGTATGACCTACGTAAATATCGGCATTTTGCAAAATATGAATTTATCGTACAGGTCTAATTACGGATTTTTAGCGAGTAATGCTAAAGAAAAGCAAACTTCCTTAAAATTAAAGAAATTATATGTTTAGACATAACTTGCAAGCCCTAAAATGAATGTTATTTTAACCAATTTTAACTGAATGTCTCTGAATATTTTTTATACATGCTTAAAATAGAAAGAGCATAGCAAAATAAAGTTTTGAATTTAATGTGCATTTATAAATTATTACTGCTATATGAAACAAATGGCATTAATTCTGTTGAGGAACACCCTGCTTATCTGAATCACTCGTGATTAGAATTAATGATGCAGAAGTCTGTAATTAACGATTCAAATTTGTTTTTATTAAAAGCATACTACTGATTTCTGGCTAATTTCATTCTTTGAATAATGCTATTATAAATAAATGACAAAACAAAAATTACATATTATAAATACACTTAATTCGTTAATTGCATAATATAAATGCACTTACTATTATGTTAGCTGAAAGAAACACAAGAAAAAGTTATGAAATTGTCTTGCAATAGAAAAATATTTTTTTTTTTTACATAACGTAATGATATTTGAAATGGACCTAACAAGAATAGTTTGCACATTTCTTTTTATTATTATTTTCGTAATACCTCATGCTATCCGATACGTTTTGCTAATTTATTGTTATAAATAATGAAAATAGATTATTAATGAACATGGATTATTCGAAGAAAGAAATTAAACTAACATTCTTTGGTGACTTATAAATATTCTAGTGTCTTTTAAAATAATAGATTTGAAGAAAGAAGCATATTGAGTGACATTTATTTTTCTAATTTTGGTTTGAAAAAAATATTTATAAAACCAATTATCTTCCGTGAACAATCCATGCATAATTCTGCATTCAGTAAATATGTTTTATTTTTAACATTTGTAATATATATATATTTCTTAGGGAACAAAATTTTAATTTTAATCCAAAAAAAATTAAGAAGGAAAGAACAATCGTTTTTGCTTGAATGGATATTAGAACATTTCAAGAATATTGTCTTTGAAGAGAATATTATTCTATTCAAAGACACGTAATCATTTTCAACGTTTTCTTGTTTTCTATTCTGATTAGTATACTATGAGTTTACTTATATCATCATGTGATTAGGAAATACTTTTTATTACATTCAATTTATCGCTTTTTAAGGATTATGTTTGTTTGAATCTAACTTGCTATTTATCATTTAGCTTTACTTTTATTTATCAACCAAATAAAACAACCCGAATAGCCATCTTTGGGAAAGTTTCGAGGTTTTGTTTACTAACATTAGAAACGCTGAAGGGGTAACCTCCCCCTTCTTACCCTGAATTATGTCATTCTTAACGGTAGTTGCCAGGGGTTCAAAGTTCACGGTGGGGTGGTGAAACTTAGTTGAAATGTTTATGTTGACTCTGTCAGAAGATATGACCTTTCTAACACGGTAGCATGTGGCAAATTTTCAGATACAAAGGGAACTAATCTCCCACAGTAAGTGTGGCAATTCATGTTTATCTTAATCGTTTCATTCTTTCAAATCAGTTAAAAAATTTAAATAATAAAAATAAAATAAAATTTTTTTAAAAAATTGGCGAAATTTGGCTCTATTACATAATTTTTCTTGCAACTCAACTAAAGTATTTTTGTATTACTAATAAGGGTACAGCAAAAAAGTTTTGCTCTACCTGTGGATTCCACAATAGATTTAGATAAAGTCAAAAGTTTCAAAAAAATTTAGAGAGGTATATCTAACAAATATTCTTTTTAAATACCACTGAATTGTTTAAACTTGAATAATGTTTTTTAATATAAGTATTATAAAAAATTAACCGGGTATTAAAATGATTCCTTTTTTAAAATATATTTTTAAAATAGATATTTGAAGAGCATTATGGAAATTGCATTTCTCTTTCGGTAAATCAATTAAGCCAGAATATTAAGTAAATTTTGCACATTTTTTCGGGTTTTCTTGCTTGGAAGTCTCTTTTTAATGTCTTGCAGACCCTGACGCAACATTACAGAAATTAACTAGTCAATAAAAAAACTGGACGAAAATTCTCTATTAATTGCGATAATAAACATCCAAAGGAACATCCTAGCATAATGGTAATAAAATGTGGTAATTCATGTTTGTCTTAATGTATGTCTTTTTAAAAGGATCAATTAAAAATTGGCGAAATTTGGCACTATTGCATAATTTTTCTTGCAACTCGACTAAGAAATTTTTGTATTGCCAATAAGGGTAGAACAAATAAGTTTTGCTTCATCAATGGATTCCACAATAGATTTATATAAAATCAAAAGTTAAAAAATTTAAAATGGAATATCTAACAATTATTCTTTAAAAATACTACGCGAATAGCTAAAACATGAATAATATTTTTTAGGATTAAATTAACAGGGTATTGAAATTATTACTTTTTTAAAAATCTATTTTTAAAATAGGTGCAAATTCCATAATGCTTTTCAAATATTTATCTCTTTCCGTAAATTTATTAAACCAGAACATTAAGTAAATTTTGAAATTTTTTTACGATTTCTTGCTTAGAAGTATAAATTTAATGGCTTGCAGACCTTGAGACAACGTCATAGAAATGAAATGAATTAGTCACTTAAAAAAATTGGCTCTACTAATTACGATAATAAACATCCAATATATTATTAACATACTTTAAAAAAGGAAATCCCCCCTCAACTACCCTCCAAAAAAAAAAAAAAAAAATGGTGACAATAGTAAATAGCCATAAATTTCAAGTGAGTGATTCTTTCTGATCGTCCTAAAATCGGCTTATCTATCTCCAAAGGGACTACGGATCCCAGTTTGAGAACCACTGATTTAAAAGAACCACTGATTTCTGTCATAAAACACGGAATATTTTTTACTCCAACTGAAAATGTTTTTAATTTTGATGAATTATGCTAAAAGCTTTTATTAAATACTTTGGGATAAATATGTATTATATATATTACAATAAAGGCAATCTTGTTTTAAAAAAATAAGTTCAACAGGTTTACAGGTTGTTGTATCCTTCAACAACAATTTATTTATACTCTAAATATAAGAATTCTTAAAGTGAAAAAATCATGTAATTACTGAAATTATTTTTCTTTTTACCCAGTTCTGGAAATTATTATTTTTAGTTAATAGTTTAATTTATCTTAGCAGTCTGTAGATAATTGGCTCAAAATATGTAGAACACTTTTAACCACTTCTTCCCCTCTCGGCAAGTAACTTATCTCTTTCCATAGAAATAAATTGTCAATATTATTACTTCAAAAGAAATAAATAAAAATAAGTTTATTGCGAGCGATTTTCTATTGCATTGGTGTTAATTTATTCTTTAGAAATGTACATTAGCATCTATTTTTAAATATTGTAAATAATAGAGACGTATAGGCCTGAATGGCCGAGTGTCTAGCGCTCGGTGCCACAGGTTTCGGGTTCGAGTCCCGGTGGTGCCATGGATGTTTGTAGTGGTTCGGAATCCACTTTAAGCCGCAGGTACCAGTCTCCTATGACTGTAAGAGCGTCACGGAGCAGAAGTCAGACTTCTACCTACGGGTGTTCCATCACAACAGAAGCTGCACCCCTCCTCCCTCCCTCCTTCTATGAGGGATACGACGACAACAACAATAGGGACGTATATTTGTAAAATAATAGAGACGTTATTTTCTGCTATTATACATTTTAGTTGGAGCATAGAGACCTAATTGATTGCGTGTTGTTCTTTCGAACCAAGTGAGCAACTTAGTTAATAGTTAACAACAAGTGATGCCGAACCGATTTTCCTTGTGTATGCCGGAGATGCACGTGATAAATCTATAGGACGGAAAGTCTCACAGCTGCGCCTGAGAAGAGTGTGGGAATGAGACTGACTTCATTTGCAAGAATGGGGGATGATCGTTCCCAAATTGACGTGGTAAAATGTAGGTGCAATGTAACAGAACCTTCAAGGTGCATCCTGGGTAAGAATCTGTTACATATCTTTTATTTCTGTGATGAATGGCCGATCGAGAGCCTGGCATTTGAAAACAAGCTTATGTTTAAAGTTTCTGTAAAAGTCGAATGGAATTGATATTAGTTCAGAAAAGAAACTCATATCATGTATAACTTTCTTTTGATTTATATTTATACAGGGAGAGAACAAAGTTTTGCCGTGGTTATACAAAATTATTGGGCGAAAACTATTATAATTAGACATATGTTTCTTTGGATAAATTGTAAGTAATGTTATAAAGTTTTTACTAATGCACGCACTTCAGTAGATTTCAAAGTGTGCCTTCTTGGTAGTTCGGAGAATGTCAAAGCGATTCTCGCCAAGTGTTCTTTAACATGCCGTCTGTAACAGTACGCGCTGCATCTTTTATCCTAACCTTAGTTCTTTAACTTCTGCAAGTGGTGAGATAAATTCTCTCACAGCCCCCCGCACCAAAATACATAAATAAAAAAGTAATATCAGTCAGCTATGATGTTGGTTCATCCCATCCAACTCACCAGCCCGGAAATTTTTCGTCTAGAAACTCACGGAGTAAGGAACACCAGTGACGAAGTGCTCCATTTTGCTGATAAATAATCCATGATCGAAATTCTTATAACTGAGGTACAATGTACAGTTTCAATAAGTTTCAGCAAACGTTAGCGGCGATGGTTTTCTTTCCGTGAAGAAAAATGGTCCAATAATCTTATGTATGAGGCTGCACCAAACATAAACTTCAGCGCTGTCTCTCATTGTCATAAATTTGTATAATCAGGGCAAGACCTTGTGTTCACCCTGAATAAATCTGAAAGCTTATGATAATGTTTAAAGCAAACTACTTTTGGATGTAAATTTGTAATATATTTTTATATGTAAATATTATATATATATATATTAAACTGAGTTTTGTACACGAGAGGGAAAAGAAAATGTAAGGTTCAAGTATGTCATCATTAAAAGCAAAATATCGCAAAACGCAACTGAATAATTAATACAATAACTGTAATGTGATATCTTTCCTGTTAATTAAACCAACACAAAAACTTCTAATTTATAAAATAAAAAGCAAGTTAAATATTATTTTAGTTGTGAATTTTGATAATTGAGCTACTTTACAAGGAAACTATCAAATGCTAAATACTCAAATTTGTTTGTATGTATTCGATCGAAATATTTTTTTTATATTTTAAGGCATAAACTGATAGAGCTATATTTCATTCTCTGTATCCACTTATGGTAGTTTAATTCCCGAATGACGAAAGATAAAGGAAATATCAAGTTATCGGAATACGCTAGAATTCTTGCACCTCCAACTCAACAATTTTTTTATTTACTGATTATAAAAATTAAAAATCAAAGGAAAATCGCAATGGAAGAAAAGAGAAATAGAGTACTTAACTCGGGTAAAAATAGAATGACAGGATAGTACATTCTGAATTCAAAGGTGCAAAATTGGGGCATATTAAACGAAGCAATGTAGTGGCATATTAAGAAAAATTCCTGAAAACTTAGGGATTCTTTTGTCAGTTTAGTTTAGTTTTTCGCTCTACGGTCATTTTCTACACACTTTGGGCTAATTAGACCGGGACCTACAGGATTCTTTTGTTAGTCGGAAGAGTAAAAAAACAGTAATTCTATGGAGACCATTGAACTCGCTGTTTACGCTTTGTTAAAAGCGTTATTGTAAATCAGGAAGAGTGTCAAGATCCACAAACCCTCCCTTTACCGTTTGCAAGATGAAGTTACAAAATTGCATTGGCTGTGAGGGCAAAGGCTCCAAGTCGGAAGCATAAATTTTTACTTAATACCTTTGAAAGATCCGATTGCATTTCAGGCACGCAATATCGAGCATCTGGACCCTCGCGGGGGTGGTCGACGATTCTGTGAGATCAGAGGTCACAGAGAAACCAAACGAATTATCACTCTCGGTACAGAAAGAATTCCGTCTTCTTTTAAGAATGAAATTCTAGATCCCTCCCTGCGAATTATTTGTCTTAGCATTTGAGTCAGTTTACTGTAAACACCCTCTTGGCTAGTATCATTCACACCCTGACACTAACAACCTTAACGCAACACTTGTGAAGGGTTGACAGATAAGGGCAGGGTTGATTATTTTCTTTTGCCCCCAGTTTTGTGGATTCTCATTCAGGGGGGTTAGAGAAACTCGGGCAATGACGATTGTCGGCAGTTTTATGCGTTCTTGTATAAACCAGACATCCAGTTGTTTTCAAACATTTCCTTCCAATTTCTCAAGAGAAAATATTTTAGAAACATAACCCTCCCTAGTTTTTCTTAAGGCTGAAGCGCGATAGATTCCATGTTTACTTTCGTTTATTTTATATATATAATCTGGGTATTTTACTCTGGAAGTACTAAAATAAATGTAAAAGTGTGTAGAACAGGGGTTCTCTAGGGCAGTGGTCTCCAAAATAGGATACGCAAAGTGATACTTGGGGTTACGCCAAAGACGTAAATTCATGTAAAAGTCTTATACCTATACATTTAACAATGAGATAGGGAGATCTGTGAATTGGGAATATGTGAAATTCTAATATTAAAACACAGATTCAATTCGTCATGAACCCATTTTCTGGAAATGTAAAAATAGATCAACTTTCGACTGCAGTTCGAGAATAGTTAATTTAGAAAGAACATCGTTGCCGTCTGAATCTAAATAAAAAATCTCTTCATAATTGGTGGGTGCGATTGAAAACTGAATATCTAGACAGAGTAAACACAATAATGAATATCTTACTATTTGGTTCCACATATCTGTGTGAAGTACGGTTTTTTGTAATCGCAACAATTCAAACCAAGTATAGAAATAAATTAGAATTAGATTTTGATATTCGAACTACGTTAACAATGGGCATCAAATTAGATTTTTCCGCTATTACTAACCAAATGTAATCCCATTGCTCATAGTAAATCTTTATTAAAAATGTAAATTTGTTGTTTAATTTAAATGTATGTATATTATTTAAAATAAATAGATAATAATTTGATTTTTGACTACACATTCATATTATATGGTGTACAACCTTGATTATTTTCGTCTTAGGGGTACACAATCAAAAGATAATTGAAGGCATCACAAAGAGATTATGTAATTGAAACATGGTCTACTTGCGATTGTTGCCATGTTCCTTTTTTTTTTCTTGATGAGAATTAGTTTTCTAAATGATGCTTGTTATATTTTAGATCTTCTATTATTGTGATTAATAGGGCTATTTAAACTAGTTTTTAACCGATTAGTTAATTTCATTTCTGCAGATGTTAAGACAAGTAATTTGCTACTTAAAATGGTACAAAAAATTAACTATAAATATCAATATATCAATTGTATCTAATCTATAAAATTCTAAGTATATTAATTGTAATCTATATATTAATTTTATTTAATTTAAATTATGAGAGTGAGCCATCAAAAGTGACCACCACGGAAAAAATCCTAAAAAAGTTTAAGAGTCGTTGGTTTAAAATATAATCTTTAAAAAAAAAAAATTCGTTGTATTTCTTGCAGTTAATCGATATCTGCATAAGGACTGAGCAGTTATCAATAGATAAATATTTAAATTACCGTTGTAAAAATCAAATATTTAAAAATCAAATTTAATGTAGTAGATATGCTTACTTTCTCAGAATGAATTTTTAAATACAGTTGTATCAAAAATGACCATTTTAAATTCTTTAGAAATATCTATTTCATTGCTGCCAGCAAATAGGCAAGCAGCAAATTATTTTACTGTGAAAAGAATAGGGGTATTTAAATGTTTAATTAAAATAAAGAATTTTTTTGTTAATTTGCATTCAAATTCTAACTGAAGTAATTCCTTTAAATTATTTCTTTAAGAAAATATAAATGAGATCAGTGGATAATTCCTACTCATCAATGATTTTTTCAGATTCTACGTATGTATATAACGGTTTAAAAAAACCGTTGATATTAACAGAAATCAATACAATATAGTATAATACTTTTAAGAATCGTTAAGAGAATAATTAATTTCTTCATATTTAATATGCATTAGAAGTAAATTTTTATTTATTTTATTATTTTTCTGCTTATTCATCGTTTTGTAATTTCTTATTTGTGTTGGATATTCTATGCCCTCCTTTCAATTTGTTCACCGAATAGTACGAAAACTGGGGAAAAGAAATAGGAATATTCAAAATTTTATGAGCTTTATAGAAATTAGTTTCTAAAATTAATGTAAATGTATTGCTACTAACAAGAGATCATAGACTGTCTGTTATTATTTGATTGAAATTTATACTATGTGCAGATCAAGGATGTTAACTTCCAAAATAGTAGGACCCACTTCTCGGTAATTTTTGAGAAAATCGAGTTTGATTAATAGTATAAAAGCGTTTAAGTTTTCAAAATTTTCTATTAGAAATATGTATAAATATTGACAGATTATAAAGATAGACATCTTGATCCATTGTGTGAAAAAGCGTAATTTACTTTAAAATTTTACCTTTTTTAATGTCGTCGAAGATTAATTTTTACAAATACATGCAAAATTATATGAATTAGCATTTTTTTACTAATTTACCTGTATTACTTATGAGTAACATAATAAATTAAAATGGGAGGGAGAAAAAGGAACGGAGGATACAACTGGCAACATTTAAATCGTTAGCTTACGTTATTGTTATTACAAATTGTTAACTACGTTATGAAATTGAAGGCATCAGCACAATATTCAGCAATTCTTCATGTAATATTTTTAAGCTATCCTTGACTACAATATGCAACACATTTTTATTGTTGCATATTATTTTTAGTTTTATTAGCAGCAGGGCGCTATAATTAATAATGCAAAATCATTTATATTTTACAAACTCGGTTTTTCTCTAAAATTATTGCGCGTTGTGTCCTACAAATTAATCAGCTAATACCTTTGTCATGACCATGGTATAAATTTCAATCAAATTGGTGACTGAAAGGTCGTAACGTCAACTTGCAAATCTTAATTTTATAGAATTGAAATGGGATAATCAATTGAAATAAAAGAGTTTTTTATTTTTTTATTTTTTTTTTAACAACGGTGACTTAAGTAGTATGAAAGAAAATGCAGTAAACAAAAATAAAATAAACTCATTTAACATTTTATGCACAAAATTGTCTAAACTTGAAATAATTACAATAAATTGACATTTAAAGAACCCCGAAAATCACACAATAGTAGAATGTATTTTTCAGACAATGCAACATTGCATGATGATTCATAGGAATTTTTCAGGGATATTGTAAAAGGATATTGTATTGTAAAAGATTATTTTTAAGAAGTACAATATGTAACAGGTTTTTATAGTAGAATATTGTTTTTAGTTTTGTATGTAGATTAATTTTAATCGCATTGCTTTCAAAGAATGCAATTTCTAAGTGCACATTTTTAAGAAAAAATAACTTGCATTAAATTAATTTCTTTGGGTTTAATTCGACATTAGCATATTCCTACATTCTTTTTTAATTTTAAATATTTCTAAATAAGGAATTGCAGTATAAAGGGTTTAATTTTAATAATTTTGAGTGTTGCATTTTGTCTCCAATATGAAATAATTAATACTTTGAATATACCTTAAATTGGTTTAATTTTTAAGGTGTTATGTTTTGAATTACATTGAATATTAATTTAATTAAATTAATATAAATTTTCAAAAATAAATAAGCAAATTTCAATGTTTTCTATACATTCAGTAAGCTGAATTATTTCATCCAATCTGTCTTCGATTCTATTTTCCATGTAGATGCAATGATTCTATTTTCCATGATGATTTGAAGAAATTGTATTACGAAAAATTTAAATCTAATTTTAAATGTATATTTCTGTATTTCCGTCCTTTTTTTTTTTTTTTTTTTTCAGTGACTTTAGCCCACGATCTGCTCTGTCCTTTACTGGCACTCTTTTCTAGTGTTACTTGATCTTGTTTAGAGATGCACAAACCATGACATGCCTCATCTTATGTCCTTTTATTTATAAAAGTTATAAGATAAGCATATATTTCTTAATTTAGATCTTAATGAAGGATAAAAATATGGGGCATTATCTGACTCTAATTTAGTAAAAAATTAAATAGACGATTGTAAAAAATATTTTATAATAAATTAGAAAATGTTAAATAAACTAGGAAATAACTTGTCATAACATACCAAATTAAATGCTATGTTAATTTTATTTATTTCTCAGATTTGCATAAGAATTTATCAGAGCATTAATTATCGACAAAATTTCAGCAAGAATTCATTAAGTATGTTATGGCCCAAGTGGCCATCGCTCTGACCTTTAGTACAACAGGCTTCAGGTTCGAATCCTAGCGGTGGCATAGATGTGTTAGTGGTTCGGAATCCACTTTAAACTGTAGAACCCGGTCGAATTACCCCTCGTGGGCAAAAAATGAACGATAAACAAAACCATTAAGTATGTTATGTATAGCTTGAAACACATGTGGTTGTGATTGTAAACAAACCAAAGGGATACATCGTTGAGACAGATACAAACATTTAAATAAACAAACAAGAATATTAAATTGAAAAATAGAAATCAGTTGATTACTCAATTTTGCGCTTGATTACTATAAAATTTTAATCTAAAATAATTATTAAATCAATGTAGTGATGCTCATTAAATTTTATATATTTTTATTTTATTATATTATGTCCTTTTAATTATATAATAATAATAAATATAGAAAATTATTTTTTTTTCAGGCGACTATCATAGTGCTACAATGATTGAATGTAGCCCATATTATATATTTTTAACATATCAAGCATTTCCGATTCGTGAGGACTTTATGGAACAAAATATTATTAGGAAAGAATGACAATAACAATAAACTTGAATACGTTGTCATAGCAACGCACTCCTTACACGTTCGTGCATCCCTATTCTTCCCCATCATCTTGCAGTTCCTTGCTGTCGGAAAAGGGAAATCTTTTTCATTGAAACCCCATACAAATTTGTCGTCTAAATACCTCACTCATATAAGAGTAAAAAATAATGAAAATCAATAATGAACACATAATGAATTTCTGAGATTTTCATTTTTTAATTATTAAATAAAGCTCTTGTTTAATTTGATCTCGTAAAATATTTGACCTTTTCCCCGTCCCCTTTTTTGTGCGTTACTATGACAACGTATTCAAGTTTATTGTTATGGAGCAAAATATTGTTAGGAAAGAAGGACAATAAAGTTCTCGCGAATCGGAAATGCTTGATATGTTTATGATGAAAATGATGTTTATTGTCACGAAGTAAATTTATAGTTGTTTTGCGCGCAATCTTTCATAGTTCAATTTATGAACATTTGTTTTTCATTTTGACCTAAATTGAAAATGGAAAAACTTGTATATATATTTTCTGATTAAAACTTATTCCAGAGTTTACAATTTCTAATGCATTGTCAATTTCAGCTTACTTTGAAAGTACTAGCAGTAAATTTCTTGCGAAAACTATATACAAAACTATTGACATGCAGCAGAAGTTTTTTAAAATTAAAAAGAACAAGGCTAATCATTTTTATCTAAGAATCCTAAGAATGATTTTAGAGAGAGATTTTTTTCTGAGAAATCCTAAGAATGTAAATAGAGGTGCTAAAAATCCAATAGATTCCACAGTGGGAAAAAATGCTTAGATTTCTAGCAAAAACTTGGACAGGATTTATACATCTTGTAAACTGCCTTCAAAATTTGTCTTTTAAAAAAATATAATTAAATTTAGATTTCAAAGCTTGATTTGAAAAGATCAACGTCATCACAGTTGTATGAGGTATCTTTTTATCATATGATCATGTATTGTTATTATTTAATACGGTTTAAATTTCTGATGAAGATTACTTCTACATTCCTTTAAGAAATTATTTTATTTGCAATAAAAAATTCTTATATTATTTTATCATTAATATATAGTTGTCCTAAGTGTTTAATGATTGTAAAATGATATTTTTCGATCAAAAATACTTATTCTTGATATCGAATTTGATAACATTGCATGAAAAAAAATCAATAACCAAAAGAAAATTGAATGCATGGTATATGTTGCAATAATAACATTTTATTAAAAAAAAAAATTATTCAGCCTTAGTCAAAATAGATCTTGTAGATTAATATTTACTTTTAGATTTTATAATCAGTTTACGGTACCTTTTTCTGCAGGAATCTCAAAACCACTATCAAGATACAAATATTTGTAACGTTTAACTAAATAAACCATAACGAGTTTATATGTGAACTCGTTACTTTATCTCTAAAGTAACATTATTTTATCGTGAATCGGTTTCAATTTTGTCATACATTAACAAAGAAATATTATCTTACCGATTCTATAATTGATGGTTTATGAAAAGTATTTAAAATGGTAAATTAACACAGCCTTTGCTTTACAGTAGTCAGCACTACTGCATTGCATTTCTTCTGATTTTCTGGCAGCCTGGTGACCATTTGACTATCGCTCTGGCTTTTGATACCACAGGCTACAGATTCGAATCTTGGCGATAGCATGGATACTTGTTAGTGGTTCGGAATCCACATTAAACTGCAGGTCCTGGTCAAATTAGCCTAAAGTGTGAAAAAATTTTACGTTAAATTGTAGGTCCCGGCCTAATTAGCCTAATACAAAAAATTACTATAGAGCGATAAACCAAAGTCTTCTCATATTCTTATATGAAAAGAAATCAAACTCCGATAACATTTTAAAATATCCAGATACCTGTTTTTCTTTGTTTGTAGATAGATACCTTTTTTTTCTTGTCTTCTTTGTTGTTGTTTGTGTCGGTTATATACCAAAGCCCAGCCTCCGTTGCAAAATATATAATTTCAAGAACTATAGTATTAGAAATTGACTCGAAAATTTGTACAGTGAAAAGATTTTTTAAATCCACAATTAGGGCAAATGGACGTATGAAAGAAAGTAATTTCGGTTTCCACAATGCATTTAAATGGTAAAAACCGAAACTGCTTTCTTCCCAACCCAAAATACGAATCGGTAAAGTACCGAATTCCTCTCTCCAAAAACAGAGTGGCAATAATCTGCATTCTCATCAGGGGGATTGAAATCGTCCCAAAAGCATCTTCCTAGTGAAGTGGCAGGTGCCTTCCTCAGAAACAATCGGGATTCAGTATCGATGCAGAATCTGCTGGAGATCAGCAGGCTTTGGGTGAGTCACAGTCCTTCAAAAACCGCCGAAACATTACGTCTTGTCGACGCACGTGCACTTTTGCCACTCTAACCTCCCGGGGACGCGTGCCTCAGCACGTGCATCTCGGCCGGAGGCTCTACAATAGCGTGGATCGTACAGTTTCCGGCGCTTCACTTAATGAAACTTTTTCGGTTCAATGGAGATGGCAGATCATTATGAATTGCTCATATTCTGTTATTGCAGGGGGACAGGTTGGGGGATTTTTGCTAGAAAGGTCATCCGTTTAATCCAGTAATTCACTTTTTGTTTTCATTAGATGGTGGATATTTGGAAGGTGAAGAAATGCGTTTAGTGAAATAAAATTGACTCAGTTGTTGGGATTCTTTTTCGGTATTTTCAGATTCAGTTGTTCCGTGCATTTTCGATGTCTCCCGTATTAAAATTTAACTTACAGTGGGTACAAAAAGTATTTGCACACATACAGTTTTGTTTACAATTCATAAAAAAATGCATTAAAAAGTACAAAAAGGGTCATTTTAAAAACACTAACTTTATTCATCTAAACTAATTTTAAAAAATACAATAATACAAATATAAAAAAAATTTTTTGCAATAAAATTAAAATATCACGTCAAAAAAGTATTTGCACACTCAACTCAACTTTAGGATATTTGCATTTTTTTGCTAATTATTTGATAGTCATCCCGCAGTAAATAACATACGTAAGACGACTATAAAGGGAGGTAGTGTCGATACTTTATCAGTTGATTGTTGATTTCAATTTGTGATGGCACCTAAGAAATCTAAATTGACGATCTCGTTGCAAGAAAAAATTGTTTCTCTCCGTGAAAATGGCCTAAGTTATCGAGAAATAGGTAAAAAAGTAAATGTTTGCTTTTCTACTATTCGGTACATAATAAAACGTCACAAAGAAAGAGGATCTACATCAAATAACTTGCGTTCTGGACTCCCAAAGAAACTTTCACAGCGAATTAAGCGAAAAATTATAAGAGAAGCATAAAAAAATCCATTTGTTAGTGCGATAACATTAGCCAATGATGTCGCTTCAACATTTGGAGTTCAAATTAGTGCCCAAAGTATTCGAAATGTCCTGCACGATGCACAAATTTATGGGAGATCTCCAAGGTAAAAAACCTTTTATAAACGAACGAAATAGACTGAAGAGACTCGAATTCGCTAAGAAATATATCAATAAGCCAATTGATTTCTGGAAAAATGTAATATTCTCCGACGAGAGTAAGTTCAATATCTTCAAATCAGATGGCAGCAAATTAGTTTGGAGAAAGTCTTGCACTGCTTTCGATACTAAAAATGTATTACCTACATTTAAACATGGAGGAGGCTCTGTTATGGTTTGGGGGTGCATGGCTAGCAAAGGAGTTGGTAATTTGTGTTTCATTGATGGGAATATGACAGCACGAACCTATATTGATGTGTTGCGAGATAACTTGCCACAAAGTGTAATAAAATTGGGTATCAGTAATTCGTACTATTTTCAGCAAGACAATGATCCCAAGCACACTGCCGGTATAACACGAATGTGGTTGCTTTATAATGTACCCAGAAGACTTGCTACTCCACCATAATCACCAGACTTAAATCCTTTGGAAAATTTGTGGAATTCTTTGGATTTGAAAGTAAGAAAAAAGAAGATTTCCAGCAAATCTGCACTTAAACAAGCTCTTATTGAAGAGTGGTCAAATATTGACCCTACTGTTACAGAAAATTTAATTAAATCAATGCCAGCAAGATTACCAGCAGTAATAGATGCTAATGGAATGCATATTAAATATTAGTTATTTGAAATTTTCTTATATATTACATTTCTCTTGTATTCATGCGGATGTGCATCGTACTTTTTTGACACGAGATATTTTAATTTTGTTGCAAAAAAAAAATTATTTATATTATTGTATTTTTTTCTGTTTAATTTAGGTGATTAAACTTATTCTACTTTGGAATACCAATTTTTGTATTTCTTAATGCTTAATTTTATGGTTTACAAGCAAAAATGTAAGTGTGCAAATACTTTTTGTACCCACTATATATATGAAGTTAAACATAGAGCAGTTTCTTCCAATTTTTTCATTATTTTGAGATTAAGTTGGATAAAGTACGTTTTACATACAGCTCAGATTTTTATGGTGTCTTTTTTACAACTTATGGATATGGCGGACCATTATGAATTGTTCATATTCTATTATTTATGGGGAAAGAAGGGCAGAGTGGGTGATTTTTGCTAAAAAGGTCACTACGGGATCCATTTAATCCAGTAATTCACTTTTTTGTTTTTATTAGATGGTGGATATATGGAAGGTGAAGAAATTGTGTTAAGTGAAATAAAATTCTCATTTGTTGGGATTCTTTTCTGTATTTGCAGATTCAGTGGTTCCTGTACTTTAAATGTCTTCTGCATATGTTTGACTTCATATATAAGTAAAATTTTAGGAGTAATTACTTCCGAATTTTTCGTTATAGAATCTCTGTTCCTCACCAAAAACGTTTCAGAATCTTCTATTTCAAAATTTATGGATTCAGTGTAATTGCAGTCTTTTTTTCAATTAGTAGAAGTCCTGGGTCTCGGTCTCATTAGCCAAAAGTGTGTAAAAAATGACAGTAGAGCGACAAACCAAACCAAATCGGTGATAATGGCCAGGAAATTTTCGTGCATACTAGTATATGCGCTTATGATGCAAATGGATTAAATTAAAATTGACCAGTTGCGTATAACTTTAAAATTTATGAAGTTAAACCATTTTGGCTTTTAAAAATTCATCAAAAAATATTTTTTTAAAAATTAGTGAAATTATTAAAGAAGCTTTCCAGAAAAAATTTCTATAGAAGCTATTAAATATTTAAAGCCACAAAAATTGTTGGATTGTACAATTAAAACAGTTCAATAAGTTATTAGCAAACATCTTTTCAAAAGCAAAAGGATATCAAACATAATTTAAATAAGAGGTGATTGACTTGAGAACTAAAACAAGCTCTCACTCTCTACAAATCATGGAACAAAACGTGGCATTAAATATTCATAGTGAACTAGACGCTTTTTGTCGAAATGATAAAATACAGTGGAGATTTCTACTCAGAAAACTGTTTCTGTTGACCAGTTGCGAATAACTTTAAAATTTGTGAAGTTAAACCATTTGGTCTTTTAAAAATTCACCAAAATATATTTTTTTAAATTAGTAAAAATCTTCAATAGAAAGCTTCTATAGTAATATTTTTAATTTAATATTTAAAGCCGAAAAATTGCTGAGATTGGTTAATTAAAACAACTTAACAAGTCATTAGTAAACATCTTTTCAAAATCACAATAATATCAAACATAAAAGAGGTGATTGACTTCAAAACTAACAACTAAAACTCCCACTCTCTACAAATCATGGATCTAAACGTGGCATTAAATATGTATAGAGCTTTTTGTTGAAATGATAAAATACATAGAGATTTCTAATCAGAAAATTGTTTCTGTTGACCAGTTACGAATAACTAATTAACAAATTAATGAATTTAAATTATTTTGGCTTTTAGAAATTCCCCAAAATATATTTTTTTAAAAATGGTGAAAATCGTTCTAGAAATTGCTATAGAAGCTATTAGATATTTAAAGCCCCAAAAATTGTTGGGATTGGATAATTAAAACAATTTAACTAGTCATAAGTATACATCTTTTCAAAATCAAAATAATATCAAACAAAAGAGATGATTGACTTAAAAACTAACAACCAAAACCAACTCCCACTCTACAAATTATGGATCTAAACGTGGCATTAAATATATATATAGCGTACAGAACTAGACGCTTTTTGTCGAAATGATAAAATTTTTTGTCGAAATGATAAAATACATAGAGATTTCTAAGCAGAAAACAGTTTCTGTTGGCCAGTTACGAATAACTTTAAATTTTATGAAGTAAAACCATTTTGGATTTTAAAAATTCATCAAAATAAATTTTTAATAAAATTAGTGAAAATCTTTTAATGTAAAGCTTCTATAGTATTTTTTTTTAATTTAATATTTACAGCCCCAAAAATTGTTGGGATTGTATAATTAAAACAACTTAACAAGTCACTAATAAACATCTTTTCAAAATCAAAGTAATATCAAAACATAATTAAAATAAAAGAGATGATTGACTTGAAAACTACCAACTAAAGCAAACTCCCTCTCTACAAATCATGGATCTAAACGTGGCATTAAATATGTATAGAGTATAGAACTAGACCCTTTTTGTCGAAATGCTAAAATCCATCGAGATTTCTAATCAGAAAACTGTTTCACCAAGGCCATTTGGAATGTTTAATATTAAAGCCCTTTCTCTGCCATCCCTACCGTGAAAGTCTGGGGCTGCCTTGAAGGGGATGGCACGAACTCGTTCATATTTCATAATTGTTATTAGGCGTGTCGGACGCAAAGACCCATGGGAGCAGAAAATGAGAAGGGAGAGGACAGGATGTTGCGCATAGTGGCATAGGGCGTAGCTTTCTCCACTGAATGAAACATTCATTGGTTAACTTTCCACTGCCTCGGATCGATGTGTTGCTAGCCTGCTTCGAGATCTTGCACTGTTGTTGATATTGCGAACATTTCCACCGAGATGCCTTCAGGGCTTGGAACTCGAGTTGAACTTCTATACTTATTGAAGTTGTATTTGCTGCTGTTTAATTAAAGACCTTTGACATTTCAGACAACTCGATGAGTTGTGTTATTACAAGTAAAGACGGGAAGATTGTGTGCTAGCTCTATGTCTGTCTTGGAAATATTTAGAACAAATGATTTTCTTATCAGCTGTCATAAAAAATGACTCTTAAAAGAAAGAATCTTTTAATATATATGACATATTTAAATCATTTCTTGATTAAAATTTAACTTTGTTTTGATGTGTATTGCATTTTCAAATTTGTAGAACTCTCAAATTTAACTTCTTGAGTAAAATTACAGAATTCATCACTGTTATTTCCTAAAAATTTGTACTGAATTTCATTAGTGAATGATATGAATGTATATTTGATTTTTAAACTCTATAATTTGGAAGAATGTACAATAGTGAAATTTCTGTAGGTATCCCTCAAATTAACAGTTCTACTAATTTAGTAATTATTTGTATTTTAGCTTTATTCCTGAAATTATTATTTCATTGTATGCATGGGGATATATGCTTATTGCAGTAATCACAATATTTAATACATACTGGATTAATGTAATCAAATGGATCTATAAGCTTTTTACTATTAGAAACATTTCGAACTATAAAATAATAGATCTACGGATAAAAAAAAAGAACAGTAATGTACTGAATAAGTGTAATTGAATGTATATTGTGTACTGAATGAACAGTAATATACTGCTGATCTAGACTATCTATAAATTAGAGTTTTTAAAGAGAATGAGTACTTTCTTTTCGTTTCCATTTAAGTGTGTGTAGAAATAAAATTATATTAGCAATAACCATAAATATAGTGTCAATAGAGAACATTTTTGAGCTGTTGCAGTGTTAATAAAGCTAATTTTAAATCTTATTATTGAGTAATGATTAACAATAAAACGCTAAAATGATTAACACGTAATTAAGTGATTACGTGTTAATCATTTTAGCTCACTAATCACATTAAAATCGCAAAATCAATGTGTAGTTAGGGATATTTTAAAGAATGCAAAAGCTCTTCATTAGCATTCTGTAATTAATATTTCAACAATGGGGACATATTGTTGAAATATTTAAGTAAGCAGCCTACTTGTCAATTGCTTATAAAATATTCAAAAAGCAGTTGTTTGCGTTTGTCATTTTCCTTCTTTAAACAATAACGCTAATTGCAATGTACCTTATTTAGAAAATGAAACTTTTTTATTTTTTGATAAATTTAAAACTGGTTTAGATTATATAATTAAATATTAATAAATTTATAGATTAAATTGTAAACATTAATTAAATTTTTTAAACTTTCAGTCTGCTATTTCACCATCAATAGATTTCCTTTCTATGATCCAATTTTAAATATCACATTTTCTTGATGTAACAACGTCTTTTTGAACGCTTAAGACATTATATTATTTGCAATTTATTGATTTTGGATATTTTGGTTGTTATTTAATTATATATTATTGATATTGTATTAACTAATAATACATGTTTCTTCAAATTCGAGTAAGTTATCCAATATAATTAAAATTCAATTGCTCTGAAGTCATATTTTTATAATTGGGAACTTTTTAAAATTATTTTGGAGATAAATCCTTTACTATATATTTTGAATAATAAATACACTACTTATTTAGCCAAGTATCACGAAAAATCTTTAATATTTAATTTTCGAAATCAATAAAAACGTAATTTCAAAAAGTTAAATACCACTTTTAATTTATTTAGTTCAAGAATAGCCTATTCAACAATTACGAATTTAAAGTGATTTCATAGCCTTTTCAGTATTCCTGTCATGTTTCATCGTAATTCATAATTCAATTTTAATATTATTTTTATTTATTATTTGATTTTCATTCATCTCAAAAAAATTTTCTTATTTAGATTTATTGTATTTAGGTACTTAATGTCAGATTTTCATTTGTTTTATTTGCGTCTATATGACGAAATTTTAGAAGGATATTAGAGAGATTATTTGTATATGTATGAAATTATCTATTGCGATGAAATTATATCTCATCGCAATTTGTTGAATATTTTACTTTTTTTAAATGTAGTAGAAGAAATATATTATTAGTGAAGCCGAGAAACGCAAATACGTATAATATTTGTTTACAATTGTAATTACGTTTGCAAATACAATACGTATTTGTTAGTTAGGAATATTTCAACTGAGAAACGAGTTTCTCGTCTTTAAATAATTTTTTGTTCAGTCATGTTGAATATTCCTTTTTAAATTGCAGAGTTCCATTTTTCTTTAAGGCCATATAATCTCATTGAAAGATATACTGTTAATTTTTGTAGAATTAAAAAAAAAAAAAGATCATTTACATATTAAAACACTAATTTTTTTATCTTCCAACACTATTCCAAGCTCATTTGAACTATAGAACTACATTTACCGAATTGCCTTGTTTTTGTTTTAATTTTTAATCATAGGTAGGCCTAGTATTCTACTTACGTATGCCAGAAACAGCTAATCAACGGACAACGAGGATAGGACATTGCCATCGGGGAAAAATTTTAATGGTAACTGCCTCACATTTTCTGGTCATATATCTGGGTTTTTTTTAGTTTCTGAAAGTATAAAAGAAGTCAAACACATGCATTCTCTTGGGGGATTTTTCAGGAGTACTCTACATTTAAAGCCAATAAAATTGATTTTAAATGTAGAGTTTTATAAAAACCAAATCAGAAATTTACGAGTAACAAAAATTTGGGTGAGGAATTTACCCTGCAGTTTATTTCTGCAAAAAAGGCCTCAACATTTAGTGTGATTAACCTAGTGCTAAAAAATAAAGTTAAAAAAAAAAAAAAGAAAATAATCGGCTGGACTGATATACAGGTTACCCATAAAATTTAGAATTTAATGTAAGAACAAAACGCATAATAGCAATCTTAAAAAATAAACTATAGAATACCAAATGATTTTCTTTCTTTGAAAAATCTCATTTTCAGTTTGAAATAAAAATGTCTTTGTTTCCACCAGACGATCTTTTAAAATAATTTTACATTTAATTATATAATTATTAGCTCATGAAAGAAATTTAAATAAACCAATGAGAATGGGTTCCAATAGAATTAGAATGTTCACTAAATTTTTCAGTGGTAATAAGGAATATGCTCAGGCGTTCGGTGTCATTGGTTTTGGGTTCGAGTACCGGTGGTGCCATGGATGTTTGTAGAGGTTCAGAATCCATTGTAGGTCCAGATCTAAGACTGTAAAGCTTTGGGCGTTGGGTATAGAGCTGATAACCCTACCCCGTAGAAAGGAAACATCTCATGTTTCGGAATTTGTTAGTAGGCAGATGGCCTTGGCCCACCATGGGGCTATTGCGCCAATGAAAAATAAGAATAGCTTGTGAAATTAATTTAAAAAAATTAATAAATAAGAAACGTTGAAAGGGGTCTAAGGTTTGGTTTGTCGCGCTACTATCATCTTGTGCACACTTTTGGCTAATTAGACCGGGACCTACAGTTTAAAGTGGATTCCGAACCACTACAGACATCCGGGACTCGAACATGAAAGCTGTGGTATCGAGCACCAGAGCGCTTGCCACTCGGCTATCAGGCCCCCATGAAAGTAATCTAGAACAAAAAAGAAATGATCAAGGAAATGAAAAGTCAGCTTTTGTAAACAATACCCATAATTTTATTTATAAAAAACTACTTGATAATGGCGATAGTTTTATTCTTACTATATATGCATTTATTCTTTTTTCTCATTGATCTCTTAAATTAGAAGATAAGATTTGTAATGAAGGTCAAGTTAATTAAATTTTAATTTTTTTCAAGGATAAGTGAAAAATATTCCAAATCATTTGAAAATATCAAAATAACATTTAATTTAATCAATAATAGTTAAAATTGGAATCATTTCTTTATAACTATCCCTTTAACAACATATTTTGAATCTTTGCATTACAACATCAAACATTTGGAACTGATGTTTAATAAACACTTGGAATAAATACAAGCCTTCTAAAATTACTTGAAAAGAAACTCTATCTCCACTTTGTATTGCATAACCTTTGGCACAGTTTTTCTTACATAATTTCTTGTTTTTGCATGACAGTCAAGTTCCTCATTCACTCAGCATATTTGTAGGTATTTTTATTTTCTTCTATGCGGGAAAAAAAAAAATTGGCTCTACAGTATTGCGTCTTCTTTTTAAAATTGCGAAATACAGTAACGTATATAACATACACGTTTTTCAGTCAAATTAGTCTGCATTTACAGAACAGGATCAGACAGTGTCTGATTTTATTAATTGGGATTTGTTATTAATCAAATAACTAAGCCTATTAAGCCTTGTGTGGAAAGTGATTTTAGTATGATTCCTCCGAGAATGGAATATTTTATAAATCTAACAAACTCGCAGCAATTGTATAAAAAAAATTATAATGGCAAATCTGTTTTCATTAATCTCGGATAAAGATATTTAAATAAATTCACAAAAAAATGGCAATTATCTCGAGAAAATCAATCCAATGTGATTATGCAAAATATGGATAACTTTGGGGTTGCTTATTACCAACTATTCCATCTATAGTATATTTTACTTTTTTCCGCATTACTGATTGCCAAAATATATAATATCAATATCTAAAAAAAGTTTTTCTTTTCTGATTGAACGTCGGAATACGATTCTTGCCAATCTCATTTATAATTTAACAGTAAACTGTTTAATAACAGAAACTTTACCACGATCATCATCAATGCTAGTTTCTTGAGCAAATTAATAATTTTTTTAATATTTTATTTCTGGCATTGTATTCGTTATTTTATATTTAAAGTGTATTTGACCATAGCAACCACAATAAAAGAGCACCAGTAATTATTGTAAAATGCATCCAGCTATTTGAACAACGTCGCCTTTTTTTAGCATATTATCGACCAATTGACATAATTCTGGTTTCATGATCAAAATTATTAACGTTTTTCTTACTATTTTCTTATTGATAATGTCGTTTTATTTTTAGTACACTACCAGAACAGCAGCATAAAAAACGACCAAGAATCATTGTAAGATGCATCCAACTATTTTAATAACATGACCCTTTTTGCGCATTTTTTCAACCAATTGACATAGTTCTGGTTTCATGATTACGGTTTTTTTTTTACTATTTTATTTTTGATAGTTTAGTCGTTTATTTTTAGTACATTACCAGGATAATAGCATTAAAAGCGCCCAAGAATTAATGTAAGATGCATCCAGCTATTTGAATAACATCACCCCTTTTTGCTCAACTTATCCAACCAATTCAATAGCCTATAAGACATGTTATGTTTTAATTTGTTGATGTTATAAATTTGGCCACATCTGTATCTGTATAACCGAGGTATTAAAATTCAAAACAAAAAAGTCACTCTAAAAAGTGGTCAACATACTCCGAAACCATAGCACTGTCAATGCCGATACGGGTCTGAACAAATTACTCAAGATCTTAAAATCTCCGATGAAAAAATGTAAAAAAAAAATTATTTTTTATTTTTCGTACATTACAGGACAATATCTTTAAAAGCGACCAGTAATTGTACAATGCATCCATCTATTAGAATAACGTCGCCTTTTTTAAACCAATTGACTTAATTCTAGTTTTATGATCAAATTATTAACGTTTTTTTGTTTACTATTTTGTTTTTGATAATGTAGTTTCTTTACTTTTAGTACATTACCAAGACCACAACAACATTAAAATCAATCGGGAATTATTGCAAGATGCATCCTGCTATTTGAATAACATCACCCCTTTTTGCTCAACTTATCCAACCAATTCACTCACATATAAGACATATGTTTAAAATTGTTGATGTTATAAATTTGGCCACATCTGTATGCATGTATCCGAGGTATTAAAATTCAAAATATCAAAACAGAAAAGCCGTACTACAAAGTGGTCGACATGCTCCGAAACCATAGCACTGGCAATGCCGCTGAACAAATTACTCAAGATCCCAAATCTCCGATGACGCAAAGCTGAATCTACTCAGTACAGGGAACGAGTGTATCAGTCGATCTCTGGCTTGTTCGGCAGCTCGTATTATGCAGATTGTTGAAAATGAAGGGTGCGCTCAGCTAATGAACGGCAGGTGCGACACTTTTAAATCCTGACCGAGCAGTTTTCCCCCTGTGTGCTCCCCCGGCAGATGGATTTGTACGGAAGGTTACCTTGGAGACCAGCGCCTCGCAGATGGTGGGCTCTACCACCCCCGCCCGTGCCAACTCTAGGGAAATCGCCGCGATAGGTGCATTCAATTGGGCTTCCCTGCAACGCCATCTTTCCTTCCAGCCCTGTAGGAAGGAAGACCCATTCATTTAGGGGATTAGGAAGCTTAGCTTTCTGTTCATATGACAGCATATTAAACAGCTCATAGTTTTACATTTTCAAAGTGTCGATTTATGTCGTCGTCGTTGTTTATTCTACAGGTTGCTCAATATTCAGGGATTCCAACTGAAACATACTTTGACATAAGTATAAATGCTTCATATTAACAGTTACAGATTTCAGTTAACTAAATATTTTAAAGACAAATGGAGTTGGCAGAGTATTTCAGGAATGTAAATAGTTAGCTTTTGATTTTAACCTCCAAACTATTTTTGAGAAGAATGTAAAATGTTTGTTAATATGTTTGATAATGTAGATTTGAATAGATACAAGTACGATTTTGAAATTATGAAAATATGTTGTTTATTTTCTGTAAAATTCATTCATGTTTTAGCCCTCTACAAATTCCGTTTGAGTCAGGTTTGACATGCGTCGTAGTCCCTCACAACAGTTGTATTATAGAAATCATTTGACTAAAGCATTTTAAGAACAAATTTGTAATAAGAAATATTATAATCTGCTGGGACGATATACAGATTATCCATAAAATTTAGAATTTGCTGTTTTGAGCGTTTTATCTTACATTAATCTTAAAAAATAAAAAAAAAAGCTATAGAATTCCAAACGATTTTCTTTTACTGAAAAATCTTCTTTTCCCTTTGAAATAAAATTGTCTTTTCTTTCACAAGACGATATTTTAGAAAAATTTTACATTATATAATTATTAGCTCTTGAAAGAAATCGAAATAAATATCGTGTATAAAAAAAATCTTTTGAAGGAAATAAAAAAAGTGGGCAAGGACACGAATGAAAATGATCAAGGACACGAAGAATCCCGTTCTCCAAAACTATACCTGTAAACTTTATAACCCATAAAATTACAAGCATATTTATATATATGGGTATGGAAATCGAATTAAATGAGAAATTTTCATTCTATTAGTAGGCTTTCTTACATTCCAGAAGTAATTAAAATCTATCACAATTAAAATCGAGGTGAAAAAGGTACAAGTACTTTTTTAAAAATCACTCGCTTGAAAAACAGTGACAAAAATCAAACTTTCATTTTCATAGAATCCCCCCCCTCAAAAAAAAAAAATAAATAAATAAACAAATAATAATAAAGGTTTATTATTAAAAACGAAATATCATAAAAAGCCAATGAATCATTAATTCAGTAACGATTTTTATTTTTAACTTATTTTTTCTGCTTGTACACCAATTTTAATACTTCAATTTGTGATAAAAAATACAAATTGAAGTGCCTTGTGTGGTCCCCCAAAATGAAGACAAGAAAAGGCTAAATAATGTGTAATGCACTCAAATTAGTGTTAAATATTATATCCATAATAAATAAAATCTTGTTTTGAATTTAATATACTTTTTAATCACAAAAACTTAAATTGAAAATGAAAGAAATATTCTCAAATTTTTACTTAATATGTGAAGTCTTTCTGAAATTTTGAGGTAATTTATTTTTAAAATTATATATCAAAATTATTATTCTCACTTTTATCTTGCCATGTCAATATCTATAAAATATCCAAACCAATTCTTCCTTTTTTTGAACTGAGAAGAAAGTTTTATCCTCACATTTCTCTTACTAAATGCTATGAATAAATTATAATGGAGAAGTGACTATAAGGATTTTTGTAAAGACGTTGGTCTTGAAATGCAGTAGTCACTCAATATACGGAGTCTAGTTATGTCGCGTAATCAGATATTTCGCACTCTATAAAGCTTTTGTAATTTTTTTTCCTCTAAAAATGAAGTCCTCTGTTATATCGAGCTCTTTCTTTGTTTCCCGACATGCATTGTATAACGAGGGGCATAGTATTATTAAATAAGACGAAATATTATGCAACTAGTAACTAAAAATAGCTCAACGTTTTAACTTTTGATTTTCATTTTAATGCCATATTGTAAGTTTGGTTTGTCGCTCTACGGTCATTTTGCGCACACGAGGGCTAAACGGACCGGGACCTACAGTTTAAAGTGGATTCAGAACCACTAACAAACATACATACCATTGCCAGGAATAGAACCTGAAGCCTATGGTACCAAAAGCCAGAGCGCTAACGAATTAGCCATCAGGCCGCTGCCATATTATAATTAAGTTGCATTTAAGTTGTCTTCATTTAAAAAATGGAAAATGTTTTTTTCTTAAAATACTTGATAGTAATGGTGAAAGCATGAGTTTAAGTTATTGAGAGTTTAACTGACAAGACAAATTAAAACAAACAAGATTTTATTTATTATGGATATAATATTTAGCACTACATTTGAATGTATAACACATTATTTAATTGTGTTTTCTTGTTTACATTTTGAGGTACAACTCAAAGTACTCCAATTTGCACTTTTTTCACAAATTATAAAAATCATTCAACTAGTTTTTAAAAATAAAATATAATAAATCACTGAACAGTGGTTGTGAAGCAACTTTTGCTTGTATATATTCCGGATATCCAAAACAAATATCCGACAATATTCCAAAAAAAAAATCTTAAAAAACAAAGAGGATTAAAACTGATTACACCTGAATTAACTATTGTCTTGAATTTTCTATCTACAGTCAAATCTCTATGGACAAGTTTACGTTTCACAAAACAAAGCTAGACCTTCAATTGTTATCTTGGATCAAACAGTACACAATAGGCATTTGAAATGAAACATAATACAATCATGAAATTCAGTATAAATGCTTTTATAATATTCAAAATTAATTCTTTCTGTGCATTGTAAACATGTTATTCCAAAACTTTAATGTTTTATTGAATAAAAATAGTAAAAAGGATCTAATATTTGGGAAAATGTAAACGTCTGAAATGTTTGAGATGCGACAGCTTTTAGTGCATATTTTTAATGATACAATTTCATTAATCATGCATTAAAACTACAAAATATCAATCAAAAACATTATTAAAGGATAATTTCATGAATAGCACTAACAATGTATGAGGCATATTAAAAAATCAACATGAAACTTTTGAAACATGCGTAAGAAAATAAAAATACATTGCATAAAAGTTTAGGGGGAATTTAATGTTACAATGGTTTTATTAATATAATAAGTAACGTAAGTAAGCACTTTCAGTTCAACGTAAAAATGACATTGTGAATATACTTAGATAAAGGCGAAAGCGAAGAATTTTACAACAGCTATAAATGTTTTTCGTGTTTATTTATTTTGCTACTTAATTTTAAATATTTTTTGCTAAATCTCTGAGCGAAAACGAATAAAAAAACCTATTTTTTCTCTTTTTATCATATACCCAACAAAAATTACAATTCAGGTGAAAAATACTATACATATTCATTACACGTGTTTTAAATGTTTTAATAAACCCAAGAATAAGCCAATATGTACTTAGGAAAAAAATAATATGGAGGTCTTTAAGAAAGCACTTTTGAATTTTTTTGAAAGGATTTCTCCCACGTATCATAAAGTAGTAATTATTAACATCTTTAAGAGTATTTTAGCACATATGTCTACTTTCAAAGTTTTTTAAATCTAAATATCCTTAAAAATGTTATCAGTTGGGAACTATTATTGTAAATATCCTCAAACATGTAAACAAAGAATTCGTCGCTCTGATAATATATATTCAGTCTATACAATATTTTGTAAAGATTCTAGTTAGATTGTATAGTTCTCTATTCTAAGAAAAAAAATAGAAGTAAAAAATCCTGCAAGAGATGTTCTGTCAAAAAACCTCGCTAAAAATTAAGGAAAATACAAAGAACCAGTCTGTCCTGAATTTATGAGGTCTTTTGATTTATAACTTACATTAATTCTCAACAATCACATATTAAACATGTTTATTTTTTATTTATTCACTCTCCCTGAATTGCACGATATATAAAACGAATAAAACGCACTCAAACAAAATAAAAAATATTTCACAATTTTTTTTTTTTTTTTTTTTTTATTGACTGTAAAATATTTGCCACAAGAATGGCTTAAAATAAAAATTATATCAAAATAAAAATTTTAAATTATTCTTTATCGAATGATAGATTGAAAAAAAAATTACCTCTTTCATAATGTAGCTTTTCATTACAAGAATAATTCATCGCTATTGAGTGAAATAAACGCAAAACGCTGTTTTGGATTATTCCTTATTGCGAACATACTTTAATCAACACGCCAGGTTTGGGGGGTTTATCAGATTGGAAGGCTGTAATCCTGAGACCTCTTAGGCCTGAGGGATTTATCGACTTCTAAGGGGTCGGGGCTGCACGTGCGGAGGGCGGGACGTAATCTTGATTGCACGGGGTTCCAAATTTGATCAGGGCTATCCATGTGACGTGTCCAAGTTATTCATTAGGCACGGGGACAGAACATCAGATACCCTGTTTGTCTTCATTAGTGTCTGCTTTGAAAATCCGACACCGGGGATTCCCTCTATTGCTGAAAACTTTTAGTAATGCTTGGATGCGGACTAAAAGCAGGATTTTTTAATGGACAGTTTCATTCGAGAGGGATTCGTAAGGAAAGGAATCAACCGCTGTGCGATGCAAAGCTTTTAGGGAAGATTGTCTCTCCCGATTTTGCTTCAAATTTCTAATGAGTGACTCACTCATTTGAAATAAATGAAATCGGGAGAGATAATCTTTCCTAAAAGCTGTGCATCGCACAGTGGTTGATTCCTTTTAATGAAATGCAGTACGATTTTGATGCCAAGATATATGATATATACGATGAGGTAACCAAGAGACAAAACATACGATGAGATACTAAGTTCTGAAACAGTCAAATGCAGTACGGCTCTGTTGAAACTAACGAATACTGTGCATATGTATTTAGCAATAAATTAAATGGAATAAATAAATATGCTATTAAATTTATCTCTGAGAAATTACACGTAACAAAATCTAGACAAATAGGAAGACAAAAATATAAATAACGTTATCAAAAATTTATGCTGATAATCTTTCTTTATCTGCACTTCCTTTCTAAATTATTTTGAAAATATTTTTTTATAAGCTATTTAATTTGAGAGGGATTCGTAAGGTAAGGGAATCAACCGCTGTGTGATGCTAAGCTTTTAGGGAAGATTGTCTCTCCCGATTTTGCTTCAAATTTCTAATGAGTGACTCACTCATTTGAAATAAAATCGGGAGAGCTAATCTTTCCTAAAAGCTGTGCATCACACAGAGGCTGATTCCTTTTAATGAAATGCAGTAAGATTTTGATACCAAGATACATGATCTATAAAAGATAATACATACGACGAGATACCAAGTCCCGAAATAGTCAAATGCTGTACGACCCTGTTATAACGCGGTTGAAAATAATGAATATTGTGCATACGTATTTAGTAATAAATTAAACAAAATAAATAAGACATTACATTTACCTCTGAGAAATTACACGCAACAAAAATTGTATTAATAGGAAGACAAAAATATAAAATAACGACATCAAAAATGTATGTTAGCAATCTTTTCTTTATCTGAATTTCCTTTTAAAAGACTTTTTAATCGACTATTTACTTCGAGAGGGATTCGAAAAGGAAGGGAATCGACAGCAGTGCGATGCACAGCTTTTAGGAAAAATATATCTCCTGATTTTGCTTCAAATTTCAAAGAGTGAATCAACTGCAGTACAGCTCTGCTATAGCGCTGTTCAAAATAACGAATACTGTGCATATTTATTTAGTAATAAATAAACAGAATAAATAAATACGCCATTACATTTACCTCTGAGAAATTACACATAAAAAAAACTGTATAAATAGGAAAACAAAAATTTAAAATAACGATTTAAAAAAAATGTTGGCAATTTTTTCTTTATCTGCACTTTCTTTTTAAATTAACTTGAGAAGATTTTTTAATCTACTATTTAATTTGAGAGGGATTCGGAAGGGAATAAACTACAATGGCTTTTAGGAAAGATTACCTGGCCTAATTTTACTTTAAATTTCAGTCAACTGTAGTTATGCCTGCTATAATGGTTCATAATAATGCAGATACAATTATAATTCCCTAATAAGAAATGAATATTCCCTATAATTCCTATTCTTCCCTAGGAAAAGAACCGCCATCATATATGCAAACAAAATTTTTTTTACAAGAAATGCAATATCCCATTTTAACTACGTATTCGTATTTAATAATAAATTGGACAGAATACGCTAATACATTTATTTTTGTAGAATTGCACGTAACTATACTATACAAATAGATAAATAAGGAGACAAAAACATTAACTAACTATATCAAAAATGTGTTCACATAATCTTTTTTTCTTCTTAACTTTCTTTTAAAATTAATTTAGCCCAAGACGGCATTCAAAACATATATTACATATTTTATATTGTATTATACTTGCAGAGTATTAAATCTGATATAAATAAGAAAGGAAATATGAACTCTAAGAACCAGGCACTGAATAGCAAAAGTTATTCCTTACTGACAATTTATTACTTCAAACTATTCTCGTGGGCTCAGACAACACAAAACGGCTAAACTGGCCTTTGGGGCGTATCATCGAATTGTTTAAAGGCAAAGACAACGTCGAAAGAGTGGCGAGATTGCGTGTGGCTAAAGGAGAAATTATCCGTCCTATCCAAAGGATATATCTCTTGGAATTGAGCTCTTCCGAGATTCTCAATGATGTGCCTGTAAGAGTTAAAGATTCTTCCTATACTTCTGATAATGACAATCAGCATACTGTTTCTAATGAGCAATCTTGTGAACCCAAGGATCTCCCTAAAGAACAATTAGAAACTTTAAAGAGATTACGATTTGGTCGACAAATTGTTCCTGTGAAAAGATTGGACTTATAGACTGAACTAATGAATTTAATTTCAGTGAAATGGATAATTTTATATTAGTTATTCATTAATAATTACTACTTAAGTTTTTCTAATATTATGTTTCCATTACTATTGCATATATATAAATGTATTTTTTTCATTTTATATTGCTGTACGCAAAATATGCCTGCAATACAAAAGGTGGGAGGATGTTGCCACTCCTAATAAGTTTCTTCTTTCCTGTATCACGTATTTCACCTTTGAAACCTGACAACTACATTAAAAAGGGGTGGATTTGGTTTTGGTTCGTATTCTAATACGTAGTAATAACACAGAATGTTGAATCTGTTAAGATATTGTTTTTCATCAATAAGATGTACGTATTATATAAGTAAATCATGTACAAGGATTTATTCATCTGTATATAGCCTCATCATGTATCATCACTTCTTTCTTGTGTTGCATTAATAAACGTGTTTTATAACCAAAGAAGAAGTTACGTTTTTCAGTCGCAACAGACTTTTTATAACAAATTTAAGATTATTATTTTTCACTTTTTCATATATTTTTCATTTGGCAAAACTAAGTATAACTATATTAATAATTATATAATTGTATTAATAAACATAAAAAAAATTTTTTTTTTTTCAGAATTTTTCCAACAAAGTGGTCCAGTTTTTTAGCTGCAAAACTACAATAATATTTGATGTAACATTATGTTGTAAAAGATGAGCCAATTTTTATTCTTAGATGTCAAAAATAAAAGGATCATTACGAGTTATTTCATGCCTAAGTTACAACTATCGGGCACGATACAGCAGTAGCTACTTTTTTTGTTAAAGCAAATTTGGGAAGGATCTTCGGAATAATTTAGGATATTTTTTCTTTCTTTTTTCTTTCATGGATAGTTACTATCTTTTCCTGATATATATTGACTTTTAAAAGAACTTTACTCTACTAAAATACATTAATATTTTCTGGTTATTAAGTTTTATCAAGAGGCATATTTTTATATTTCAGTAGAATTAATACGTTCTTTGGGGTATACCATCTCTTAACAAAACTGTGATCTTGATTTTTTGATGAAAAAAAATTCTAATTACTATGAATGAGTAAATTGTTTTACCGTCGTGTTAATTTACGCATACAGTTTTATCTTTATTAATCAACTTGTTTTATATCGATATATTTCTCATTTGGCAAAACTAAGTATAACTTTATTAATAATTATTCTAAATAAGATAATTTTACCTTTGTACTTTCCAAATTAAACAATTAAATTAAAGATAGCGAAATTAAATTAAAGATACAATTAAATTAAATATAGCGAAATAATTTTTCTAATCTAAGACCAACAAAACGATAAATTTTCATGAATATAATAATCGTAATACATTATACGCATAAAATTCCATTATTCGGATATAATTCCATTATTACATTATAATTATTCCACTTTTACATAATAATTCCATTATTCATAAAGAATTTTATCGATAAAACGAAAAAAATGTGTTAAAAGCAACGCAGAAAATCTTTATGAAAGCAGAATGAAATAATTTTTTTTTTATCCCTCTGCCTTGTAAAGTACTTCTCCCTCTACATTCAAGCTCCTATATTCGTATCCTATTACTTATACTCTTATATAGTTCTTCTTTCTATCATTAAAAAACAAAAATAAAATGATGCATTGTTTAATCATCGTAATCGCCGGGGGGAAAAAAAAAATCCGAGTTTCACTTTAAATGATTGAACCCCTTTTCTTCCGACATTTTAAACAATCCTTTTTTAAACAAAACAAAAAAATGCCTACTCGACGACAATCCAAACAAATCCAATCACCTAACAGTTCCTTGGTTTCAAAACCAAACTCCTTCCTATTCCATCACCCTAAACCCTCAGCACTCTAATCACTTAATGTTCTTCCCTGGTCCCAAGTCATGCTCTCCTCAAAGCACGTACACAAGAAGTACATGCATAACCCTCCCAATTAAATTTGAAAGCATTGCCTCCAAGGATTTAGTTCTTAGGTAATAAAGACTTAAAGGAATCGTTACTTTAAGCCACACGCTGCGACTACCACCTCATGTGAGTGCGATACTCAGCTGTTGAGAATGACGCCATAGCGTGCCGCTGGATCTAATCATATTGTTACGGTAAGCTCTCCCATTAGCCGGCCTGAATAATTAATTCGACGCCACATGTGCCGTTCCCAATTCCAACCTAATCGCGGAAATAGAAGAACAAATTGTAATGCCTCACGAAACGGGAATGAGAACGTGCGGTTTTTCTTTTGATGCCCTTTGTAGCGCATTTGGTAGTCAAGAGTGCAGGTATGAGACCGTGAATTCCATTACTTTAATGAAGGGATATCAACAGAGGACTTTGTTGAGTAGACAAGCAGTTTTTTAGATACATTGTTTACAACAATGTTGATTTCAAATTTTAACGGCTCGGAACGACAAAAGAAGAGCCGAGAATATATTGGCTAGGATTAGTTGACTAATTGCAATTGCTTTTTACAATATATTGTAATACTGCGAAATAAACGTTTTTCAGTTATTTAAGGTTTAAATGAGTATTTCTAATGTTTATTTGTTTAAAAACCCTAAAAGGAAATTTAAATTTAAGAACTCGTACTGATAGGTTTAATCTTATTTTAGCGTCGTTGTAAAAGTATACAGAAATTCTAATTTTACTATTGTTACAGTGACATTAATGCTCAATTTTAGATCTTATGTATTTGGGGACACAACTGATACATCAAATTAGAAGATTTAACGTGAGGAGTTTGAGTCATTGTAACAATATGCAAATCTAACATATTGCTGATAGTCATATTATAGGCGCAGTGAAGATAGATGGAGATGAAAGTTTATTGAAAAAAAATGTGAGTCCAGGTTAGAATAGCTCCACTGTAGCCCATGCATGCAGTAAAAGGCGACTAAAATGGGTACCCAGTGCCTTGGCGTATAACAGGGTGGGGTAAAGTCAGACTTCTCCCTTTGGGTGTCTCATGTCTTTGCACCGCAAGGTCAAGGATAGAAAAAATGCTGCATTTTTAACCTTTTATCATGACTGGTTGGTTTAAAAATTTTGAAGTTTTGGAGCGGTTTTTCTTTATTTGAGAACACACTGGTTCATGAACTTGGTCTAGATGTTGTTGTCGACTAAGTGGGATAAGAAACAACAACAAAAAAGCAAACTGTCGTTTTAGCTAGCCATTTTTGTTACAGTTGTTATAACCAAACGTCAGGCATATTGACTTGAGGTCATTTGCCACTAGAACGAAAGTGTGCATCAGATTCAGTGTTATCTAGAATGTACAACGGGAGACTTGCTAAACTACACCCATATTTTGCATTACATTTGGAACTGCAACCCTAAGGATGGTAACTCGGAGTTCGCTAATGATTTACAACGATTTGTCTCAGCATAGACATAAAAACACTAGGTTTAACATTTCTTGTTAAGCCTCGAACCAAGTCCATAAGGTAATCCAACATACTATCCACCATAGCGCTCCAGCCTTAGAAAAAAAATCCTAGATGGGAAGTATGAAATTTGAATGAAATAATTGCATTTATAGAGATGAACATAAAAAGAATTTGGAATATGACGAATTAGAATTTTTTATTATTAATAACTAAGCTGAGAAAAAAGCAAGTATGATGATGAATATAGAAAATAACATCAGAATTTCAGATATGATATATGACTAATATAAAAAAATATCCATATATTTGGTACTCAAAAATTAAACTGTTATATAGTTGGAAATAAACATTTCTACGAAATTTTAAAGATTTAAATAACAAATTTATTATTATTTGGTGATGATGGCGTTTCATGGCTTTTTAACTAGCATGAAACAAAAATGTCACTTGCTTTAGTTGGCTGTGCTGTTTACACGATAAAAGTAGGGACCATTTGCGTTCGAGGCTTATCGCGAGTTGAATATTCAGTATGGCAATCTTTTGAACCTCCTGGTTATGCGTCGAACATAAATTTGTAATTTTTCTTTGTCACATCATTTACATTTTGTAAGTTCGTCTCTTAATAAGTTCCAAAGACTTTTTTTTTTAATTCTGTTTTTATAATTATAGTCAAACAAATTCCAAAAGTTATTGTTGTCTATATAAGTTCATAAATATGACGTTTTTTTAGACGATCCTTTTTTCGACATATTTAGCTACAAATTCAATAAGTTTTAATAAAAAACAAAGTTTACAATTCTTAATCGCACGTCTATAACGAATCCAACATAAAAACGTAATCACTGGTTCATTATTTTACATAATCTTCTACATAATGAGTTTTTGGCATTTGTGTTCAAATGATATGAGCACCGCGCGAGTAACTGACTTGTAATCTGGTAGGTTTGGTTTATCGCTCTACGGTCATTTTGTGCACACTTTAGGCTAATTAGACCGGGACCTACAATTTAACGTGGATTCCGAACCCGTAACAAACATTCATGCCACCACCAGCATTCGATCTTGAAATCTGTGGTTCCAAGAGCGCTAGCCAATTGACTATCAGGCAGCTGTAATCTGGTAGGAGTAGGAAAAAAAATTTTTAAGCAACTCGTATGCAAGTAACTTACGCGATATGTTCACACAATGACAATAGCTAACCATTCGAATTTTCAAGGTAGTAAACCAGCACCAAGATTAGAACAATTTAATTCACATCGCTTAGTTTTATTTTTAAAAAACTTCATTGGCAAACGTTTATTATCATCATTGGGAAAAAAATTTTTCTAGAAATTCGTGTTGTACAATAAACGAAGAAGTTAAGATGGTGACAAATCAAACTGTTTAACCAATGCGCACTTCAAAAAAAAATTGGGCTCTTGAAAAGACTGCTTTCAAAGCATGAAGGGTAATAGATTACATTTGAAGCCTTTCCCGTGTACTCCCCCTCCCTCTGTGCAAACTGTACATTCAGCGGGGACGGTTGTCGAGTGAGGTTATTAAATTATCGATGCCGTATCATGGATCTGAATTAATAGAAAATGGAGTATTCCCTCAAGTATGCAACGAGCGAGGCATCTGGCAAGCGGAGTGAGCGCACTGTCAGTTGTCGCCGATTTTGTTGGATTGTCGAACTTCCGTTTCAAAAGTACTAATGTGTAATAAATTATAATGTATGCACGTTCGAAAACTTTCATTGACGTAGCATGTTTAAATTGTATTATTGGAAATCGGATCAGAAACAACATGAAATGATTTGAGTCATCCTTGCGGAGACCTTATTTTTTCTGTATTTCAATTCAATTTATTTGTCTTATAGTTTCTATCAATAACAACAAAACTTTCAAGAATTTTCACCTCAAAAAGATTTTTCTGTGTCTGATTCAGACTGAAAATATATAAAATAAAACACAAAATGCATAAAATAATAATATTTATAGTTGGTTAATTAGTTAAAACTATAATTAAAGAATTAAATAGTAATTGCAGTGTTTAAAGATAATAGAGAATTTGTGCCTTGTCGTTATTGTGCCTCTAAAGCCTGTTGTTAAATCTACTTATTTAGCATCGCTTCGCTGCGCATGCGTTCGTTTAAATGAAATTTGTGTCATTGTAATGTTGCTACTAATCGGCCTGGTGCAGGAAAAACCTACACCGGGTTCAAAAGACCCCATCACAGGCGACTGGTCCATGGCTAAGGGTAATTTGCAGCTTCACTTTTAGTGAGAAACTGCTAGGGCTGAAGACTGACTAAATCTCAAGAAAACACTCTTACAGTCACATGAGACCGGGACCTACCATTTAAAGTGGATTCCAAACCACTACAAACATCCATGGTACCTCTGGAACTCGAACTCGAAACTTGTAGCCCCGAGCGCCAGACACTCTTGCCATTCAGGCCCCAATTTATTGTATAATTTCTATCAACAACAAAACTTTCAAGAAGGTTTTGTTGTGTCTGATATAGAGTGAAATTGAATAGGCAAAATATATAAAATAAAAATATTTGTAATTGGAAGTATAATTAAAGAATTAAATATTAAGTGCAGATAAAAATAACAGAGAATTTGTGTCTTGTCGTTGTCGAGCCTCTAAATCCTGTTAAATCTGCTCATTTAGAATCTCTTCACCGCACATCCGTTTATTTAAATGAGATTTTAAATTCTGAATTATCACCACTGTAACGGTATAGATAAATTACCTAATATTGCATTGTAAAAGATATATTAGAATATTAGAGAAGATTGTTAGATTGAGAAGACTGTTGATTGTGGAGGTACTGTGTAAATTTTTATATATTCCTTGATTTTAGCGATGATGGAAGGAAGTTCTCTTGATATTTACTGATATTGGTACAGAGAGACCAAGAAAGTCATGTTCCACATAATCTCAATTCTCATAACATAATCTCAATTCGATGGGGAATGAGATGTTTATATATTCTAAATAACCATCTTTTAATGTTATACCAGATCAATGCTTAGTTGGTGTAGATATACACTTTTTATATTCTATTGTAATTTTATTTTGTCTTCATTCAAATTTTTCAAAATTCGTGCTGAAAAATAAATTGATCCCTGAAAATTCAAAAAATAAACACCGAAATACAATAACTTTTTTATGAATGAATCGAAATTACTCTGAAATGAAAATTTAGTATTTTTAATGAATGGGTAAAAAAGGCATTCCTTGCATTAGTCGCTTCTTGTACAGAAACTCGGTTCACTAGAGGTACTTTTAGGAAGGATTTGACCAATAAATGATTCGATTAATCAGCAGTTAGAATAGCAATTAGAAAATATGTTAAATGTTATATTTAAGAAGTATTGAATAATTGTATAGCGAAAGAAAGTCAGCAACATCTGTTTCATGTTTTTCATGTTTCATGTTTTGTTGCACATGTCAAATACAAAATTTTGGAAAAGGTTGAAATATTGTGAAAAGATTTTTTTCCCCTTTTAATTAGTAATTCATATAACTCTGTACAAATAAAAATTTCTAATTGCAAATATAATATAATAATAAATATAGCAATATAAGAATAAAACCTCTAGCCAGAGGAAATCAAAGCTTTTAAAAATGTACTGCGTTTAACTTAATATACTAATACTATTTCTCCTATATTCCCTGAAGAAATAATTTAATTTAATAATTATCCAAAGTAATACTGACTTAATTTACTATTCAATTAAATTTCATTGCAACTTGATTTATTTTTTAATTTTGAAAGGCTGTAGTCGATAAATGATACGCTGTAACACCATTGTAGCGTAAGAAGAGTAAATAATTATCATTTTATTAATAATATAATAATAATAAATCAACAATATAAATTTTCTGTTCTCTTATACCAGGCAAAACTTTAAAAAAAAAATGTATTATTAAAGCTACTCACTATCTTCAATCTCATAAAGTGATATATTTGAATATCGAACAGAACAAAATAACATTCTATTTTTTACCAAATTGGATTGGTAAAAATGAAATGTTTACGAGTTAAAAAGAAACATTAGGGTAAAAAAAGGAAGGAAAATAAATAAAACGAAATGTAATGTACCACCTTTAAATTTAAATTAAACAAAAAGTAATAAATTATAGTTTAAAATAGCTAATATTTTGAAAATATCAATGCATTTCAGCTAGGAGTGACCATAATCCTTACTTAACTCATTTGTTAAATTTCTTCCATAAAAAGTTGTCTTTGTTTCTCAATCATATCTGATACAAATTCGAAAAATAGCTTTTTAATAGACATTTCTTTTTTTCAAATTTTATATCTTCATGTTCATTTGTGTGTAAATTAGATATAAATAAATAAATAGTTTACAAAAACTAAAAAACACCCTTTTAGAGTTAATCAAACTAAAAAGTAAAAAATAATTGTTAACATAAGAATAAAATTACTGATGAGAAAATTAATGTCACTGTTCTAAAAGCGTGGGGTGCTCTATATCAATCGTTATAACTTTTCACTAGTTTCATTCCGAAATGCAGAGTTAGTTTAAAAATGTCATACAAAGCACCCCACGCTTTTAGAACAATGACATTAATTTTCTCGTCAGTAATTTTATTCTTATGTTAATAATTATTTTTTAGTTTTAGTTTGATTAACTCTTAAAGCGTGTTTTTAAACTATAATTTATTATTTACTTTTTAGTTTGATTAATTCTAAAAGCGTGTTTTTAAACTATAATTTATTATTTACTTTTTAGTTTGATTAATTCTAAAAGCGTGTTTTTTAGTGTTTTTAAACTATAATATTTAAATGAAGTCCCGGTACGGAGGATGGGAACTATAGTTCTTACAATAATTTGAGTAAAAAAAGGGCTAAATGCGAATATGTCGAGGAAGCCAGGATTCGAACAGGGAATCTCCTGATCCGTAGTCAGGTGCGTGATTCGTTGTGCCACTGCCCCACGTAGGTTCGAATGTCTTAGGTACTTTCATTCTACATGGGTTAAATTGCTCTTCATAAGTTAAAACAAAATCACTAATCCTGGCGATCCTAATCATGAGGAGATAATAAACTTATCAAGGACCGACGACAATAAAATATTTTGATAAGTCTACAACGTTTAAATTAAATCTGATCGCTTAAAGTAGGGCAAAATCGAGCCCAAAGAGTCAGTTACAAACAAACATACATACATACAGGTGAAACTAATAAAAGCGTGTTAAAACGTATAACTAAGCAGTAAGTCAGTACCCCTGAGAAAGAATGCGTTTTAATGCATTCGAATTTCTAATTATGTTTTAAACTAACGCCTGTACCATCATTCTTTTCCAAGCACAACAACAACAATAATAAAAAAATCAACAACAAAAAATATATATATATATATCGGAAATCAGCAAAAAACTTTTTAATGTAGGGCTGAATTCGCGTTTGCTAGTTCAGAAAGACCACTCTCTCTTCTTCTAACTCAACGAATTACAGAACAGAGAGTGCTGAAAAACGAATTATAAATTTCAACGAATCAGGTGTTTCACCCTTTCTGAAACGCATTAAACACCCTATCGGTAATGAACCCAGAAGACCTTAAAGGGGGGAGAGGAAATGCAATTATGGGCACCGAGCTCTGGTCCGCGATCGGAACCAACTGATGCCGTTGAAAAGGTAACATGTGGCCGCCCAGAGCCGAGTCCCTCGCGTCAAGTCCTAATTACGACGAGCGAGCAAGGGATGTGTCCGTCGACCTAATGTGTTGACTAAGTCCCCATATCACAGATGGGTCCGATCAGCCATCTGCTAACCACCTGCTATTCGTCGCGATGGTACATCCAGGGAGTAGGTGATGTACGGCTTCAGCAGGTTTGGGATTAAAAAGAATTTCGAATTGTACTCTTTCCTCTTCTATTTTTGAGTGGGCTCTTTTGAAGTGCGTCGTTTCGTGTTAATGGAAATGCTAGTTGATTTTTGTAGTGTTTATTTGGGAGGATGTAAGTGGAAAGTACTCGACCATGCATACCTACATTCCACCTAGTATTTGTAGAGTACTTTAATGGTTATTTTATTTTATTTATTTGGACACATAGAATTTTAATAATTACATAGAATTATATAGAACTAAATAGAATTATATTCTTTACATAGAATTTTAATAATTAAATTAGTGATAAAAACAGCGTCTTCTATAAAGATGTTTATTACTCAAAACAATAATAATGCAAATATGAGAAAGTGAAACGAAACGCAGTTTACTCAAAAATAGTTAAGAACTCTAACACTGTTTTTTTTATTATCATTCGCAATTTTTCTATCATTTTAGTTAAGATACGAAGCTCTAAAAACTCAAATATTTCAGTCGAATAAAAACGAAACAGCGAATAATTTGTTTGCTGCGATCATTTACATAATGATCCTTTCTTCTTTGTGGATAGCGGCCTGATGGCCAATTGGCTAGTGATCTGGCCTTTGGCACCACAGGCTTCAGGTTAAAATTCTGGCGGTGGCCTGTTCGTTACGGTTCGGAATCCACGTTAAGCTGTAGGCCCCGGTCTAATTAGCCTAAAGTGTGTACAGAATGATCGTTGAGCGACAAACTAATCTTTGTGGATAAGACAATTAATGGTGATGGGTTCCGGAAACTTTGAGTTGTTGAAACTTTTTGAAACGCACTTTTACGCGAAAATAATGAAGTCAGTGTTTTTTTCAGTATCAATTTCAATTTTTCTATTAAGTTAGGATACGGGGTTCTAAAAACGCAAATATTTCAGTCGAACAAATATGAAACAGCCTGTAATTTATGTTTGGTGCGAACTTTTGCATAAAGTTCCACTCTTCTTTGTGGATAAGACGATTAATGGTGATGTGTTCCGGAGACTTCTTGAATTGTACGTTGTTCCACAATTGAAACATTTATGGATAAATGTTTTATTTTAGCTGGACAGGGATCTGTAACCTTGGCCTCAACAATACTCTGTCATAATATATTTTTTTAATCGTATTATATGAAAGACATTGTTTATCAAACACTTGTTTTTGATATTCTTTTTTTAAAAAAGAAAAATACACAATAAGCAATCCTCACTGCAACGCAGTAAATATCTAAAAAAATAAATAATAATGGGAAATCGAATATAGACTAGATATTCTTCGTCTTACAAGAGGAACTCACATAGATCTATATTTAAGGCAAGGAAAAAAATGTTACACTTCTACTTTCATTTTCCGCAAATTACATTTCGTTGCACTTTATCGAATTTTTGCTATTAATGTTTAAAATAATAAAGATATTTTTAGCACACCCTACAATTTTAATGCATATGCAGGAACCTCTATACAACGCAGATTCCTTCAATACTTTTTCCGCTCTAAAAGTGCTGAAGAATTTTGGTAAACTCCCTTAATTCAATATTTTTGCAACAAATTCTTAGACTAAGGAAGAATGCCAGTGCCATAAAGTACACGATGAAAGCTTCTAAGAGCAAGCGTTAAACTATTCAATATTTTTTGACATCATTCATTTGAGTATGCTTTCCGGAGTTTGAGTATGCCTTGTAAAATCTTCATACAACGTATTACAATTTCATTTGGTTTATTAAATACATGAGTGTAGACTGTATTCGAACAGTGCTGATTTATAATGTAAAACAAGTTTTTATTATTTATTATAGTGGGAACAATTATTAGAAAAACAATTTGAATTTAGAATTTAAAAATATTAAAACATGCATAAATTTTTATTAAAAAATCTAAAACGAACGAAATCTGAAGACTTAAAAAGTATTCGTGCTCGCGAAAAATGCAAATTTGTATTGATTTACGAGCGTTTTAAAATGAAAACGTGCGATTTTTTAGACCTTTTTCTAGCATATATACGAGTATGTTGAAAATAATTCAATTTGAAATTTATGTTTTTGAAGTGTAACTCTTAGAAATAAGAAAATTGGAACATTCGCCGACTTCTACTTTCGAAAGAAAATAAATTTTACAACTTCGTAAAGCAGGTAAAGCATTGAAAAAAATTCAGTTTTGATTGGTAGACCTCATACTAGGATATAGTCAATAATTAAAAGATTTGGTGTTAACGTTACTTAACCAAACACACGGTGACAGACCATACGCCACAGCTTTTATGATCGTTGATTCCTTCATTGTTCATCTATAAAACAAGTGATATAAAAAAAGAAATTTAAGTCAATTCCTACTTTTTTTTTCACTCTATTGCAGAAAGTTCTAAATAATTTTCATTCATTTTTTTAAGTTTATCTGGCGCCATCAATTGGTAGATATATGCAGCTGAAATCTAAAAAAAAACTAAAATTAATTAATTAAATTTAATTACTGAATTAATATTTGAAAAAACTGTATTAGCATCAAGTGTCATCCATTACAAGTTAAAAAAATGTGTTTGAACTTGAGTGGATGAATAAAAAGTAATTTATTAACTATTGAAAATTTGAACAAGATATATATAGGGAGAGTGTGAGCTAATAGAAGGAATTGAAAAATCAAGAAAGAAAATTTTTGCTCCTAAAATTGCATCTTACCTTTATAAAAAGCTGGAATACAGGTATCAATGAGTATAGGACGAAATTCATGCAGATGTTTCATGCGTTTCCACGGTTGAGTTGTTAGAAGAAACTATATCATGACAGAGAAGAATCGTAAGCCAAGCTGAGTTGTTGCAGAAAAAAAAAACCTATAACATTGTTCCGAAGTTTGGAAAATAATTATTTTCTTGGATTCGGGTTAGTTCAGCATTTTTGGATTCGATGGAGAAAGAAAGGTGCAGAGAAAATCGAGCATAAATGTATGCAATGAATCTAGTGAGCTCGAGTGAGTTGTGTTTCCGTGAAGCTTAAATTTTATCTATATTTTTCGGTAATTTTCGTTCTCGTGCTGGATTGTATACTCATTCAGGTTTACTTCGCTCTTTTTGGCGGCCTGATGGCCAATTGGGTAGCGCTCTGGCCATTGGTACCACAGACTTCAGGTTCAAGTCCTGGCGGTGGCATGGATGTTTGTTAATGGCTCGGAATCTACGATAAAATTTAGGTCCCGATCTATTTTGCCTAAAGAGTGCATAAAATGACCGTAGAGCGACAAACCAAATCGCTTTTTTTGATTTTGTTCGCTATTTTCACCTGGTATTACTTTTTCATTAGCGCATTTATTTCGTATACTCTTACGTTCTTTATAAGATTCGTCACAGAAATTACGTTACGTAACGCAACAAAAAATTATTTTAAATAAAAAAAAATGTGAAGTAGATTCATGGTAAAATTAAAATTGCAATAAAATTATCATTGTTGAAGGATTAACTCAATAATAAACAAAAATATATTTTTTTGCTTTGTTCCTTATCCCACTTAGTACACAGCAGCGTCTAGACCAAGTCCAAGAACCCGTGTGGTCTCATGGATGGAGAAAAGGGGGGCGGGGAGCAGCTTCCGTTGTGAGAGAGCACCCGTAGGTAGAAGTCTGACTTGGCTTCGTGACGCTGAAGAAGGTCAGTGTCTTCATGGCACTGATGCAGGACTGGAGGATTTTTCATGAAGGATTTCATGGAGGACTTTTAGTTGGAAATACCCAGCATTTGCGTATCGTATAGAAGAAAACCTGGAAAACTCCCACCAGGTAATCCGATTAACGAGGCAAGATGTGAACATCATAAACGCCATCTAGGCTCCTCGTTTCTCGAAACAGTGTCTACGACAAAGGCGTCAGCGAATTAAACCTCCGCCCTACTAATCCCCGGCGGTGAGCATTGACAAGAGTCGGGCACATTTTTTTTTTTTTTTTTTTCCTAATCTTGAGGACTTGTTAAAAAAATTTGAGTATATAACTTACTTAATTAAAAGAAAGGAAGGAAGAGAGGAATTAATAATTTAAAAAAAAAATTGCGTGAATTACAGAAAAAAGCTCTCATTCAGAAATCAAAGAGTGATCATAATATGATATTAAACCACCTAATTCATATCCAGTCTCACATGAAATAATGTAGGTGGCATAAAAAGAAACTTAAAAAAAATACTCTTTCCAAACATTGTTCAATTTGATGTTAACCGTAGTAAAAATAATCTACCGAAGTTTCACACACCAAACACTTAGATTAAAATCAGATTCGCCATTGTCAAAAACGGAAGAGAGCCCTACTTTTGATCGATCAAATTGAAATGGAAATAATATTTCAATCTTTTCGTATTATGAACCACTAATGTATTCCTGAGAGTCAATAGACTCAATCGATTGATATAATAATATTGACACACGGAAAGTCAATACAGCTCATTTCACGCAACAAAATGAACCGTTTTGGTTCATAACGACTTTCTTAAACGATGTTTCAGAAATGCATGTATCAGAAAAATGATCAATCAGAAAATGTTCATTTATGCATTTATCTGAAAAATGATTGTATAATTTCTTGTTGAACTTACCATGGCTCATAAATAGGATTTTTGAATATTTAAACACCAACAATTAACCAAAATAGGAATTATGCAACCAACATCTGAAAATAAAAGCAAATTACTTTGTATGATTTTTGCTTTATGAAGAGGAAGTTAGGATGCATTTTAACGATCATTCCTTTCTAACAGTAATTTTTACTAAATAAGTGATCAAGATTTTTCCATTCTGTTATAGGAACGCTAACATTAAATTTTATTCCTTACTGGGATAATTATTTAACTAATTAACAGATTTAACTGACTAACAGATACCCCAGACTAACAGATTCAATGTAAGAATTAACATCTTTGTAACAGACTCAAGAATTCTAATAAATGTCATCTGGCCGTTGGTACCACAGGCTTCAGGTTCGAATTCTGGAATCGCCAGAATTCGAATGTTAGCTTAAAATCAGAGCGGCAAACCTGTCTAATAAATGTCAATATGAATTGTTAACTAGTTTTTTTTTTATCAAGCTTTTAATTCAATTTTTGATTGAGTCGTAAGACTCAATCAAAAATTGAAATCCCCCAAAAATACTCCAAAATAAATTAAGCTGCGCATAACACAATTTCTTATTAATTTTGTGACGTTTAACACAAAATGTTAGCAAAAATGGGCGATTGGTTCTTGTTTAAGAGATATTGAGGGAATCGGTTCCTTCAATTTTCTTGAAATATTTATGAAAAATAAAAATGGGAATGTGTAAATTTATGCAATATAACTTACAAATTATAATAATTTGTAAATTATATAGCAACGTTTTTAAAAAGAAATGCATTAAAATATATCGAAATGCATAAATATATATATATATTTCATGCAGTGTCATCTGGGCTTCTTTTCTGAAAACTGTGACCAGATTAGTAATGAGCACGGTAAGCGTCCTCAACAGGATATAGCAAAATGATCCACTACAACGTTAACAGGCTACTGTTGGACAATTTTTAATGATGAATCTAATAAAATACCTTAGTGAGAATCCCAGCTACCCCGTTATATAATTTAAGCAAGTACATGCATTTGTTAGCACGTTGTTTCACATTGAAGACATTTAGTTACAAACATCTTGGGAATGAGAGTCAATTTCTAATTTCTATTGTTATATTCATGTAAAGCAACCAAAATTAATAATGAATAGCTATTTTAATCTCAGAGAGAAAATTGCATCGAAATTTGTTATTCTATGCAACATTTAAGAGTGAAAAACACCTCCTACATCTGTTTTGTTAAACTTGAAGATAATTGTTAAAATTTAATATTGAATCAATTTTATGATACAAGCAACATCGAACAAAAACAAGTTATTGTCTCCAGTTAATATTGCAAGCAAATTGTAAACTCTATAAAAATGGTGTTATGAATAGTTTACAATATTATTTAGAACGTTACTTAATAGTTTTCAAGTTTTACATTGAAGATAATTCATGCACAAATTTTTTGCTTATATCTTTCATATATGAATGTTTAAAAATAAAATTAAATAGAAATTTCGAATAAAAAAAAACTTGGATCCATTCTGCTTTTTGCATGTACACTAATAGCTACGCCATACATCGCGTTTCATTGTATGGCGCATTCAAATATTTTTCGTCCTAAGAATAAGTCGTGCATTTAAGATTTTCTTGGCATTTGTTAAGATTTCCATATAATGCATTTTTTTCTTCGTCACTCAACATGCGTGGTATAAAGAGGGATTATTGCGTTTAATTCCGACTTCAACGTTAATAATATTCTTTCAAAAAAAAATTTTTTTTAAACTCTAAATGTTCTTCATTTTGAGTTTTGTATCTTGTTACAAAAATTATTTGAATTTTGTTTACATATTAAGGTAGTGCTAACCAATGTTATACCAAAAAAATTGCTCATTAAATATAGTCATTCTTATTATTAATAAAAAAAAAACTACATACGTTTCGTTTGGGGCCAAAAAAAAAAACTGCTTTTTTTTTTTCTTTGCCGCCAAAAATAGAGAACTACAAACGTTTTTCTTCGCCACCAAAAATAAAAAACTACATACGTTTTTTTCGGCACCAAAACCAAAGAAAGAGTTATACACCTTTTTTGTTTGGTGCCGATGGGAAAAACAAAAATTTGTTTGGTGCCTACGTTTATACGTGGTGGTACGCCTTTGATGGTATGTTTATATGTTTTTCAAAAAAAAAAACTACGTACGTTTTTCTTTGGCTCCAAAAACCAAAGCATAGTGTTCTAAGAAATTTAGATGATATTCATCTAATATTATGACTCTTCGTATGATATTAATAAACTTTAAAAAGTAGCAAGAAAAACGATGATTCACAACAGTGTTGGGCACTGGAAGTGCATCGAATATGCAATATTCAAGTACATAGAATATGCAATACAGTAACTAATCAAATTTTAGATTCTATTTCCGGGATACGCAAACCATGGCCTGTCTCATGAAAGAAAAATTTTACTTTGGTTAGACAAATTTGAGATTTCCGGATTTTGATGAGCATTCATTGATCTGATTCTAATTTAATAAATATGCAAGCATTAATATAGTAGAAATGATATAATTTTATACTACTTTCTATTCTTTGACTTATTATTGCATAAGCATGACCTGTAAGTTCTTATAGCAAGTTAAATTTAATACTCGAAACTCTACAGAACAACAATATTGGCAAATTACCAACGCGAAACGGTACATGCATAATTCAGGAATCAATGTAATTCAAATTACTCTGCTTAAAATCTTTCTCAAAAATATCTGAAAATTTTGTAGTAATTTCGAAAGTCATAATTAAAGCGCTATCCAGGACATTGAACCACACGTACCTAATATGAGCATTAAAAGACCATGTTGGATTCTGATTTAAATATGTAGGTAGGAGTTTTGTTTCTTCTCTCAGAAATTTACATTGCTTTACGATATTTTCATACCACTTTTTTTCTTTTTATTTTATTATATATTACACACATCTTGGCCAAGTAACTTGCATAGTTAGTTGTCTTTTAAAGCTGTCCTTAATGGAGATGAAATTGATTAACTAGTCTGGTGATTAACTACTTGGAAATAGTAAAAAAAAAAAAAAAAATTAATCTAAATATTCCACTCTTTGAACATTTTTGAGGTTTTTGTTAAAAATGGCGCTAGCCTGAATTCAGTATGTCGCTCTCTGAGGGTTTTATCCCCTTACTCTACTAAGAGCGTTGACTAATCAGACATTAGGCTCGGGTTTTAAAAATTGGAGTTATTATTTTATGGGATTTCGGAAAACATTATTCCTTTCAGAATTTTTCTCAATAAAGTAGTTGTGGTTATTGCTACAAAATTCAAACTTATTTGGACCAAGATATATTTGTTAATATTTTCAGGCATGATTATTAAAAAATTAAACGTATAGAAACTATTTAACTAATCACTTTTGCTTATCTAAAAAAATCGTATCAAATACTAAAACACTTATTTAAACTATAGAATGTCACGCATCAAGTTCTTTAAATACCTTTATTAAATTATTTATTTTTAATTATATTGTTTATAAATAAATAAAATAAATATATGATAATTTAATATATTTTCAAATGTTTTCTTTTTCATACGTCTGAGCTACTCATGGCCTTCACGACATAAAATCACTCCCTGTTATAATATATTCATTATTTTAATTCTTTAATGGCATTAGATTATTTTTGGTTTAGAATAATTGGATGTTTCTATAATTTTATGATCAGAACCATTGGGTTATTAAGTTTAACACATGATGAAATAGCAGGGAATATGTTAAGTCGTTTTTAATAAGAGGACAATTTAAGTGTTAAAATAATATTGTTTTGATGAATGCATATTTTCGCTCCTTTGTTTGTTACCGCTTATATTTTCATCTCAAATTGTGTATTTTTATAATTTTCATCACTTTATAAATATTAAAAACCTTTATCTTTTATTTATAATTAACAAAAAAATTTATACATGTTTCAACTATATAAATTTAACAATATTAATATAATTACAATTATTTTTTTATTATTTTTCTACTTATCAAAACAAAAAATTAAGCATTTGAGAAATATGTTTAGTTTTTTAATCTTAAACATAAGAGAATGTACATAAAACCATCATTCAAAAATTAAAATTAAAAATTATCTTAAATTTGCGGTATTATAAAATTGATCCTTCAAAATTAGTTTCAAATTAAAAAATTGCATTAGTTTAATGATCTTTGCTATATTGAAAACATTGATCTATTCCATTGAAACATTGATCTATTCCATTGAAACATTGATTGAATGATTGAAAACATTGATCGATTCCATTGAAACATTGATTGAATGATTGAAAACATTGATCGAAAAAAATGATCTAATTATCGCTATGAGTTTTATAATACCTAAAATTAAAGAAAAATTAGGTACAGATCATTCTGCTATCTAAATATTTCTATTTTTTTTTAACCCTGAAATTGTGCTTATATTTAAGTTTTTTATTTGGTACTTCCATACAATTAAAAATTGTTTCAATTTTAATTTAATTGAACTTAAAAAATAGCAGCTATATATCTAATATTTAAAATCAAATAGTCCGTAGTCACCATTAAAATAGTTACCAAATAGTCCCCATTAAACTACTTAACTTCTGTTTAAGTATTTTAATGGTGACTTTTAAACCGAAAATGATAAAACAATAATAAATTATATTTAATCTATAATTTTCCGGGTAATTTAACTCACCAACAAATCTGCATTCGTCAATTTAGATAAGTATTTACAGGTATTCTTCTGTTAATTTATTTATCTAAATGAATTAAGTATAAAAAGTTTGAAGATAAGCTTCAATGATTTTGAAGCATTAAGCATTAAATTATATATCGCTTTTTGTATTACGCTTTTAACCAGTTTATCAAAATATAAAATATATTATGTGGTAAAACGACGATTCTAAGGCAAATTTTTTCATTATTTAACTCTACAGTCTGATGGTGAAGTTGCTTTGAAAAAATCAATTTTGGTATTTGTAGTCTGTATGACTCAGTCTAATTAAATAGACTGACTGACATAAGTCGTGCGCAATTCATCTAATGAACGAAGAAAAAAAAGGGGGACAGGGGACCCTACGCAAGGGGACCTTTAGGAATTACTCCCACTGCGCGTAATTATTCTACGCTCCTGGTCACATTCATAGAGTCGGAAATCACTCTGAGTAACCAGAGACTGGTGTTGATCATGGTGGAATATTATCATGCTCTGAGGTAAATCCAGTCATCAGCAAGGATTCTGAAAGAAAGGCACGTGTCTGTCATTGTGATTTCGGTGCCGGCTATCCACGAATAATGCTCCTTTCTTGTGACACGTGCCGCTTCGAACGCGTGCCAGGAAATGGGTTTTGGAGGCACGTGAACAACTTGCCGTTGCTAGGAGAAGTAAAAGGACGCACATGTGCAACAATGGATGGATAAATCCTACCTTGGAACAGGCACAAAGTCTGTTGACGGAATAGGCCTAAATATGATAAACCTGTTTTTGAAATTCGAGTTTGTGAAGTATTAGGTTCTCGTAGTAAGAAGACAAAGAAAACAATAAGTGTCTTTCTTTAAGTGATTGGAATTATAAATTTTAACTTGCATCCTGACTGGATGTAATCAAATGTTGATTCGAAACCACGAAACTTGTATTATCTTCTCATCAAGTGTCATGAGCTATCATTATATAAATCCACTGATACATTAGGAAATTTTCGTTTAGCTACTTCATTGAAAGAGGTTTAGCTTGATTCAGACATCATCCTTGAAAATGATGGTTATAAACAATGTATATTGTAGTTTAAATGTATTTAATCCAAATTGACCTTCAAAGTGTCATATCTCTATTGTATTTCATTCATCTGATGTCTGAAAGAAAGCCTTTATAATTAACAGATCTTGACAACTCACTACAGATGACAGATCCAAATCACACAGAACATTTATGGTGTGAGTTGAAATTCCAGAATAAAACTTGCTAATAAATAAAACAAGATTTGCATCAGATTTGACAACATACTCAACTCGAAATTTTAAACAGTTGTATATGCAAAAAGAAACACTATAAATTATAAAACCTGTCAATTACAATATAATTACGGTTTTTATAAACACAGGTGGGCGGATACTCAATGTGGCAAGAAAAAGGATTTTACCAATCGTAAATACCATGCTCTTGTAGTTTGAGTATATTTAATTTTTATACGTAGCATTAGAATGAATATCAAATAAAAAGCTTCTTTTAGACATTTTACTGCATGTGGTATTTTAAGTCAGCTAAATCTCAAAACATAAAAAGGGGACGAATATTTTTGTAAAATACTGTATTTAATTATAACCTGCTGTATTAATAATTTGCAACATACTGTATTGTAATAATTATTTTAATCCAAAAAATCTCAAATATTTTTGGAGAGGCAATGAAAAATTCAATAAAACAAATTTACCAATAATGCAATAAATAAATAAATGTACATTTTTAAATGTGCATTAAATGTTTTTTTCTTAATAAATGTAAATTTTCTACTTACTGCTTTTGATGAAAACCGGATTTGTAATTAAGTTTAATCATATAATTTTTTATATCAAGCATTTAAAAATAAATATAAATGATAGATTCACTCGAAAATATTGGGGAGAATTATTGGGAAAATATTATGCATTAGCGTGACATAATCGCATGATCTTGCATCTTGTGATTAGATGATAGTTTAGAGAGAACTTTATTTTTCCTCTTAATATATGTCACTCAGTCTTTTAATGGGAATCTTAACAGGAAAACAGAAAAAAAGCGATAACAATTTTCCAATGCTGCAACTAAATGAAATTGTGCTGAAAACTGATATGATGTGAAATAATTGCTTCCTCAATTTAATGCATTTGTTTGCCAAAAGTCAATAAAAATGTAATTTAGTAAGTATATTTAAACATCAAATAGTTTTATCAAACATGTCTTTATTAGGCTTCACAATATCAAGCATACCAACAATGTTGGGGGAGGGGAGAATGTGAAACAGCAAAAAATGAATAAAATTAGCAAAATCATTCAATTATTATCTAGATCAGGGGTCTCCAAACTACGGCCCGCGGGCCAAATTCGGCCCGCCAGTGTCGTCAATCCGGCCAGCGACAGCGAATAGATTATTGTTGCTGTAATAATTTGGATAAAAAAAAAACATTAAAACACTAGAAATTATAGATCATGGCAGAAAATTAAAGCGATTTTGGCCCTTGGTGCTTACTGGAGTAAACAATATGGCCCTAAGGCTGGAAAGTTTGGAGACCCCTGATCTAGATTAATAAAATTTCTTAATTTTGTTATTTAGTACATTAACAGATAAGTATACTATAATTTCCCGTCCCGTCCGTTCTCTGAGCAGAGTTGCGATAGCAATTCCGGTTTGTATTTTCTTTAAATTACATCCATTATAAATTAAAAATAAAGTTATAGTTCAAATTTGAAAAATCAAAATCAAATCACAAGTTTGAAAAATCTGACTTTAGTATAATAAGCACCACGCACTTTTTAAAAAATTTTATTTTAATTTTATTTTTATTATATTTATTTTTTTAACTTTGAAAATACAACAAGAAACAATATATAAAATACCAGGAAGTTAAAATTTTTTGTGGTATTATTGTGAAGAAATTTTCTTCAAAACAAAATACATAATATAAAAATTAGATTAATATACTATAACATATATCTTTTATCAAAATAATATTAAAACAAATTTATAATAAATAACAAAAACTACACATTTATAAATTGTCAACAATTTGTCTCAAGTCTTTTTATAATAAATTTAAATGCGTCTCTTTTTCTTATGACTATTAAACAATTAATAAACAATAATGATTTTGTACTTTTTCAGGAAATTCTTTCTTTTTTTTTTTTCTTTACATATTTTGCAATCGTATATTAGCTGATTTCTAGACTCGTCTTTTTCTTTGCATTGCCATAAATTTGATTTAACATTAACAGATAAATAAAAAGTGTACTGAAGAAAATGTCATGATTTTTTTATATTTTAAAGATTTTGATGAATTTATTTATGATTCAAAATTATGCACAATTCAATAAATACTTTTATTTTTCTTGTCTTTAATGCCTTTTAACATAAATAATTTTTATTAGTAACATCAGATAACTTCAGACATCAATAACGTCAGACAACTTGATGCGAAAGAGAATAAAACTGCTGGAAATCACACGTGTTTGGACAATAATTTAAAATTGAAAAAAAAATTGTATTCAGGGAAAAAAACCCGAGAAGCATTTTTCATTAGGTTTAATCATTACATGCAAAAAATGATTTCATCATAAATTTGAAAAATTTGCAGAAAAAAGGTAGTTTGATGAAAAACAGTACGTTATATGAATGTATTTGCATACACAGTAACAGTACATAACTGTCATACTGTATAATGTATTTACATACCCAGTAACAGTGCATAACTGTCATACTGTATAATGTATTTACATAACTGTCATACTGTATAATGTATTTACATAACTGTCATACTGTATAATGTATTTACATACCCAGTAACAGTACATAACTGTCATACTGTATAATGTATTTACATACCCAGTAACAGTACATAACTGTCATACTGTATAATGTATTTACATACCCAGTAACAGTACATAACTGTCATACTGTATAATGTATTTACATACCCAGTAACAGTACATAACTGTCATACTGTATAATGTATTTACATAACTGTCATACTGTATAATGTATTTACATAACTGTCATACTGTATAATGTATTTACATACCCAGTAACAGTACATAACTGTCATACTGTATAATGTATTTACATAACTGTCATACTGTATAATGTATTTACATAACTGGTGTTTTTATCTAGTTTGTAATGTTACTTTTTAACAGTGTTAATTATTTATAAAATGGGATATTTGAAGGCAGGAAATGTGGTTTTAACTAGAAAAATTAGAAATGAGAAGTTATTTAGCAGTTTTAAATTAATTTTCAATAATCCTAATATTTATCAAATTTTTTACCGCCTAGCATTATTTTTTTAAAAAAAAAAAAAAAACGGGATGAAATATCCGAATACGTATTATAACAAAGCAAAATGTATCGAAAAACTGCTACACTTAAAAAATTCCTTGCATATCAAGTTGAATTTTAGATACATACAAAAAAAAATACGTAGTAAAGTATCATGTTAGTTTTTAATTTCTAGCATTTTTTCGAATTTCTTGACTCCTTTTATACTTTAGAATCCATATTTAATTAATTTTCTTTTTTTTTCTTATCTGAATATGCTTAGTAAATAGGATCGATTGGTTTAGTTTAGTTTAGTTTGTCGCTCTACGGTCATTTTGTGCACACTTTCGGCTAATTAGACAGGGACCTACAGTTTAACGTGGATTCCAAACCACTAACAAAATAGGATCTCTTGGATCCTTTCTCACATCTAACAAAATGAATCTTTTTAAATTTAATCGAATTTTAATTCCCTGAAAATTACACTTTTTTTAATAGTTGAACCATACATAACTGACATATTGTATAATGAATTTACATAACTGACGTTTTATACACAAGTCTGTCAATCAATCTGACAGAACGCTTGTTTCAGACAGGCAAGTCTGACAAACTTTTGTGTCTGAAACAAGTCTCAAACAATCTTAACTAGATGTTTTCCCATTAGTCTGAAAATAAACATACTCCAGAACTTTGGAAAATTATGAGAAAGCTTAACTGGGACTAGCTTTTGGATTAATTATTTTAAATGAGCTCAAGTAAAAACAAAAACTCGTAAGACTTCACCAACAACACTTTTTTTCTTTTCGAAAACTTAGCGGAAACCTTAGATGCAGACTAAACAGTCTATTCGGCTTAAAAGGATCATAATTGGGAAGCACTGTCGAAAAATCCTATTACCATCATTAAAGACAGCACGTAGAGGAGAATCACTATAGTAACGGAGAGACATGCCGTTGCTAAGTAACCAGGCGCGCTTCCAATGCTTGACTGGGCATCATTTTACAGTAAATCTAGATGGTCTGATAGAGATTGTTTGAGTATTTTAACTGTAGAGTTTCGTAGAAGCCGTTTCTATGGAAATTGCGATAGTTGAATACGATCGAGTTATTTTGAATAATAATGTAGAAGAATTTATTAAAAAAACATTATTTTATTTAATAGATATTTTTAAAGGTTTATAATAATCGAAAAATAATCTGTAGAACATATTTTGCTTTTGAAAATTATTTCTACTAAATTTTGAATCATATTTTCATTTAGTTCAGTTATTTTAAACTGTCAGTGATTTGATTCGCATTTTTTAACGTTATTATTGAATTTATGAAATTTTGAATCGTTATTTCTAAAATGAATGTCAGTTTTAAATTATTGCTACTAAATTCTGAAATGTACTTTCAGAATTTAGTAGCAATAATTTCACTATTCAGTTATTTTAAACTGTCAGTAAGTCGAATGGTTTGATTCGCATTTTTTAACGTTATTATTGAATCTATGAAATTTTGAATCGTTATTTCTAAAATGAATGACAGCTGAAAATTATTGCTACTAAATTCTGAAACGTACTTTCATTTAATTCGGTTATTTAAAACTGGCATGTAGTCAATGATTTGATTCCCATCTGTTAACGTTATTGTGTAAGTTATGAAATTTTGAATCATTATTTCTAAAATGAATGACAGCTGAAAATTATTGTTACTAAATTCTGAAACGCACTTTCATTTAGCTCAGTTATTTTAAACTGTCAGTGAGACGACTGGTTTGATTCACCTTTGTTAACGTTATTACTTAAGTTATGAAGTTTTGCATCAATATTTCTAAAATGAATGACGGTTTGATGGAAATAAAGCAAATTTTTTAACGTGTAATTCTATAAAATAACTACGATTTATTAAGAATAAAATTTAACATTTCGAAAATAACTTTCAACACCAACAATAACTTACAGTGCAGAAAGTATTCGTATAGTGCCTATTTATAATGAAAAACACTTTTCTGTTATTTAATAAGGGACACATTACATGGAAACAATTATCAGAAGTTTCAAAAACTATATGAATTTAGAATTTTAAAATCATTTACATAATATCTATAAATTTTTATTAAAATTTTTTTTTTAAAGCGAAACGAACGAATTTCGACATCGTGAAAAGTATTTATAAATGAAAAAGGTTTACATTTTTTGTCTTAATTTAATAGTTTTAAAAATTGAGAACCAGTAAATTTTTTTAAATGCTGAAATAAAAATTCAATTTGAATTGTTTTTTGAAAGGTAACTCTTGGAATGGGGAAGAAACATTTAGAGAGATCAATTTGTGACTGAAAACGAAATTTTACACCTTCTTAAAAAAAGGGAAATATTAAATAAAATTCTAATTTTAATTGATAGATCTCGTTGTACTGTGGAGTCGATAATGACAAGATTTGGTTATTTCTCAACGTTATTTAACCAAGCACGCAGTAGTCGACCTACTCATGTCTTAAGATCATTGATTCATCAATTGTAATAATAATAATAAATAAATAAATATTATATTTTTTCAGAAATTGTTTCAAACAAAAAATATATAAGAATATAAGAAAGAAACTTTTCTTTATCTAAAAATAATTTTAAAGAGACAAAAATAAAAAATAAAAAATTTGTAATCGGAGGAGCTGATATACGGGTTATCCAAAAATTGTACAGTTTAATGTTAAACAAAACGTAGCACAGCAAACTTAATAATTTTTTTTTTAAATATAGTTAATTCGAAACGATTTTCTTTTCTTGAAAAGTCTTATTTTCAATTTGAAATAAAATTGTCTTTGCTTTCACCAGACAATCTTTTAGAACAATTTTACATTAATTTTCTTCATTAAGTTTTTTACTCAATTATTTTGTAAATAATTATTATGTATAAAAAAAAGGTCGTGAAAAAATTTAAGAAAAAAAAAAAAATTTTCGTGAAAGAATTTTTTAAAAAATGTTCGTAAAAGAAATTTAAGAAAAAAAAAAAAAAAAATTCTTGGGATAGAAAATTAAAAAAAAAAAAAAAAAAAAAAAAAAAAAAAAAAAAAAAAAAAAAAATCAAAGTGGTCAAAGACACGAAAAACCCCACTAACGAAAACACAACCCATATATAAATTATTTGAAAAAAAATTATAAATTCTGACTATATGAATATTTTTTACGTTGCTGGATAAATAGCTAATTTGATTTTTTGTGTTCTAAATATGTGAAAGATTCCTTTTCTTTTAATTTTTAAAAAAATGTAAAATACATATGTATATTAGTAAGTTTTGTTTAAAACTTTTCTGCAGGGATTGAAATTTCAAGCATTTATTTTTTAATAAAAATAAAGGTCTTTGAATACTTCTTACACACTCCCTTTATGTATGCAAAAAATGCAAAATCCTAATTACAAATCCTATTTTTTATAAATGTACGAAAAACAGGAATGAGATAGCTAACTGCAATGTTATCGAGATACAGTTTTTGATAGCTAAAATTATGTAACAAATTGTGTAACACCAATCCTTTAATCCTGAAGATTATGATGGCCAGTCTTGATTGACATTGAAAGACATGATTGTCCTGAAAGATCAATTTTTCAATAGAGTTTCTTTTATCTTATGTTCATCATGACTCATTCGATCATATATTAGCTTGTTGTGCTGTACAAGTAATATATACCAATGCCACACATATTTTTTTCTAATGCAGCTGGCAATACAGAGACAATTATCTTTATGCTATAAGCAAGGGCTGTACCGCTGATACTCATTTAGCACTATCCAGGTGGCACGTGTAGCTTGAAGATATGCTACAGACGCGAGTAACACTATCCCCTCAACACTCTACGATCCTATTAGACCGGGACCCACGTTTTAAAGTGGATTCCGAACCACTACAAACATCCATGGCACCGCCAGAACTCAAAGAGCGCTAGCCACTCGACCATTAGGCCCCACATACCACACATATATATTCGTTAATTCTAGATACTGATGACTAGATGTGGCAAAGATTTTAATTTTCGTTGTTAATTTTCAAATATTATATTATTAATATAATTTCTCGAACAAAATTTCTACAATCATTCTGTAAATAAACACTTCAAGTTTATTCATGGTAATTTATTTATTATGGACTCTAATAAATAACTTTACTTTTAGTAATTTAAACATTCTACAAATATCTAATAACCTACTCATACAATAAAAATTTGAGTTATGCCATTTAATTTAAAACCCGACTTTTAAAGAGCATTTCTTCCCCACCACCTTCTCCATTGTAGGAAGGCGCTTATGAGACCATCATAAAATTCCCCTTTGCATTCTTGGGAAATCTCGCATTCCTTTATGATCGTAATATTTACGCTTGCTTAGCCCATAAGTGTTCCGCTCACATAAATGGCGCGCCATCTGCGCCAATCTCGCCAACAATACCACTTGGCATAATTTAATGATAAGGCAAATACATGAAGCCAGCGATTTGCTATTTACATTTCCCGACTCGCAATCATGGGGAGCCGTAATAGGAATTTCGCATTCCCGGATTGGAATTCGGGCAGCGTGGAGAGCCTTTTGTGGGAGGTGGCGGAAAGGAATTTAATTATCCTAGCAACCCCCACCTAGTCCCTGGCAGGAGAATTACGCACAGATTAAAACTTCGAGTGGATGAATCCGTAACATGGGTTGGGTATGTAGCAACGGATATAACGAGTAATGCACGAATGAGGATTTTTCTGCTACAATGCTTTCTCCAAAAATGGGTACTCATTCAAAGTAATTGCATAGTTTCTACTCCCCTCAAACAAAGCGAACCCTCTATTAGAGAATTTCCATTGAAAAAAATTTAATGATCTGTTTTTTAAACTATTTTTAAAGTAGGATAATTAAAGCTTTATCAATTTAAGATGTTAATCTATGATCTTTTTTGTCCATTTTATTTATTTAACCACATATTCCCTGGCAGGAGAATTACGCTCAGATTAAAACTTCGAGTGAATGAATCTGTAACATGGGTTGGGTATGTAGCACCGGATATAACAAGTAATGCACGAATGAGGATTTTTCTGCTACAACGGTTTCACCAAAAATGGGTACTCATTCAAATTAATTGCATAATTTCTACTCCCCTCAAATAAAGCGAACCATCCATTAAATTCGTTTTACATGGAAATTCCACAAATAATATATTTTTTAAACTACTTTTAAAGTGGATTAACTAATTATCCAAAGCTTTAATTATGCAATGACTTTATCAAAAGCTTTAATTATCCAATGACTTTTTTTATCCATTTCACTCATTTAACCACATATTCAATGGCAAGAGAATAAAAACTTCGAGTGGATGAATCCGTAACATGGGTTGGTTATATAGCAACGGATATAACAAGTAATGCACGAATGAGGATTTTTCTGCTACAATGCTTTCTGAAAAAATGGGTACTCATTCAAATTAATTCCATAGTTTCTACTCCCCTCAAACAAAGCGAACCATCCATTAAATTTTTTTTCCTATGCCGATTTCATAGTAATATATTTTTTAAACTATTTTTAAAGTGGATTAACAAATTATCCAAAGCTTTAATTATCCAATGACTTTATCAAAAGCTTTAATTATCCAATGACTTTATCAAAAGCTTTAATTATCCAATGACTTTTTTTATCCATTTTACTCATTTGACCACATATTTAATGGCAGGAGAATTACCCTCAGATTAAAACTTCGAGTGAATGAATCTGTAACATTGGTCGGTTATGTAGCACCGGATATAACAAGCAATGCACGAATGGGGATTTTTCTGGTAAATGAACTTTCTCGAAAATGGGTACTCATTCAAATTAATTGCATAGTCTCTACTCCCCTCAAACAAAGCGAACCATCCATTAAATTTTTTTTTCTATGGAAATTTCATAATGATCTATTTTTTAAAACTATTTTTAAAGTAGATTAACTTGTTAAATTGATCAGGCTTTAATTATCCTACGAACTTTTTCGTCCATTGCATTCATTTGACTATCGGAGGTCTTTTACCATAGATACAGCACAGTCGTAGCAAATTAGATGTTATTCATAATGCTCCTAATGGCCAATTGGCTAGCGCTCTAGTCTTTGGAGCCACAGGCTTTTAGGTTCGAATCATGGCAGTAGCATGGATATTTGTTAGTAATTCGGAATCCACATTAAACTGTAGGTACCGGTCTAATTAGCCTAAAGTATGCACAAAATTACCTTTGAGCTGCAAACCAAAGCTAGAGAAGCCTGCTACACTACATACACTAGAAGACAAATAATCATAAATTGCCTACATCTTTTGTAATTTTTAATTAAGTTTTAATAAGCACTAAATATATTTTTAAATTATTCAGGATAGTTAGCAATAAAATATATAAGCAAAACTTTTTACTGTTCATTAATTAGTATTGCATTATTAAAAATATTTTATCCAAACTTGTATTATTGTGATTCGACTATTGAAAATTCGAATCACACTAGGTGCAATATTGATCAATAAAGTAACTTTTAGATGAATATACCTTTGTATCTAGAAAAAGAAATTCAAAAATTATTCTCTTAACTATTCAGAATTAAAGTCCAAATAGACTGAAGTCTTAATTGACATCTTTTCTTTTTTTTCTATTGTTATTTCTTATAAGTGATTTCAACTTCGGGTGATCACGATCATTTATTTCTAATGTTATCAAAACATAATAAATTTAATAATAAATTAAATTTTTTTTTAAAAGTAATAAATTTTCGAATAATTCTGTTTTAAATTAATAAAACATCAAAAAATGGTTACATGACAACATTATTGAAAGTTGTCTGGCTTATTTCTTAACGTTTTCAATCATATAATGAACCTTTCATAACCAACATAACGTTTTCATGCACATACTATAAAACATGCTATAAAACACATTGAACATGCTATAAAACACATTGAACATGCTATAAAACACATAGCACATGTTCTAAAACATGTTAAATGTTAAAAAGTAAATTATATCTCTACAATTGTTGAGTAAAAAAACCAATGAATCCATTTAGCATAGTTGCAAAAGCATTTTCCTTTTAATGGGTTTGAAGCACTCCAATCTTGCATTGACAATTAATTCACGTCACGTTTTATTGTAATTAACTTTTTTACTCTCAATTAAACGAACCCAACACTATTCTTTTTGCCCATACATTAAAAGAGATTTTGCTATAGTTGAAAACAAGCATAGAAAGGAATACATAAATATGACGCAGCATTCAACAGGAAGCTGCAATTAATATTCTACCTTCATAGAATAAGTTTTAATTTACAATATGGCAATAATTGATTTTTTATTTCTGTCGCTATTAGTAAGGGAAATTTATTTCAGTACTTTCTTAACTTATTTCTTCTATTCCTAAAAGCTTTTTTAAACTCTAGGAAATAAAACTTAAAAGGCTTTTTTTAAAATTAAGATCTACTTGAAAAGTATTTGCTTGTCTTGTAGTGGTATATCCGTTTTACTGAAGTTTCTTTATTAATTAACAGACTTGGTAAAACTGTCTAAATTTTGTATGGCATCATAAAAGAGAGAAAAATGTATTATAGAATTCGTGTACCTTTGCTATAATAATAATGTAATTTGAATCTGGTTAAGACATTTTTTTTCGGTTTTGGTTTGCATTATTCTACAAATAAAGTTATGCATTTGACATTGAATAAGGGCTTGATGACATAAAGCAGAAAACTTTTTCAAATGATAATGAAAAAACAGGATGTAGTCACCAATGAGCCTTAAAGAATAACACATTTGATTTCGAAACTACAAGAATTGTGTAATTCAAAACATTTTTACCGCAGTGTAAAAATTGTTAACAGAAGATAAAAATTTTCTTCTACGATTTTTCTTGAACTGCTTGCTTCAATTATGTTCAATTTATTCTTTTTGACCTTCAAATGAACAATGTCATATTTAATGCTATTAATCATATACAACTGACAGAAGATAACATTTGTAAATGGATTTATTTTTTTATCTGTATGAATATTTACAATTTTGTTTTTTAAATTGTATTTATTAATTATATATATATATATATATTTTAATTTTCTTTTTTTCTTTCTAATGCAGTTGGCGAACACAGACAACTTGGTCTTCGATGCCTAAAGCAAGCGCTGCACAAACGTACTCACTTTGCATTACCCAGGGAGCGCGTGTAACTTGAAGATAAGCCACGGACGCGGAATAACAATGCCCCCGTAACGCTCTACGATCCTATTAGGACTGGGACCTACGATTTAAAGTGGATTCCGAACCACTACAAACACCCATGGCACCGCCGGAACTCGAACCCGAAACCCGTGCTACCGAGCGCCAGAGCGCTAGCCACTCGGCCATTCAGGCCCATATATTTTAAATGTGTTGTAGATATTTTGAAATGTCAATCGCCGTGACCTTTGACTTTAAGTCAAGTATATCTCCGAAAGGTCACTCTCCACCTATTTTTAAATGTCGAATAATAAATGTTAAATAATTAATTTGCACCGATAGAAAACAGCATATTTTTTTAATCAAGAATATTAATTGCAATTTAACAATCTTTACAATTATAATTCAATATTTATATTATTCTATGTAAATTATATCCTTTTAATTATTAGCAGTTATAATTTATAATTCAATGTTTACAAATTTGCTTTTTGAACTGTATTTATTATTTATATATTTTTTGTTTTTAAATATGTTGTAGATATTTTAAAATTTTAATCACCGTGACCTTTGACTTTAGGTCAAATGTATCTTCGAAAGGTCACTCACCACCTATTTTTAAATATGGAATAATAAATGCTAAATAATCAATTTGCACCGATAGAAAATATACGTTTTTACCTAAGAATATTAACTGCTGCTTACCAAATATTTTTCAATTCTTGATTTGCTCCTACTGTTTAAGAAAAATGTGTCGACTACTTTAAAAAAAATCATATTAATGCTTTCTTTATCAGAATATTTTTACATTATTTATGCTATGAAAGATGTAAGAAATTTCGAAAATAATTTTTAACAAGTTTTTCATTATGTTTTAAAATTCAAAAATCATTCGTTAATGAGAATTTTTAGTAGAAACATTAATCTATGTTATTTATTTTTATGAAAGATTAAAAAAAACACAGTGAATCACAAAAGTATTTATCTACCTTAAAGATGTTATAAATTAACTGGTTTACGAACAGTGCAAGCAACAAACTGCACTTATGAACCAAATGAAGTTTTTTATTTAACATTTTAAGGTTGCGCTGTGTATTGAAATTAAACTTAGCACATTCGAAACTAAAGAGCAGGGATATCTGCGATTCTGGAAAGAACAACTAGAAAGCAAACAAAAGTATTAATTTACCCTTTCGTATGGAAATTTCTGCGCTTGGCAATGATTTGTTAACGTTAACACGTAAACTACAAGAAATATATCATCGTCACAACAGCCTATGGTGGGCCAAGGCCGTCTGCCTACTGGCAAATTTCTAGACAGGAGATGTCTTTCTTTTTACGGGGTAGGGTTGCCAGCCCTAAGCTTAACGGTCATATTATACAGGGACCTACAGTTTAAAGTGAATTCCGAACAACTACAAGTATCCATGGCACCGCCGGGATTAGAACCCAAAACCTGTAGCACCGAGCACCAGAGTGCTTGTCACTCGCCCATCAGGCTCCACAAGAAATATAACTGATAAAAAAAATTATTTCAAAGAATTTACTAAGAAGAATTTCCCATTTTAGAAGTAAAATGTTAATTAAGTTTCGAAGTGATAAAAAAAACTGGATTTAAACGAAAGAAAATTCATCTTCAAATTAAAATTAAAAAAATATATAAACTATAGGTATTAGAATCAATTAAAATTCCACATTCAACTAAACAAAATCATTTTTTCGATATTAAAGGATGAATTTTTTTAAAAAATAAATAAAGAAACAGTATAAAGAAAGATTAATAGATGAGCAGAAGCAAATCTTGTTGTTGCATCCGCCAGAAAAAAAATCCTTCTAAGGTTAAATACTCTTCAAGAGAAAAAACAACCATTGAAATAGTTCATTGACCATTTCAGTATAATACAAAGCATAAACAAAGCTCGGCGAGACTGGTAGTGAACGGATCTTGCAAAATAATTAATTAATAAAGACCTTTACATTTCAAACACAATGATTTTCCATGACGAGACAATATTTTAAAATGAAAACAAAAATAAGAAGAAAATTGTGTGGAAGAAATAGAACACTGACTTTTCATTTCGCAATTTCTGTGTTGCTGTCGGTGGTTCTGTAAGAGTCTTGGTACAATCGCTTGCTGGCATGGGAACAATTGTTTATGAATGACCTCCTAGATTAATTTGTAAAGACAATATTCCAAAAAGAAATTTTTTAAGGTGTAATTATAATAAAATCGTCTGTTAAGGGAAAATACTTTTAAACATTATTGTTATGAAAAGCATGTTTCTATTAAAAATAGCACATCATGTAAAGCAGTTAGTTCAATACTTTTTCATGTCCAGTTTTAAAGAAATTGACTATAATATTTGCTAATTGACGGCCTGAATCGCCGAGTGGCTAGCGCTCTGGTGCTCGGTACCACAGATTTCGGGTTCGAGTCCCGGCGGTGCCATGGATGTTTGCAGTGGTTCGGAATCCACTTTAAGCCGTAGGTCCCGATCTAACATGATCATAGAGCGTTGCGGGGGCATTGTTACTTCGCGTCCGTGGCTTATCATCAAGTTACACGCGCCCCCTGGGTAATGCAAAGTGAGTAAAGTCTGTGCAGCGCTTGCCTTAAGGCATCCAGGACAGCTGTCTATGTTTGCCAGCTGCATTAGAAGAAAAAAAAATATTTGCTAATTGAAGATTGAATGGATTGGGCTTCCAAAATAAAAGGAATTTAATTCGAAACCCGATAAGCAAAACTGAACCGAATTTCTCCGAATTCATATATACTATAGGCATGATAAATCCGTGGGCCAGAAAGTCATCTTGTTAAGCACGATTTTGGTTTGGTTTGTCGCTCTATGGTCATTTGGGCTAATTAGACAGGAACCTACAGCTTACCGTGCATTCTGAATCACTAGCAACCCTCCATACCACCGCCGGGATTCGAACCTCAAGCCTGTGGTAGCAAATGCCAAAGCGCTAATCAATTACCATCAGGCCTCCTTGTTATGCACGAGGATGAGTGGAAGAAGTCGACCTACCAGATGTCCCCACTGGGGTGGCGTTCCAAATTGTGGTGATGAATAAAATATCACGAACAATTTCTGAAGGATAGGGGACTATTTGCAAGAGTGTTTGTAATTCATTTACGTGTCGTTTGAGAAAAAAAAACCCCAAAAACTCCCACCAGACACCTTGACTGTGGAGGGAGTTTTTACGTGTACGGCATGGGATGACTCGTATTTTTGGTTTTCGACTGTGGGATGATTCTGATGTTAAATTTCCACACCTGATGTCACAATAACTACTGGTTTCTTGATTTCTCCAAGCAGTAATCGCAATCTACGCCATCAGCGAAAATTGAACTCTCGGTCATTCGCACGCTGCCCTAAAGGTATTACCAATTTCTTTCTTTTTTTTATTGGACTTATATAACACTCGTGCAAAGTGAAACTCATTCGGGACAGCAAAATTTCTGCTCGGCCTAGTGTCGTTTTTTGTTCTCTCATTGAAGAATTTGCGACCTTCCGAAAGACAAGTGAAGATTCGCTCTTCAGGAGAGATAATGAAGCCTCTCTTTTTCGAGTAACGCCTTTGGCAGTCAAAATATTTCAAATCTGGACACTATTTTATGTATGCTAAGAAACGAGTAGTAATGGGAAGACATTGCCTTTTGGGAGGATTTACAAACGTCCCCTATTTGCTTGTCGTATGGGGGGAAACTCCCAGACAGCCTGATTGGTGATGTGAGATGTATTCATGCCACCGAGTTTCCTCGTTTATGAAAGCAGTACTTTCAATACATGTCGTCAGGAGATTTGAATCTGAGCCCTCTTGTAAGGTGACTTCCAGCGATGCGGGGACGCGGGAGTGTATCACTACTGGATCAAGAGTGAAGCATAATGAAAGCTTAAAGAATACAATGCAAAGGGCAAATAAAAATTAAAAATCATGAGTTAAAACATGCACTATCTTTAATTTCGGGAACTATTTATTTTTTAATTTCTAACATTTCTTGTTGTTGTATAGAACTTGTTGTATCATATGGTAATAAAATCGATTAGCCCTATTGAACATCAACTGACTTTTCTCTCTCCTGATGTGAGATCGAAATCAGTCTGCGGGAGGTATGAGGCCAAATCTGTTACCAGAAGGGAAAATAACGTCTGGATAAACACTCTTGTTTTTTCTACCTTCTCTCGGGAAATTGGAAACGGGAGAAATTGGATTCTCCAGGGAATAAACTCGTTGATGATGCAACAGATGGTAATGGATCTCGGACAGAGATAGTGGTTCCGTTGTGAGTGCATTAAATGATATGTATAATGCTAGGGTTAGTGTGATAGTTGTACCAATTACAAATAAAAAATATAGCGTTATTGCTTATGTATTTTTTGCATAAAACGAAATTATTGCTTATGTATTTATATAAAACGAAATTATTGCTTATTTATTTATATAAAACGAAATAATTGCTTATTGAAATTATTGCTCATGTATTTGTTGCATAAAATAAAATTATTGCTCATGTATTTGTTGCATAAAATAAAATTATTGCTCATGTATTTGTTGCATAAAATAAAATTATTGCTTATGTATTTGTTGTATAAAACGAAATAAATGCATATGCAATAATTTCGTTTTATACAAATGCATATGCAATAGTATAAAACGAAATTATTGCTTATGTATTTATTGTATAAAACGAAATTATTACTCATGTATTTGTTGCATGAAACGAAATTATTACTTATGTATTAGTTGCATAAAATGAAATTATTGCTTATGTATTTATATAAAACGAAATTATTGCTTATGTATTTATATAAAACGAAATTATTGCTTATGTATTTATTGTATTAAAAATTTATATCATGTATTTGCTGCATAAAACTAAATTATTACTTATGTATTTGTTGCATAAGTAATAATTTATATTTGTATTTTTAATTTATATTTGATTTATAATTAATTGTGTATAATTTATATTTGTTTTTTTATTTGTATTTGTTTTATAAAATGAAATTATTACTTATGTACTTGTATAACACGAAACTATTGCTTATGTATTGGTTGCATAAAACGAAATAGGCACAAATGTTTTATGTTTTCAATGGAGACTTTTTAACTCAACTAAAATACAAGCTCACACATAATTTAATTAATATTAATCCGTCTGACTCCATGCGTTCTATAATGAAGATTCTTAAAAAAAAAAAAAGTTCCAAAAATAATCATAATAATAATAATGACGTGAGAAACTTCGTCTGATTAAAACACATTATTTTTTTAGAAGTAGAGTAAGAAATATTCTTGAAAGAACTATAAAATTATAATAAAAAAAACATTAGAATAAGACAAACTGATTGAGTTATTCATTCATATTTTTGAAAGTAACTATGTTTTACCCTACGTTGACGACCTTAGTTTTCTCTAATGCACGCCACGAACGGAGCACTTCCAACAAGAATAAGAAAAAGATGCCTCTCTAGAGAAGTATTAGGGGTGAATACCCCTTATTTACGTGTTGTTAGGAAGAAAACTCGGAAATTTCCCACCAGACAGCCTGTCGAAGTTAGAGGCTTACACTGAAGTGACAAAAGTCATGGGATAACAATATGCAAATTTTCAGATGGCAGTAGTATTGCGTAGAACAGGTATAAATGCGCAGTGCTTTCGCAGAGCTTTCATTTCTGTTCAAGTTATTCATGTGAAGAGGTTTTGACGTGATGATGACCGCACGACGGGAATTAACAGACTTTGAACGCGGAATGTTAGTTGGAGCTAGACGCATGGGTCATGCCATTTCGGAAATCGTTAGGGAATTCAACATTCCCAGATCCACTGTGTCAAGAGTGTGCCGAGAGTATGAAATTTCAGGCATAACATCCCACCATGGACAGCGCAGTGGTCGACCGCCTGCACTTAACGAACGAGACCGGCGACGTCTGCAAAGAGTCGTAAATTCTAACAGACAAGCAACACTGCGTCAAATAACCGCAGAAATCAATGTGGGACGTACAAGGGACTTGTCTGTTAGAACTGTACGGAGAAATTTGGCTTTCTTGGGCTATTCCAGCAGAAGACCGACTCGAGTGCCTTTACTGACAGAACGACATCGCTTGCAGTGACTCTCGTGAGCACGTGAGCATATCGGTTGGTCCCTAGATGAATGGAAAACCGTGGCCTGGTCCGATGAGTCACGATTTCAGTTGGTAAGAGCTGATGGTAGGGTTCGAGTGTGGCGCAGACCCCACGAAGCCATGGACCCAAAATGTCAGCAAGGCACTGTTCAAGCTGGTGGTGGCTCCGTAATGGTGTGGACTGTTTTTTCATGGCATGGACTTGGTCCTCTGGTGCAACTGGACCGAACATTGACTGGAAATGCTTATGTTCAGCTACTTGGAGATCACTTGCAGCCATTCATGGACTTCATGTACCCAAACAACGATGGGATTTTTATGGATAACAATGCGCCATGTCACCGGGCCACAACTGTTCGCGATTGGTTTGAAGAACATTCTGGACAATTCCAACTAATGATCTGGCCACCTAGATCGCCCGACATGAATCCCATCGAGCATTTATGGGACATCATCGAGAGGTCTGTTCGTGCCCAAAATCCTGCACCATCAACACTTTCACAATTATGGACGTCTATCGAGACAGCATGGCTCAATATTCCTGCAGAAGACTTCCAACGACTTGTTGAGTCCATGCCACGTCGAGTTGCTGCACTTCGCCGGGCGAAAGGAGGGCCGACACGATATTAAGAGGTATCCCATGACTTTTGTCACTTCAGTGTATAAACGCTGTCACAATTAACCAAGCGTACAAGTGATGAATCAAAGGGTTTTTATCTATCAATTTTTTTTATATTCCTGCCTGTAAATATGTGTTCACAAAAATGTATCAATCTAAACAGGTTTGTGTACTTCTTAATGCATTACAGAGCAACGACTGCATTAACTTGCTTTAGCGCATTTTTAAAATGGAACGTATTTTGGGCGATAAATAGCATAGAAGACAAAAATACGCAAGTAGGGATCCAGCATTCAGGTTAAATCATTATTGAATAGTTATTAGCATTATTGTTAACACATTATTGAATAGTTGTTAACATTATTGTTAACATAATATAAAAGCATGATTTACTAGTTTGACTGACCATTTAAATGTTACGATGAAATCACGCTTTAACTGATATAGAAACACAAACTAGTAGAAGAAAAAAAAAGAGAATTACTTGTATTTTAATAAACCTTTTTTTTTTATATGTACTGTTGAAAAGATTTATTAAAATATAATATATGTACTATAAAAAAGGTTTATTTAAATATTATTAACGAAGTCAAAGAAACTTCTCAAAATAGATTTTAGGTAAAGCGGATTCCATATAGGATTTTCAATTAATATAAATACTAAAGATAGTAAGTAATAGTATCTTAGTTAGGAAAAATCAATGTGTAGTCCTAAATCTCCAATGTGTTGAAGTCATTAGCGAGGGTTTTTTTTTTTTTTTTTTAAGTGTATGTCCACATTACAAAAATAACACGAATTTTATTATTGCAGGCTATATAATCCTTAATAAGCATCATTATAAATAGAAGCTCTTTCATGCTCTATAATTGTTATTTGTGTTATCTGATATGTCATTACACAAGAGAGTAGAGAATTATTTTGTAAATAGGTAGAAATAGCTTAGATATTAATAAACAGACGATTTGTAAAGTGAACCTCTTGATATAATCTTTTTATATCTTTCCTGGTTGTATTTAAAGTTTTTCACACTAAATTTTGCTTATACTTTTTTATTTGGTTTGTTATTGTCTTTTTTATTTTATTACTTGATATTTTTTATTGGATTCATTATGCCCTCATATGATTGTATATCATAAATTATTAGTTTATTATCAAATAAAATACAGTAAATGTAGATAATACACCTTAATATGTATTTAAAAGGATGGTTAAAGTTTCAAAGGACACAAATTTCATACTGACTTTTTATTTCAGCATGTCTACTGGAAAGCGTCTAAAATAGTTTACAGGCTTTCATTTTTAAAACGCCCGTAAATCACTACAAAAAGTTTATATTTTTCACAAGCATGAATACTTTCTAGGCTTCAAAATGCATTCCTTTTAGATTATGTTTTTATTAATTTTTAAATAAAAATTTATAAATACTTTGATAATTATTTTAACATTCCAAGTTCGAGTAATTTTTGAGACTTTTAATAATTGTTTCCACTAATTGGGCCCCTTCCCCTATTAAATAATAATCAGACAGCTGTTAAGCAATAATATAAAATTATTTAATAAATATTATTTTCATTTTTGATGTTGTAGCCATGCTTCCTCCCATCCACTGGCAAGAACGCCCCTGTGGAGTTCAGAAGAAATGGTCAGTTGGCCTACAGATGAAGTATATTTTCGCACCCTGCGCGTAGCAGAGTTTCGGCTTTTTGGCTTAGAAGTAGAGTTCTTCCACGAATCTATAATTTTCTGTCTCTAAATATTGTATGCCTCTAATTGTAGGTGTGTGGTGGTTGAGCAAGTGTAAATAAAGCTGTGAGTTCTCCAATCTGTGCCTCAAGTATCTCAACCCAACCCCACCTTGTTACAATCTGGTTGCCCAACCTGCACACTACAGTGTACTATTATTTTATTCTATTTTTGCAGCAATGAACCTCAGAAGCTATCAGTTAATTGATTTTTATTTATCGATTTTTCTATATTCAAGGTCAAAACTTTTATTGACATGTGATATGAGACTTGTGCATTTTAATAAATTATTTATCAACAACAACATCGTACTTCACTAAGTTTGAAAGTAAGCTTTTTTTTGGGAATAAATATCGTTGATTACGTAGATTAGGACGTTATTGACGGAAGATCTGATTTTCTAGTCTGCAATGATTGGTTTGATTTGTCCCTCTACGGTCATTTTGTGCACAGTTTAGGTTAATTAGACCGGGTCCTACAGTTTAACGTAAACTCCGAACCACTAACACACATCCATGCCACCGCCAGGATTCGAATCTGAAGCCTGTTACCAAAGGCCAGAGCGCTAGCCAATTAGCCAGCACGCTGCTGTCTGTAACGAAGTAGAAAATATTGAATAAAATGTTTTTCTAATACTTAAATGTTTACTTTTTTTTTTATCTAACAGCGGGATCATATTCTCTTTTTTAAAATCTTTTATCAGAATCTGAATTTTTAAAAAATAAATAAAATGGGCACATAATAAGGGGGTCCGCAGTCTGTGCATTCCTGGTTTAACTTTACCAAACCTAGACATAACAACGCCAAAGAGATCATTATTCTGCTCCATAGCGTGGAAATCTGAAATAAAACACGCAGGATAAACAGGTTCACTCAATCAAGATTTAAAAAAGAAAGTCAGGATTCGGGCTTACGAAAGCACTGAAATTCACGGAAAGCAAAAGAACCTTAAAACAAAAAGATTGATACTGAACTTTGAGCTTGAAAATAAAAAGTGAAAAAAAGCGAAATTTTTTTAAAAAATCCCTGTTTATTTTAGGAATAATTGCAGAGATTCGTATTCTTTACTCTTGAAAAATAAACTTACCATAACAATGCAGTAAGCATAATACCGTACATTCAAGCTCTATCATAATGTACATGAAAGTGAATATGTATATGTAACTTATTCAGTTACGCAAGTGGGATATTTATATGTGTACCTAATATATCTTTATATATTAATACTACAATGATCCATTATGCGGTAATTAATTTCGTTTTGAGAGATGAATTCTTTTTTTAATTAAAATTTTATTGGTATTTATATCCTTTTCATTATAAAGTACAATAATCACAAGAACTCAAATTTCAGATATATCTCCTATTACGTTATGTACTTTAGGTTTTCACATAAACTAAATTCAGTACTAATAAAGTAAAAAATGTTATAAAACTTGTTACATAAAAAAACCTTTTCTTTCTTTTGTTTGTAAAATACTTATGTGAATAAATAAAACTATATACACATTGCTCCCTAATTTTCACATTTTAAGAAGTGCTAATTTATAAAAATAAATAGATATAAGCTATTTTTTTATTTGTTTTCCCAATATATTTCTATAATAAGTAATAACTTAAATAAAACACATCCATAGATACTAGCATCTAATATGAAATACTCATCATCATCATCATCAATGGCGCATCATCCCCATGAGATTTCGAGACAGGAAATGTTTTTCTTTTTGCGATGTAGGGTTGTCAGCCCTACAGCCTACAGTCATACTTTACCAGAAACATGAGTATCTAGTGCTCGATGACACATGTTTCGTGTTCGAGTCCCGGCGGTGCCATTGATGTTTGTAGTGGTTCCGAATCCACTTTAAGCAGTAGATCCCGGCCTCATATGACTGCAAGAGCGTCACGGAGCCCAGTCAGATTTCTCTCACCCACATCATTCTCAAACTGTATAGGGGCAACTCAGCTCTAGGCACAGTGATGTGATGTGGTATGGTGTAGTAGCAGTGGTCATATTAGCCTGGGACCTACGGTTTGAAGCGAATTCCGAATTACTACAAACGTCCGTGGCACCGCCGGGACTCGAACCCGATACCTACTGCACCGAGCCCCACAGAATATGAAATACTACGATTCAAATTCCGTCAAAAATATGTACGTTTAATTGCATTTTCTGTTTCATTGCAAGCAGATGACTTCTAAAGGAGATTCTGAAGGATATATATATATATATATATCCTTTATACAGATAGATATATATACCTTAACGTTCAGCGCATAAATCATTGTGGACATTACTTAACTATTATGTCATACGTTATGTTCAAGTAGTATAAGTTATGGTGTGTAAGAGATTATATTTCCATTTTAGGAATAAGTGCATATTGTTTCATAACAGCTATAGCAACTGAATAGATTTTACGATACGCAAGAATCCCTTAAGGACATCAAAAGGATTAAGTAAAAAATCAACAAAGAAAACTATTCTTTTTTGCAACGTGTTATCAGCCAAGATGAATAGCTTTTTGCCATTACCCCGTAATGGTCTCTCCGACCCTTTATGGCTCCCCGCTGACATTGAATGACCACACGTTGGATGCCAAGAGTTCTCCCCCATTTGATTCCGGAAGAAGAGCATGACGTGGACTCCCGTGACGTCACTGGAGAGGGAGTCCCTCCTTCCGGAATGTACCGGAAACGGAAGTCATCTATACTGCTGACACACGTTTGAATTTCTCATGCATGTATTCTGGGATGAGAAATTCAATATGACAGAGGAGGATTCTCGTCATGGAAAACGATTTAAGTTTCTTGGGGCGTTTCCAATTTGAAATAGGGGGTCTGGGGGGGGCAGGGAGGGGGGCGAAATGCACAAAAGGCACGTGTTCACAAAAAGAGTACCTTAAGGGGGGTACAGCTCTCGTGGGTTTCCTTAATGCATTGGTAACTAGATATTACAAGTTTGAATTAGTTCAATTTACTTCCGTTAGTATTTTTTGTGTAACATTAGTAAATCTTTCATTTAGATAAAATCTCCTTTTTTTTTCTCTGTAAATTTTTAATACTAGAATGGCAGTATTACTTGTCTAAAGGTTAGTATCTCTGGAGGTATGTGCCACAGGTTTCGGGTTCGAGTCCCGGCAGTGCTATGGATGTTTGTAGTGGTTCCGAATCCCCTTTAAAGCATAGCTCCTCGTCTAACATGACTACTACTACTACTACTACTACTACACCACACCACACCACACCACACCACATCACATCACTGTGCCTAGAGCTGAGTTGCCCTTTTACAGTTTGGGAATGATGCGAGTGAAAAGAAGTCTGATTGTGCTCTGTGACGCTCTACGGTCATATAAGATCGCGACTCTGACTTAAAGTGGATTCCGAACCACTACAAACATCCATGGACATCGCCGGGATTCGAGAACCCGATTCGGAACCGACAGCCAGAGCGCTACCCACTCGGCCATGAGGCCTCTAGTTTAATATGACTGTAGAGCATTGGACGTAGAGAGGACAACCGCACTCCATACAAAAAAGAAAACATCTCCTGTTTCGAAATCTGCCAGTAGGCAGACGGTCTTGATACAACATGGGGCTGTTACACCAATAAAGAAGAAGAAAAAGGAGGCTTAGTATAAATTATAGTATAAAATTTAGGAACATTTTACAATTTCTTATACATCCCTAACTTTTAACAAAGATACCACCATACCATGTCAGAAAGGTACATGTCATGTATTATGACATATATAATTTTTTAATAACTCCCTAGTAAAAATGGTATCCCTAATTATAAATGGATGGCTTTATTAATGCTGAAATAACGGGTTTAATTATGGATTTTTACATACGGGATTGAAGAAAAACTGATTTAAAAAATTTTAACTTAACAATGGTTGTTTTAGTTGTTAAGTGATGTTTTTTCTATTGCTAGAGTGTTTGACTTGAGATAATTTGCCATTGAAACGGCAGATATTTAACAAATTCAGCGTTACTACAGTCGGTCTACTGCACTTCATCATAATTTTGAAACGATGACCCTTATGAGCGACATTAGGGATTCACACCCTCCTCTTCCAGCTCGATTGTAGAACTTCCCGGACTATCAATTTATTGTTGACATCTCCGTCATAAGCATGGGAACGAATTGTGAATTACCCAAGCTAACGAAGGCGTTTATTGCCTACAATTATCTTTTCCTCTTTTTCTGCATTTATTAAAATTAAAACACAAAATGAAACAAAAATTCAACATTATGCAAAATTAAAGAACAAAATAAATCTTATCATTTAAGCCGAAATAAAACGCAGGTAATCATGTTTCTTATTTACTTTATGAGAGCTATAAAATTTGTATTTAAGAAAGATTGAGTGCATTGACGAATTAATACCAAGTATTATTTTTTATTATTTGTAAGACTTTGACATTGGTGCATCAAAGAATAATAAATGTTAATGATAGTGTTACTCTTAATAGTATTAGTAGTTAATGTTAAATTTATGTAAATACAGTTCAGATAATTCTGGTTGCGTTGTAGTATATATTAAGAAATTATGACAGATTACCACAAACTAGAATTCATAATTGAGTCTGAAGTTTTTATCTCTTTTCAAAAAACTCATTTCAAAACGATTATTTCAATTAAAAGACGAGACATAACGCTTATTGAAAAAGTATTAGTCAATAGTACATTCTGTTTAACTATTTTCATTTCCTGAATCGAGATTGAATTTACTAGCACTATTCATCCTTTTGTTTTTATTGCAATGTCATTCAAATTTATCTTTGCTGTTACTCAATGAATCCCGAAATTGAAGGAAGAAATTATGTCTCCATTAAATAGTTAATTCTGTGTTGTATTGTCAATAAATGGATACTTACGAAATGTAAAGAACAATGAACTGAATGTACAAATGAACTAAAAAACTTGGGCAATTTTTTCCTTATTCATGTATGAATAATTATCTTCAAAAGATTTCATCTAAAAATACATTGATCTACACTCTCTTTCTCTCTTATGTAAGAAGTATCATTATTATTATTTACGCTCGAAAAGGAATTGTCTACGAAAGAATTTTTGTTCAAACCACCCACGAAGACTTTTATTGGTTAATCTTAGGCGCTTTTTTCATATTGAATTTAGAAATCAAAACCCCTTTTCTTTATCAAGTAAGAATCTGTCGCGATAGCTACGTAAATAATTGACATTGTTGACACAGCAACATTGGCTGACTGTGATGCAAACCATATTGGTCATGTGGATTAAATGATTGGAAGAAAAAGACCATATAACCTTGGGACCCCAAACATTTACCTATAATGTTATATTAAAAGTATATATACACAATGAATTGTCTTCCTACAAGAGACGTTAAATTTTTTTCACTCATTGTTAATATTTATATAATATTATATAATTATATGAATATTTATTTTTCTATGATAAAAATCCAAGCGAACGAACTTATTGCCTTCAATTATCTTTTTCTGCATTTATTAAAATTGAACCACAAAATGAAACAAAAATTCAACATTATGCAAAATTAAAGTACAAAATAAATCCTATCATTTCAGCTGCAATAAAACACAGCTAACCATGTTTCTTAATTACTTTATGAGAACTATAAAATTTTACTTAAGATGTATAAAGCTAAGTGCATTGATCAATTAATACCAAGTATTTTCTTTTATTATTATTAGTAATTATAAGTATTCAACATTGATGCGTCAAAGATTATTAAATGATAATGATAGTGTTACAGTCAATAGTACTAATAGTTAATGTTAAATTTATGTAAATACAAGTTCAAAAAATTCTGATTGTGTTATAGTAAAAATTAACAAATTATGATAGATTACCCCATACTACAATTCATAATTGAGTCTGAAGTTTTTATCTCTTTTCAAAAAAACTCATTTCAAAACGATTATCTCAATTAAAAGACGACGAGACACAACATTTATTGAAAAAGTGTTAGCCAATAGTACAATCTGCTTAACTATTTTCATTTCCTGAATCGAGATTGAATTTACTAACATTAATCATCCTTTTGTTTTTATTGCAGTGTCATTGAAATTTATCTTTGCTGTTACTCAATGAATCCCAAAATTGAAGGAAGAAATTATGTCTCCATTAAATAGTTAATTCTGAGTTGTATTGTTAAAAAATAGATGCTTACGAAATGTAAAATTGCAAATGAACTAGACCCAAATTGGGAAAATGTTTCCACGTTGATTTGTAAGCAATTGTCTACAAAAGATTTCATCTAAAAATACATTGACCTACTCCCTCTTTCTCTCTTATGTAAGAAGGTGTAACATCATTACCATTTACACCAGAAAAGCACTTGTTTACTAAAGAATTTTTGTTCTCCCCCACGAAGACTAATCTTAATAGAATTTTTTATATTGAATTTAAGAATCACAACCCTTTTTCTTTATCAAGCAAGAATCTATCATGATAGTTACCTAAACAATTGGCATTTACATCACAGAAATATTGGTATACGATTCCCCCCCTACTCCCCTCTACTCCATGTCCTTTTTTCCTTATTCAAATAAATTTTTCAAATAAATATTCCAAGAAATTTTTTGACTAATCTTTCTCGCTGAAAGATTTTTTATATTGAATTCAAAAATCAAACACCCTTTTCTTTATCAAGTAAGAATCTATCGTGATAGTTACCTAAATAATTGACATTGTTGACACAGAAACATTGGTTTACAACCTCCCATCTTCTTTTTGTCCCAACTCCAAGAAATGTTTGACTAATTTTTAAAGTATATTTCTCTCTGAAAGATTTTTTATTTCTTCACTATATTCTTGAAAGCAATGTGCATGATTTTTTTGTCATTCAAACTTCTCTCAAAAGATTCATCTTTCATTGGTGCTCTAATTTACAGTCTACTTACATGCTACTAATTTACGCAAAATTTTATTCTATAATAATTACCACACTAATTTTGAAAAATTTCTCTCTTAACAAAAAAAAAAGGTTTTCCATTTCTGTGGTGGGTTTTGACAAAGATATTCATCAAACCTAATTAAATATGGGCGGTAGATATTTTTAAGATCCATTAAAGGGGACTCATAACAAAATTTCATGAAGTTCGTGAGTTTTATATGAATACTATGTAATAATTTTATTATATTTTTTTTCCATCATTTGACTTGACTAAGTGCTTTGAGATTAATGTTCGATGCTGCATCTCAATTTTTCCAAAAGCTGCTAAAATATTAGGGGAAAAATAAAAGAAGTTGACAAAGACGAAAATTAAACCTTTATAAAGGAACTACTCTAAAACTCTAAATTCTTGATTTCATAGCCTAAATTCAATTTTAAAAGAAAGGAATCGTCGTAAGCATTTTACAGCGACCAAAAAATATATATAAATAAGATGGGTAAATTTGAAAAAGAAAGAAATGGATAAAACTGCAAATCAAATAGACCATAATATTTTAACAGTTGAACGATGATTAGAACATATGAAGTACAACTAGTACTTGAAATAAAAGGTACTAACACCTAGAAAGAAAAAGTGGAATACCCCATAGTTTACAAGATGAAGAAACTTTTCTTAGAAATTAAAGTATCATTGTGGCCTTATAATAGGCATCCTCTGACATATCAACTATCTAAGAGTAAGAAAAGACTTTACATCCGAAAGCACTTTGTAGTTTGTTTCTTGATTCTACATATTTCAAGCATTGAAACAAAGTTGTTCAACTGTTTCCGGAATTTTGCAGATTGTTAGGGTATAATGGAGATGAAGTCAGGCCAAATCAATGGAGTTTAGAATTAGAAGGATATATCTTTGTGCGAAACTTGGATAGAAGTTAACATGCACAAGTAATAGAAGAATACATTAATATTTTGCGTATCTTTACTACCCATTTGCATAATAAACATTAAAATTGTGAGTGCACAGTTTGAAAACCGAACAGCACAGCTAACACTATCAGGTATTCTATCTGAATTTGTTACATCGTGTTTTTATATGATTGATTTACTTGATAATGAAATTCGAAATCTGGCTACTGAAATAACATTAAGCATGGAAGATTACGCATTGTGTTTCGGAGCTGAAAGAGCTCTGGTTCGAAACCTGATGAAAGAAGCTAAGCCCTAAAGTTCCCGTGTCTTTTCCGGCAATAAAACTGTGCAATTGAAAGCTTTTCAGTAGTGATTCAGGGAGAAGAAAATGGAGGGCAAACCCTCAAAATTCTATCTTGGAAGGATATTTGCTCCCTATTGTGGTGGCAGAACATGGTCATATTATAACAGGCTTTCCTTACGGTACCTCCTAGTAAATGTTGAATCTGCTACATGACTATCATTCTAATGGCGAATAAGTTCAGGTCCAACTGGCCAACATTTAAAAACAACATTTTGAATAGAAATGTAAAATTCTTGATAAGTAAATTCTTGATAAATATATAACAATACTAAAAGAAAAATATTTTTTTTTCGTGGATTTAATAATTTTCACTTAAAATAATCGTGATCTGTTAAAATCGTAAACATTTTAACAGATCACAAGTATTTTAAGTAAAAATTAAAAAGTTTAAATTTAAAAAAATAATAATAATGAGTAAAACTTAAAACCAGAGCTATTTTCGATAAAAAAAAAAAATTAGTAAATGGTGGTAGGTATTCAACTTGAAAAGGTGGGCTCTATTCTTTTTTTACATGAAGACATCAATAGCTTTATTATTTAAATTTGTCTTCTGAATATGAACCTTTTGTCTTTACTGTTGATTCCTGATGATATATTTAAAAACTAAAGAAATAATAAGTACTTATTTGCTATAACTGAAATAAGAAAGTCCAAACCTTCATCAAATTCGTATACAAAAAAATAAACTTCGCTTGGCACATTGAATGCATCTTCCTCTAACACTTTCAGTCATTTAAAATCTTTGAGAAATATTTAAAATATCGATCGGCAAAAAGTATTTCTATAAATAACCTCCAGATTTGAGCTCCCTTGTGTTCAAAAGACAGGAACATCGCATCCTCTCTGCTGCATTGCATGTACTCTGATTCGCCGATGCTTGGGAGTCAAATTTCATAGACATCTCTGTAGATGGACAACCCCTTTACCCCTCCCTCCCCTGGGGAGAAGGGTGGAAAAAACGTGAAATAGGGCGTGCTTTCTTGTCATCCAGCAGCGAGGAAGACGACTAACCAGCAACGCGTGACTTCCATGTCGGAGCTGGATCGATGGGATCGATCCTCTGCCATCATGTGAGAGGACTCTATAGTCTCCGTGTTATTGCTTTTATCTCCTCACAAAAATGACTTGCCATCCATTCATTGGGAGGATGGAGGGGGGTGGGGAATCTGATCCCCAAAGCGTAAAAGTCCCCTCGTTCTTTTTAATAATTGAAGCCTTATTTCGCGGGAGTTAGCAGCGGGGGTTTTAGGAGTTGGAGCCTGCTGATTCCTTTTAAAGACCCGGGGATCAGAATATGGGACGTCATTTCGGGATCTTCTGTGCCTCCTGAGTATTGGAGGATCAGGATGGTTTGGTGCGCTGCATCAACAGTCAAAAGAATTTGCATTAGTTATGAATTTTTTTAATTTTTCATTTGTAAAAAGTTAATTTTTTTTTCCAAGTAGTGTTTGTTTCGTAGTTGGGTTTGAATGTTATGATTTAGATATTAAAAATAATTTAAATTTTAAACATTATTTATTTCCTCCTTTTCTTAAACAAAATAAAATGCTACACAACATGCTGCTGAAAGCAGGCGATTCTTGAAATAATAATTTTATAATATACAAATTGCAGATTTTATTTGATTAAACTAATTATTAGTAAGATTTTTTTTAAGGTTTTTTACTATGCACCAAATGAAAAATAATAAATTCAGAAAAAAAGATGAACCTAGTATTTACTGTTTTTACTAAAAGCAGGCGTTTCTTGAAATAATTTTATACTATAAAAATTACAGATTTTATTTGATTAAACTAATTATTAGTAAGATTTTTTTTCAAGGTTTTCTACTATGCACCAATTGAAAAATAATAAATTTAGAGAAAAAGTAGAACCTGTGGTGTTTTTTTTTTTTTTTTTTTAATTTTAAGAAATGTAGACAGACAGGCGCACTCGTACCCAAATGTCTTGCTTTATATACATAGAATTTTATGTTTTGAAAGGAAGATTTCTAACGAGTTTTTTGCAAAAGACTAATTCTTTTTAATGAAATGTACTGCAAATTTAGACAGCAGCAAAATGAATTCGGTGTTCTACTGTGTCTTTATATATTACATGGTTTTTATACCATATATTTATTATACATGGTTTTTCTTTTCAGTTTTTCAATATTTGTATCATTTTTTTTATTTCAGTTGTGATTTTTTTTATTTTTGGCATTCTTGATTTTTTTTCCCCATAGAATACTTTGTGGTAAAGTCAACTTAGGTAGTTTTTTTTAAGTTGAGACAATTTCACTCATGCTCATTAGATGAAGTTTTTCCGAGATATTTTTTCTGAGAATTTATTAAAGTGCCTTCCTTATAAAGTTGATAAATATGCACTTATTGATTTCAATTAAATTACATACAAAAGGGAAGATTGATTATTTTATTATAATTAGTGTCCTATTTTCTGTCAAAAAGTTACTTTTAAGAAAAAGTATTTTATGCTTGTCGAATATATGCTTTTTTTTTCCCTTCATCTTTGAAGTTACTTAACTTTTTTTTTTTTTTTTTTTTTTTTTCACTTTTAAATCAAGTCTGCCTCAACATGTTTTACAATTCATCATTTTTACAGCCATTGCTGATTCACTTCAGCAAATGATTAATGAATAAATTAAGTTGCATTCAATTCCTTTTTAATCATATTCAAAATGGGAAAGGTTAAAAAGTTATCAAAAATCAATTTTTATGGAGTTAAAGTCTTTCCCTTCTCTTCAAATAAATATTCAACAACTCATGCTCATTAGATGAAGTTTTTGCGAGATATTTTTTCTGAGAATTTATTAAAGTGCCTTCCTTAAAAAGTTGATAAATATGCAATTATTGATTTCCATTAAATTACATACAAAAGGGAAGATTGATTATTTTATTATAATTAGTGTCCTATTTTCAGTCAAAATGTTACTTTTAAGAAAAGCAAAGCATTTTATGCTTTGTTTTCTTTTATGCGTCATAATAACAACTGTTAGAAATCAGTTTTTACTTTCAAATTTTAAAAGACATTTTGAAAGCACAGAAAATATGTTACAGTTTACTGAAGTATAACATAGCTTCTTATGATGATGATGATGAATTAAAAATTGTTTCACTAAATAATCCAAATTTTCTTTTATGCGTCATAACTTCACAAGTTCTATCTTTGGTAATGAATTTTCAAGCGTTTTTAACAAATATTTACTTGCTTATAAGCTATGTAACATTGATCTTAAAAGTAAATTTTCTTTTGTAGGAGAAAAAATTGATTTTAAAACTTGAGAACGTTCTTGGTTTGATAACTTTTTCTACACTAAAATGAATTATTTAATCAATTCTTGGAATATATATATATTTTAAGTATACTGTAGACGGATCACAAAATCTGCTTTTTAACGCAATAAGGGTGCATAATGCCATAAAGTGAAAAATGTAAGAAGACATGTAATAACTTTTGATAAATAAATGTATTTCTTCTGTATTACATGAGTTAAACGTTATAAAATCAATCAACTAAAATGATCAAAAACCTATAAATTATTGTTACAGATACCCTCATACAGCAATTGACTAAACATCAAGTGTTTTTTAGTTTAACTCGTAGCAGAAATTTAAAAAAAATCCTTTTTTTATTTAATTATTATTACTGAAATGAAAACATTTAACAAATCAAATCTTTAAAGAAATTTTTTTTTCCCTTTTATCAAATATAAATGTTAAGAAGAAAATGTTAAACGCAAACGTTAACCAAGGAATTTTAAACACAAAGAAAGCAGTATAATAAAGACATCACAAACAGCGAAACAACAGTATTTCTTTATAGAGCTTCAAACAATTTGCAATCAATTGATTCAAAAATTATTAGTTAATAAAATTTTATGCAAAATAATGGTGCAACTTACGGTAGGGTGGTGTAAATAATAGATAATTGTGCAAATACTCGATAATAATTGCTTCATAAATTTTTTTATTTCATAAAATTTTTCTCGTTTTGATAACAAGGCGTTTGCATACTTTGCAGGAAATGTTTAAGCAAAATTAAATCTTGAAATTGTATAAAATTAAGACAAATTCAAAAACAAATCTCATCGATTCACACAATTTTGTAGAATTCATTCACTTATTTATTAATGGCCATCATTATTCTTTGCATTTTTTTTCTCTTTCATGATTACTATATATCAATTAATAATAGCAAAAAAAAAAAAAAAAAAAAAAAAAAAAAAAACCCATCTTTTACGTTATTAATACATACACGAACTTTCTCCTCAATATGGTAGAGAAAGAAATAGGGTTTTAGATAATTTATTTCTCAATATGTGTGGTCAGCAAAGCTTTTGACCCCATTCTAATTTATGAATGAAAGAAGTATAGGAAATTCTACTTAGATAACAGTTTACTTACTCTAAAAATGTGAAAGTGGCTTTAACGGAGAAAAACAGTTACGTATCTTACTGTGTAATGAGATAGAAGAACGGTATCCGTCAACGTGTCAATTCAATACATCTAAACATTTAACTCAAACATCGAGCGTTAGCTGATAAATATCACCTCAGTCAATCTCTCCTCACCCTCACAAACTCGTCTTTCGTCTGTACGTATTCTTTATCTGATGAGTACTTTTCGAAACAAGATAAACAATGATGCCACTTGTTTCGGGCTGTCTATTTATCAAAGAATAAAACCTTTCTTCTTTTTCGATTGTTGGAAATTTACATTTCTAGTTTAATTTGGAGATTTTGATTGTTATTCGTTCTTATTGTCCTCAAATTCGTTAATTAAATTTATTGACTTTACAATTAAAAATAAAAATATTGAATCCAGACATGAAGGAGATAGCAGATTGTTTTTCATTAAAAAATTGCTGAATCAAGACATTAATGAGATAATGAAATTTAAGAGAAATGGTGAAAGTTTGATGAAAAGAATAAGAAAATTTAATCAGAATCTTGGTATTTGTAATTTGTAATGTTTTAAATTATTTTTATTATCAAGTCAAAAAAGAAGGAAGAAATAATTTCTTCAAAAAGATAACTGATAAATGATAAGTGATAAATGTTTTTATCGATTACCATAAAATAAAATTAAAGTACTTGTTCCATATATATTTTATATTAGAAATGTAGAGAAAATAAATTTATAAAGAAATACGTTCCTAATTAGAATAAATAATTAGAAAAATTGAGGCCTGAATGCAGAGTGTCTAGGCGCTCGGTGCCACAGATTTCGGGTTTGAATTCTGGCGGTGTCATAGATGGTTGTAGTGGTTAGGAATCCACTTTAAGCCGTAGGTCTCTGTATCATACGACTGTAGAGTGTCACGGAGCCAAGTCAGACTTCTACCTACGGGTGCTCCCTCACAACGAAAGCTGAAACAAGATAAACAATGATGCCACTTGTTTCGGGCTGTCTATTTATCAAAGAATAAAACCTCTTTCTTCTTTTTCGATTGTTAGAAATTTACATTTCTGGTTTAATTTGGAGATTTTGATTGTTATTCATTTAGGTCCTCAAATTCGTTCATCAAATTTATTAAATTTGCAATAAAAAATAAGAATATTGAATCCAGACATGGAAGAGATAACAGATTGTTTTTCACTAAAAAAATAATGCTGAATCAAGAGGTTTTATTCTTTGGCAAATAGACAGCCCAGAAACTAGTGGTATTAATAAGATAATGAAATTTAAGAGAAATGGTGAAATATAAGAAAATTTAATGAGAAACTTGGTATTTGTAATTTATAATGTTTTAAATGATTATTTTTATTATGAAGTCAAAAAAAGAGGAAGAAATAACAGATTGTTTTCGATTTAAAAAAAATGCTGAATCAAATGAAATTTAAGAGAAATGTTGAAATAAGAGAAAATTTAATGAGAAATTGGTATTTGTAATTAATAATATTTTGGATGATTCTTTTTATTATGAAGTAAAAAAAAATAAGAAATAATTTATTCAAAGGCATAACTCAGTGATAAATTTTTTTATCGATTACCATAAAATAAAATTGAAGTACTTTCTCCATATACAGTAGAACCTCTTTAAGTCGAACTTCAAGGGTGACGCTAAATAATTCGAGTTATAGAGTTTTCCACTTACGGAGGATTTCTACTTACGCGGATTTTGCAAGCAAATATTCGACTTGTAGAGGTTTAGATTCTTTCTAACTTATTTTGAGTTAGAGACGTAAAATAAATAAAAATTTAAGTTACAGAGGTAATAAATATGTTTATTTGCAACTTACAAGTTATATTATGTGCTACAATAAAAAATCAAAATAATTTCAAATGTTCGAGTTGTAAAGGTTGTAAAATCAAACATTGCTAATGTTCGAGATACTGAGGTACAATTTTTTTTTCGAGTTACGGAGGGAAAATATATACCAAAATTATGGGGATTGAATAATTATTTCGACGTATGGAGGGTTGAAATGTCGAGTAATGGAGATATTGGGGCTTGAAGGGAAGGGAACAAAAAAAATTTTCGAGTTTTGGAGGTTTTCGACTTATCGAGGTTCGACTTAAAGAGGTTCTACTGTATATTATATATTAGAAATATAGAGAACATAATTTTATTTAAAAAAAAAAAAAAACATTCTTATTAGATTGGGTTTGTCGCGCTAAGGTCCAATTTTGCACACTTTAGGCTAATTAGACCGTGACCTACAGTTTAACATGGATTCCGAACCACCAACAAACATCGCCAGGATTCGAGCTTGAAGCACCAAAGGCCAGAGCGCTAGCCAATTGGCCATCGGGGCTCATTCTTATTGGAAAAGAAATTATTAAGAAATTTCGTTTACTGTCTCTTTTTAAATTAATTTCATATTCTTTGTTTAACTGTATATATTTTATTTGTAGATAATGGGCATCCATTTGGAAAAAAATATCAAGGGATTCTACAGATATATGTTAAAATAAAACACAAGAAAATAAATAGAATGAAATGGTCACTGAGTGCCGCAGATTTGTGTGCATGCAACGATGGGCCTGGTATTCCCATTAATGTATACCACTAACAGATCACAGATTGGTAATTAAGGGAGGGTATTGCCTTCCAGAATAACTTTTGGGGGCAACTGGTTTGTGAATTCAGGAAACTCCCACCAGTAAGCTTGACTGCTGATACGACAAGGTCACACACGCAATCACAATCACCATCTTCATTGCTTAAAACAGCGACTGCAAACTGATGTACAAATTACTTTTAGGTAAAGAGTCAACCTTGATGTAGCCCACTTCTACAGTAAAGCATACTTTAATTTTGACGAATTGATCTAGAACCATTTTACATTTAAATAGATCAACTATATTTAAAATTATACCCCACACAGTGATAGTGTGCTTCAAGTTTGCATGCGAAGAGCAGAGATATCGATTCTTCCAATTTGAATGATTTGAGTTCGATACAGTCAGTGCTTTAGAATATAATTAGATATGGTGGCTATTATGATAATAACCGGCATCTATAATCGGATTTATTGGTAAGCGTTTATCGAGTTTTCTCCAATACGACAGGCAAGTATGGTAAAGTCACTCTTAAAACTACATCCAAACCTGGGAACAAATGGATTGAACAACATGTTAAAAAAATCCGGTTCTATCAGGTAAAGACGAAACTTTTTTTTGCAGTTTTTTTAATTGGAATAAAAGAAAAATCTCTTCGGCTAGGTTAAGTTTTTTGTCCCTCTTCAAAGGATTTTGGATTTATCAGTTGGATGGGGATTGCTTGCCCACAGTGTAAGACAATTAGACTTAATAGTATTCAAGAAGATCAATGAGCAAAATGCAGGAATAGATGGATGCTCGCTGATGCACTCTTCAATCTGGACGTTGCTTAAGAAAGACATTCTGGAAGGCATAATTTTCCTTTTCTCTTTACCTCTAGTACAGGGGTGGCCAACCCGCGTCCCGCCTTGAATATTTTTTCCGGCCAGTGATGTTTATCACACTTTTACAAAATATATTTTATAATGGCCAAAGTAGTGAAAAACAATGTATTAAGAAAATACATTATTTGTGCATCCATATATTCAAAATTACATAAAATATGCAAAAGAAATACGAAAACTTACAGCTGCTTCTGAAAGCCGATTCAGAAATTTAGAATTAAACAAATACAACAATATTCATCACCTTTTCATGCTGAAATCGAGTCGGTCCCAGAATATCTCCAAATGGAGCTGGTTGACTTACAATGTAATATTGAATTAAAACACATTTTTGAAACATCAGAATCAAAAATAGATTTTTATAACACTTACGGCACGAAAGAGAAATTTTCCAATTTGAGAAATCTGGCACAAAAAGTTGTTAACGCTTTGGGTTCAATTTACAATTACAAATCGTTTTTTGCGGAAATGAAGTTGACCAAACACAAAACACGCTCAAACATAATGGACGCTAAGCTGCAACACCAATTACGCTGTGCAAATACCCAAATTGAGATCGATTTGCAAAAGCTAAGTGAAAGAGTGGAGAAACAAATATCGCACTAGTAAAATAAATAATTTTTAGTGGTTTCATTTTTTTTTTTTTTTCGTTTATATTTATATATTTTTTATATTTAATTTTTAGTGTTACATATTTCTTTACAATGTGCGTTTAGTAGGATTATTATTATATTATCTATGTTTACATGTAAGAATAATAGTAAACACAAAAATAATAACTCATTATGTTTCAATTTTTCACTCCAAAAAATGTCTAGAGTGGATATACACATAATATGGGGATATATAATTTTATATGCGGCCCGCGGAGTTATGATGCGTTTCCAAAGTGGCGCGCAAGATCATTTGGGTTGGGCCACCCCTGCTCTAGTGAATGTAATATAGCAAACTCCTATTGTGTACTCTGGCTAATTCAGAATCTATTAAAAATATGCATCAGTAGTAAATGGCCCCGTGTCATTGAAAAAAATATAAATCAAATGACTTTTTTTTTATTTATGAAGAATAGAATTTTAGTTTTAAAAAGTCATTAGAAAGGTCGAAATGTCGGTTTCTTTTTATATTCTTCACCTATAAAAATGCATTCATTTTTTTCAAGATTGTAAACGTAACTAGTTATCTGAAAAAAATTTTTGAAACGTAAACTTGGAAATTTTATTATTTAGTTCCAGTATTATAATCTGTGACCATTAAATTTAGTATACTAATACGGTAGTTAAAAAAAATTCTGCCTGTACTTGTATGAAGTGAAAAAATCAGGACTGAAAATGAGCTTCACATGTGCACTACTTCACTTGCACATGATTTTTCCTGTTTTGTAAACAACCAGATTCATTTGTACGACGTCAGCCGGTAACCAATTTAAAAGAAAAAAAAACATTGCTTATTTTTTTTTCAACTTCATCTTCTACGAAGTATGACAATAGCGGTAGGTCAACCGTAACGACAAGAAATAGATCATTAGATTTAGCTTTCTTAAAACCAACGTTAAAGCGTTGATTCTCTTGAAACATTTTCCATTTTTGTAATCATATTTTCCTTTGCGAAACATGTAGTTTGAATGTAATAAATCATATTTCTCTAAACAATTTTCATTATAGCACAACTAATTTGTTTTGTGCTCATTAAAGTTATAGTACGTAAACATGCATTACGTTAAGCACTTAGGATGTCACTTTGAGGATGAATTTACTTTAATCATTTTCCAAGTGAAATATTTTGAAGACTGATCTTGTAAAAAAAAATGTCCATAAGTTTGTGCTTCCTAACTCTAGAACAAAATATCATTATTTATTTAAAACAACATTTACATTTCCATGTTTTGTTCAAGTATCATAACTGCTTACTGTTGTAGGACTTAACGTGAATAGAAATGTGAACTAGAATGGATGATAAAATTTGCTGAAAAGTCAAAATAGCGGATAAAGGTATCTGTTCACATTTTAAGAATTTAATTGAGTTTTTCTTTCTAAGATAATAAAACAGCATAAAGCACATAATACTCAGTTAAAGCATATAATATTCAAGTAATGCCTATAATACTCAAATAGCATATTATACTCGAGTAATGCCTATAATACTCCAATAGCTACAGTTTGCTTGTTATGAATAATGATTTGAAAATACTCCAACTTTGGAGTATTTAAAAAAAATAGATGAAATATAATTATTACAACTATTCATATTCAAAAAATCTATCATATAAAAATGTAATTCCACAATTTAATTATACTTGACTATGATCTCAGAACAGAAGTTTTATTTTAGAAACTAAAATACACATAAATTGAGTATTTTGTATTGTTTTTATTTGAAATATATTTAAATTATTAAGGTAAAGCTTAACAAAAAATAGCATAAAGGTGATACTAATTTATTTTAATAAGCATTTCAGACTTCATGGTCATTTAAAAAAAAATTTTATGTCTTGTACTTTCTTGCATTGTCATCAAAATAATTTTTTAATTAAAAAATAAAAGACGTGAAATTTTAAACTTCAAAGAGCGTAAATTTTTCTTGAAGCAGTTCTTCCCAAATTGAGATTGCTTAAGAACTGAATATAAATAAGATTTTCTGATAAATTAGACAAGCAGTGTGTAGCCTTTCATTATTAAATAACTTAACATTTCAAAACATGAAAAATTTGTTTTTTGTTAAAATTTTTTTTTAATTTTAATTTTTTTTTTAAAATTTAAATCTAAAAAAAAAAATTTTTATTTTTATTTTTTTTTAATTTAAAACGTGAAAAACAATAATAATAAAATGATGTAATCTTATCTCAGCTATACTAGTATGCTTTTAATTTTTCTTATACTACATTTTAAAACTAATTATATTTAGAAATATTAAAGTTTATAATTAACTGTGCTTTAATTTTGATCTCAAATTATTCTTACCGTGTTCCTTACAGAAAATTAGGATAAGGTGTATGTTATTTTCTATATTTAAAAAAAATATAAATATCTTATTTTCTTTTATATTTTTATAAAGATAATTTAAGCTAATTATTAGCTTTAAGAACAAAGTCGTTAAATCAATTTTTGATAGATATAGAAAGTGACCATATTTCACTATGTCTTTTCACGAATCCACAATTTAAATGAAGTAATCTCAACTATAAATGAAATGAAGAATGAAGTAAGGAAAAAAAATAATGATAAAATGAAGTAATCTCAGCAATAAGTGAAATGAAGTATGGAAATAATGAAAAATAATGATAATAAAATGGAGTAATCTCAGCAATAAGTGAAATGAAGTAAGGAAATAATGAAAAATAATGATAATAAATTGGAGTAATCTCAGCAATAAGTGAAATGAAGTAAGGAAATAATGAAAAATAATAATGATAAAATAAAGTAATATCAACTCAGCTATATGCTTTTAATTTTTTCTTATACATTTTATAACTAATTGTATTCAGAAATATTAAAGTTTATAATTATTTGTTATTGAAAATTTGGCAAATCGGTTCATTTCTGCTAAAATAACATGAATGACAAGAAGAAAAAAAATTGGAGAAAATGGTAAGGTCTCATTCCAAATTATTTGCTTAGTCAGTTTTCAAAAACTTAAAAACGTGTAAATTGTCGATTTAATCAATCCATAACCTAAAGTCTACGACCATTTTTGCTAGAATTATCTCCATACAATTTTGCATAGTTCATTTCAAACAATTTTGAAGACTTTTCAAGGATTTGAAAAACTCCAGCCCGATTCTGCTTAGTTGTAACTGAATGTATTAAGGAAAACTTTTAATAGGAAAAACAAATTTCAAAATACAGTCAATCTTCGTTAAATCGCTACCCTCATGTTTCGTTACAAAAGGTGGAGGTACATCGGGAAAAATTTAGTGAGAGTAGACAGTAAAAATATTTAAAGTAGAATTGATAGCTTAGAATAAACAAGTGACCTAAATAAAAACAAAAGTATTTTTAAAATAATAAAGTCAATTTTCAACTAATTATTATTCTTGCATAATTATTAATACTAGGCGTAGAACTGACAACCCTATCCTGTAAAAAATAATAATAATAATAAATAAATAACATCACATGTTGCGGAATCTACCAGAAGGCAGGAAGGAACATGGGGCTGTCGTGCCATTGAAAAGATTATTAAAACAAGTGGCTTAATTTTAATATTTTAAAAATTATGCCAAAATAAAGAGCTAAAAGAACAAACGAATGGTAAGGGAGAAAATTTATACAAACACATATTCAGTTTTAATTGATTGCGATTCCCTTTTATTCAAATTATAACTCGAATTCTATTTATTGTAAAAAGAAAAGAATCAGTAGAAGCTTTGAAAAGGCAAGATTTCAAAATTTATAATAAAAGAATTTTAATTTTTTTTTTTTTGATTAAAGATTTTTGTTGTTGTTGTTGTTGTCGAATACTAAATGTTTTGAACGTAAGACAGTTTGACTTTAACGAAGAATATTGGCAGGGTTAGCTGCCATACACTTCTATCTGGATGATCAACATTGAGGATGATATTGTAAGAGAAATATGGTTTTCTCAGTAAATATAAAAGGAAAAAATTTTAAAACAAAACATACAATGAATAAAATAACAATTAGAGAAAGAGCTGATAAAAATATTATTTAGTTAAAGTTTGAATGTAAGTATCATCCATTCATTTATGTTTTAAATAAGATCTTGTTGGACGAATCCAGCTCTAAAAGCAACTCGGAAAAGTACTTCGTGCAGAACACGCACTTGAGTAACGCAAGGGAAGTCCTCCCATAGACGCGTCTTGATGTCCCTCTGCATCAATGCTTCTATGGACGTCTCCCATTTTTCGCTTTGGATTGCTTCCTGCGAAACTATTCCTCTGGCGTCGAACTAAATCAAAAGAAGAATGAAGCTGTTCCACCCTTTCCGTCATGCGTGACTGGTCGGCATCCAAGTGAAGCAGCCGAAGAACAATTCCCATGGCGCTGTGAATCTTTTATATCATCCCGAGTGCATCAAACTCTGCATGAACTCTGGGCTCCATGCAAATGGAACGATTCGGACACAGCGGAAACTTGGACGGGGAACGGTCGGATTACGTGCAGTAAAAACGCATTTTATGCAGTTCGTGTAGAAAATATTCTGCGTACATTGAAGGGATGAAAATAGAGAATTTTTTTGTTGTACCGTTACAGTGACCATAATTCCACATGTTAAATCTGCTAATTTTAGCGAGTTTTTGTACTAGTACGGGTAAAGGTCGGATTACATGCAGTAAAGAATGTTTTGTTCATTTTAAGCAGTTCGTGTAGAACTTCGCACAAAATATTCTGCAAATAGGGAAGGGATGGAAATAGAGAATTTTTGTTATACCGTTACAGTGACCATAACTCTTCTTGTTAAATATGCTAGTTTTAGCGAGTTTTTTTAATAACACATGTATAATGAGGGATAAGATTTAATATTTAGTATTAGCTCTCTGTAACTATATGCAAATTTTCTAATATTAATATATTTTGCGTTATGATCAGAATATATGTTTTTGATATACTACTGTGTCCAAAAAGTAAGACCAATTTTCAATCTAAAATTCCCGGGGCTAATGGAATTACAATTTTTGTTTCTTTTTTCGGTTACTGGCACTGTCCTTGACATCTGTGGGAAATTTGACGTCAAAATATTCATTAGTGTTTGAGTAACGCTTAGCTTTGGGAGGCGCTAAAACTGATATCGGCGATTTTTTTAAATGTCTGAATTGATTGAGCAAAGAATTTCCGTTAAATTTTGTCTGCGGAAACGTATAGAATGTTGCAGAAGGCATTCAGTGAGCACTCCTATATCGGAAAGAAATGTTTGGAAGTGGTATAAACAATTCAAAGAAGGCAGAGAACGCGTTGAAGACGAAGAGCCCTCTGGTCGACCATCAACCTCAACCGACGAAGCTCACGTCCAAAAAAATTAAAGATTCGGTGCTTGCAAACCGTCGATTTACATTAGAGACCTTGCTGATGATGTTGGAATTTTAAAAGGATCTGTCAATTCCATTTTGGGCCTCAAATGCGTCAAATCTCGATTGGTACCGAAAACACTGAATGCGCTAGCTCACACTGCATTGATTCTTCGTGATTTTTTCGCCAAAAATGAAACCCATATCGTTCCACAACCATTGTATTCACACCGTGCGACTTCTAGTTATTCCCCAAACTCAAAAGACCACTCACTGGACACCATTTTGAGTCGATTGAAGAGATTCAACGTGAATCGTCGCTCGCTTTGAAGGCCTTTCCTGTCGATAACTTTTTAGCAAGCATTGAGGATTGGAAAAAAAGTTGGCATGAGTGCATTGTGCCCGGAGGGGATTATTTTGAAGGCGATGAAATAAATTTAGAAGAATAAATAAAGATTGGTCTTACTTTTTGGGCACAGTAATAAATACTACTAGATTTTCCTGTTGCCTGTCAGATCACATAATGCCCTAATCATTCGCATAAATGCTCTGCGCCGAAACGCATGCGCAATAGACTACAGCGCGTTTCCCCCATGCAATTGGCTGTATGAAATAATGATGGACTAAAATGTTCTGCGATTATTGGATCAAAGCATACGGAATGCCTCGGAATCTAGCCTACGGAATCTAGGCGAGCCTATGTACAGTCGAGTGACTTTGAACGAGATTAGATTAATCTTTCGCCAAATCGCAGAAACAATGGATCAATATGTTGCAACTGCGTACCATTGTTGTCAACAATGGTTTCAGGAAGAAGAAATTGCAAGAACAACGGAGTCTGATCAAGCTCTAGGCACTGGTGAAAAAGAAAATCAACGAATTTGGAAAACGCTTCCAACTGATCGAAATACATTGGTGGAACAAATTTGAGCTTTCACTGGTTCTGCAGTGTCATAGCGAACAGTTTGGAATTGTGTCTTGGGCTCAAGCCTCCACTCCAGACGTGCTGTGGCATATTTACTATTTGCTCCTAGGCGCCTTACATCATCATAATATTGCTCCTAGGCGCCTTACATCGTCATAATATTGCTCCTAGGCGCCTTACATCATCATAATATTGCTCCTAGGCGCCTTACATCATTTCTGTATTGCATTATTTTTCACTTGTTCTTTGTAATTCCTTCCCTGTGTTGGAATTTTATTTGCCACCAATGTATTTTCATTTGATAGTAACTAAATTATGTATTTCAATAGAACTTTGAAATCATATTCCTTAAAAGTTAGCAAAAATAAAAAGGACGTATGTGTGCAGTTTTAATTGAAAGTGTTTTAAGCGTCCATACATAGTGATAAAGTTTTGGAACTCCAAATTCACCTTTTTGCTTTTCAACCTCATCCCTCTGAAAATTAGGGTTTTATTCACAGGTTTGTAGAATACTTGTACATACGCATATATGTATGCATATTATGAAAGCATATAAACGTCAAAATATTTATATATAAGTAGCTGTGCATCAGTATACATAAAGATGTATTTAATGTAATATGTGAGGGTATGTATACATAATTGATCACCTATATTAGTGAACACGTGAGCATGAATTATCTGTGCACACACAGCTAAATGTTTATATTTATTAATTAAAGGTATACACAGGTATAACAAATGTATTAACGCATACAATCAAGCATTTATGACTGTAGGTATATATATATATATGTGTGTGTGTGTGTGTGTGTGTGTGTGTGTGTGTGTGTGTGTGTGTGTGTGTGTGATATTCATTCCTTAAACTGTCAGATGTCAACGAGGGAAAAATTACAATGCTTTATTTGTATTTTATTGAAAAATGTTCAGAAAAAGATACTAGAAAACAGTAAGAATATTTTTTTTTAAATGCCTGTTAATGATCATGGCAATGCGATTAATATACATATCGCTGGTGATGTGCATATGGCAGTCAGACTAGTGGGAATTTTCTAGTTTTCTCTCATAGAATTCTGAAATACGGTATATTTACCCTTGAATGTCCTCCCAGAAGGCCTCACGTTCACATTCTTTGGTGAACGGTCCGTGGTTCTATAAGTGGAACTCAATTTTAAAAAATCAAGATAAAGCAATTTTTTAACTTACACAATTATTAAAATCGAATGAATTATATTCACATGTTTACTAAATAAAACACTAGTGATATTTTTAAGAAAAAAATATGTTTAATTTGTCCACTTACGTGTGTCCCGAACATTCCACTGATAGGCGATGTGGGGAGGACATTGTCGTCAGGAAGGACTTTTAAGGGTAACTGCCTTACATTTACGTATCGTAAGAGAAAAAACCCGAAAGACTCCCTCCAGGCAATCTGACTATCGATGCGAGACACTTTAACACTCATTGTCATAATCGCTATCGAGCCTCCTCGTTTCTGAAAGCAGTGACTGTAACGGATGCAATCAGCGTATTTGAACCTAAGTCCTCTTGCACGCTAGTTTCGCATATTACCACTGAGACACGAATCGAAGCTATATCCATATTATTAACTATGAGACAAAATAAAATCTTATCAATGCTCACAAACCTCAAAATTTCTGTTTGTTTTGGTCAAAACATTTTGGAACAAGCATCATGGCAACTATAAAATTTTTCTTCATTATTTATTTTTTTCATTCATTATTTATGAAAGCTAAAAGTACATTCCGATTCAAATCTCTGAGCAAAATTTCAAAATCTTTAAATGAAGTATACAACAATTAAATTACAAAATTTTCTATTACTAATTATCGGATAAAATAAAATCTTATCAATGCTCACATGCCTCAAAATTTGTTTGTTGTGGTCAAAATGTTTTATTATTTAAGGCAATTATAAAATTTTCATTCATTATTTATTTTTCTCAATCATTATTTATGAAAACTAAAAGTACATTCGGAAATATCTGAACAAAATTTCAAAATCTCTAAATAAAGTATGCAATAATTAAAATACAAAATTTCATATTACTAACTATAAGACGAAATAAAATCTTATCAATGCTCACATGCTTCAAAATTTCTGTTTTGATCAAAACATTTTGTTACTTAAGGCAACTATAAAATTTTCATTCCTTATTTTATTTTTTTCATTCCTTATTTATTTTATTCATTATTATTCATTATTTTTTTTTTTATTCACTGTTAAAAGTACATTCGGATTCAAATTTATGAACAAAATTTCAAAATCACTAAATAAAGTATACCATAATTAAATTACAAATTTTCGTTTTTAATGTAATATATTTATTGCAATATTTTCTAATAAAGAACGAATGAACCTTTAATGAACAATAATTCATACAAAAAATACCATTAAAAAAATGTAGGGTATATATGCGTTTAAATAGAAGCAGAATATGCGAAATCTTTACAATAACCCTAACAGATATATATATATATTTTTTTTAAATGGCAAAAAAAAAACCTTTGTTTTCGTTAATTTTTTTTTATTTATTTATTTTATTTTATTTATTATTGTTTTTTAATTTTTTTGTGCGTGAGTGTGGATTTGTGCTTCTATTCTGTTAAATCTGTTTTCTTTCAATATTGCTTCAATGTGAAGTTTTGACGCAAAAAAATCCCTATATAAAAAAAAAGACGCAAGTTCTAAGAATAGAGCAATTCAACGAAAACAATAGCTTAGCGTGACGACACGCTACTTCGTCTCCAAAACATATATAAAAAAACCCGCATTCAGTGCCATCCAACCATTTAGAAAAGAAAATCATTCTTCAATGACAAGTTTAAAGATTAAAAAGTCAAGATAATAGAGGATGACCCAAGAAAATATAGAAACAATAGATGAGCTGAATATAAAAATTCTTTAGATAAGTTTTAGGTTGTAGTAAATAATTTTTTTAATATATTATAAATAATTGTAAATAATTTGTACACAATAAAATTCATTATTTGTAGATTTAGAAAATTATTTCCTGATAAATATAAACTTGCTAATTTTAAACTCGTAAATAAAATTTTGCTGAAAATTGAATTAAAATTGTATCGTTGCCTAGTGTTAGAGAGAAAAATTGATTTTTATTTTTGAATGTTATGTATTTTTTGTGTGATCAGTGTATGTGAATGTTAAACATTTGAAAGCGATTAAAAGTAAACACTTATAACATTGAAAAAATAAAACTTATTTCGTTTTTGAATATTTATTTATATAATAAATAATTTGTAATTAATTTGTAAATAATTTTTATACAAAAAAAATTATTATGAATCTTGCAGATTTTGAAAATTATTTCCTGATAAATATATAACTTGCTAATTTTAAACTCGTAAGTAAAATTTGGCTAAAAATTGAAAACAAAATTGAGTGGGTTTAAAACATTGAAAAAATAAAACTGGGATTTCATTTTGTTTGAAGATTTATTTATGTAATTAATAATTTGTCCTTAATTTGTAAATAATTTTTATACAAAAAAATTTATTCTGAATTTTGTAGATTTAGAAAATTATTTCCTGATAAATATATAAATTATTGATTTTAAAATGGTAAGTAAAATTTTGTTAAAAATTGAAAATAGCATTGAATGGATTTAAAACATTGAAAAGATAAAACTGTGGTTTCATTCTTTTTTGTAGATTTATTTATGCAAAATGGTATATTCGACTATTTTAATAATTCATTCTAAAATTAAAATATTTAACAGCTAAATATGGATTCTATAGCTTATCGTTATCATTTCTTAAGATTACAAAATGTACGCAATTGTATTAATAACATCGCAATAATATAAAACATCAATTTTCATTTCATTAGATAGTTTTCGAACCAATTCCAATTGCCTTCATTAAAATTAGTTTCAAATTTGAACGTTTTAATTAATGTGCATGTACCTATAAATCTGATCTAATAACAAATATATTCATTTTTAAAGCATCAGTGGGCTTCGTGGGGCACTTATATATATCGCGAGCAGCCCACCTACACCGACTTACGGGAGGACTTTTAGGGGTAACTGCTTCACATTTACTTGTCATATGAGAGAAAACTCCCACCAGACAGCATGAGTATCAAAATATGTTTTATACACGTTTTTACGCGTAAGTTTTATACACACAATGTTTTATACACGTTCTCACAATTGCCATCGATTTTCCTCCTTTCTGAAAGCAGTGAGTGCCACGGATGCAGACAGTGAAGACGAACCTGAGACCTTCTATTCGATAGTTGCGAATCTAAGCACTTTTTTTTTTTACAACAGTGAGCCTCGGTGTTCCGCTATGTCACGGATAGCCCACCGGATGTTGAGGGGAGCACATTGTCTTTCGGGATAACTTTTAATGTTATTGTCCCGCATTTATGTAGCATATAGGAGTAAACCCAGAAAACATCCACCATCCTATCGATGCAAAATGCTTTATACACATTGTTTCATCATGCATTGCAAGAGAGAAAAACATTTACAAAATATTAATAAACAAAAATATTAAATAATTTCTTGCCTGCAATATATCAAAATGGAAAAGCCAGGTTTTCAAGGTTAACACATTTAAGAGGGTTTTCGATCGAAGATGGGGATGAGTGAAAAATATCATAACCTGAATTTCCGCATATTTTTTGTAAATAAGCGTAATTTGTAATAATTGTGTAATATTAATTTAAGTAATTAATATTGCGTAATGGTTGTCATCTCTGCAAATGACGTGAATTTCCGTCATCAACCGCCAACTTTAGAAAAAAAAATAAATAAAAAGAAAAAGCGGTATAAAAAAAATAAAGACCAATAAAAAAAAAGACTGGAATTCACTTTTCATACACATTGTGTGATCAATGTATTGCAAGAGGAGAAAACATTTACAAAATAACGATAACTAAAAATATTTAAAAAATAATAATTTCTTGCCTACAATAAATCAAAATGGAAAAGCCAGGTGTTAAGGTTAACACATTGAAGACAGTCTGCAGTGAAAAGTAAATAACCTGAATTTCAACATATTTTTTGTAAATAAGTGTAATTTGTAATAATTGTGTAATATTTTTAAGTGATTAATATAATCCGTAATGGTTGACATCTCTGCAAATGACGTGAATTTCCTTCATCCGTCGCCAATAGTTGAAAAAATAAATTTAAAAAAGATACGAGAATTCACGTCTCATGCACATGTTTTATTATGTATGGCAAGAGGAAAAAACATTTACAAAATAATAATAACTAAAAATATTAAAAATAATAATTTTTTTGCCAGCACATACATCAAAACGGAAAAGTCAGGTTTTCAAGGTTAACATATTGAAGACGGTTTGTAGTGAAAGGTATATAACCTAATTTTCCGCATATTTTTTGTGAATAAGATAAATTTGTAATAATTGTGTAATATTTTTAAGTAGTTAATATAATCCGAAAGGGTTGGCGTCTTTGCAAATGACGTGAATTTCCTTCATCCATCGCCAACAGTTGAAAAAATAAATTTAAAAAAAAGACGGGAATTCACTTCTTATACACATTGTTTGATCATATATTGCAAGAGGAAAAAGCATTTACAAAATAATAACTAAAAATATTAAAACTATTAATAATTTCTTGCCAGCAATACATCAAAACGGAAAAGCCATGTTTTCAAGGTTAAGAAGACGGTTTTCAGTAAAAGGTATACAAACAAATTTCCGCATATTTTTTGTAAATAAGTATATTTTGTAAGAATTGTGTAATATTTTTAAGTGATTAATATAATCCGTAATGATTGACATCTCTGCAAATGACGTGAATTTCAGTCGTCAACAGTTGAAAAAAAAAAAAAAAAAGAGACGAGAATTCACGAAGTGTAAATTTTCAAGGCTGTTTGATCTTTCACTGCTTCAAGTTTCGTTACCCTTAATACTACAAGGTTAGATAGTAACCGATTCCCGACTGCACATAAAGCAACAGGAAGCTACACGTTGAAGACGGCTTGTAAGTGAAAAGTATATAACTTGAGGTTCCGCATATTTTTTGTAAATAAATGTAATTTTTAATAATATTTTTAAGTGGTTAATATAATCCGTAATGGTTAGCATCTTTGTAAATGACGTGAATTTCCGTCATCCGTCTCCAACAGTTGAAAAAATAAAACAAAAAGACGGGAATTCACGTCACCAGTCTTCAAAGTGTAAATTTTCGAGGCTGTTTGACCTTTCTTTCAAAGCTGTTTGATCTGCTTCAAGTCTCGTTACCCTTAATGCTACAAGGTTAGAGAGTAACCGATTCCCGAATGCACATAAAGCAACAGGAAGCTACACGTTAATTTTTCGCAGGTGATGTTATAACCCAACCGTAACAGCAATAGCTACAACTGCTAAAAAGTTAAACAATTAACATTTCTTGTACCGAATCGGACAGATTAACTCGTTTAATAGGTCCGTAAACGGAAGCACTGCAGCTTGCAAATGTTAATTATCGAGTCAAAGGTGTCTTCGACTTTAGTATTCATGTGGCGTCCTACACCACACATCTGTTCCTTCCGAGAAAAAGTATCGAACGTGAACGTGATTCATCACAAACAGTTCCTGATCTCCCCCCTTCAATATCCATACGCCCCGTTTTCATTGAGAAATCTTTTTACAGGTTCATCAAGTCTGTAAGGTCCAATGCCAGCAAAGCACACATAAAAAAAAAAAAATGCAACTTGTCTATATAATACAGTATTAGAATGATTTGGAAAAAAAAAACCTAGCTTCCGCTTCTTAGTCAGTCTTGCACGAAGTCAACCGTTGATCGAGAATGGAAAAAGGCAAAGGTTTATTTTTTGTTCTTAGTACAAACGCACACCTGTGAAAATCACTGAGGCTTCAAATCTTAGTCCATTGCGTAGTATGGTAGTGTATATAATAAGGCAAGTCTAGTCTCTTCGGCTTACAGATGCTTGATAAAAGCCGACATGCGTATTTACTTCGACGTTGACTCAAGCGATAAGTATACAATGAGCAGTATTCCATCCCCCCCCTACTTTTATAACTCGTTGTTCTGTCGGGAATGATTAGCTATAATGGGCACTTCTACCTGAAGAGAATGAAATAACGAATTTCATTCATAAAGGTTTGTTTCATTAAAAAGGAATATGGAGAGGTTTCATTCATGAGGAATCCGAACAAAAGAGTTTCGGTTACGAAATACAAAAGATTGAACAAAGTAGAAAATTAGGATTTTCTTTTTTTACAGCATAAGAAAACTATACAATAAGGAATAGATTAATTTTATTTCTCGTACTTGAAGTTTGTTAGATTTTCATCTTTTGGATACATATATATATATATATATATATAGATTTAATGAAAATATATATTAAAATATAAATATATTAAGATATTATTTTTCAATAAAAACTGGACATTATTTAACGTAATACTATTGCTAATAATTTTAAAAACATACGCCAACATTTATAATTAATTAAAAGCAGAATATATACCTTTAATTAATTAGAATTTGTCGAGAATGATTAGCTATAATGGCCATTACTACCTGAAGATAATGAAATAACGAATTTCATTCATGAAGGTTTGTTTCATTAAAAAGGTATATGGAGAGATTTCATTCACGAGGAATCTGAACAATAGAGTTTCGGTTACGAAATTCAAAAGATTGAACAAAGTAGAAAATTTGTATTCTCTTTTTTTTTTTTTTTTTTTTACTGCATAAGGAAACTAAACAATGAGGAATAGATGAATTTTATTTCTCGTACTTGAAGCTTGCTATATTTTCGTCTTTTGCCGAAAAAATTTCCTTGTTAGCAAAAAAAAGAATTCTCAGTTTGAAGTGTTTATTTTAAATTCGTCGTTTGTATTTTTGAAAGTATTATGTGGTTTCAACAACTAATGATTTAATAATTCTTACAAAGTGTCATAAGTTGTTTGAATGTTAAAATTTTCGAAAAAAATATTTAAGAAATAAAACTTTCAATCAACTACTTACCAGTATAAATGCAAACAAACTCCAAGAATACTTGAGGAATTGAAACTCAAGCAGGGATTTCTTGATTATTTCAGATTGAGTAAACTGTATTATAAAAAAATTACACGATAGAACATTTTCATCCTTAATTTTTTTTTTTTTTTTTTCTATTTTACGACGCATGCGTGAAAAAAAAATGTAAACGTTGGAGCCAATCATCATTTCTTTTTTCGTTACATCAAAATGCTATTGAATTTAACTGGCTGCTCGGCATTGGAATTTGAATCACTGTTTAAAAAAGTTTAATTGCTAGCAAATATCTGTTTTTATTTAAAATTGTTTGTGAGTGTAAATAGTTCCGAAATAATCTATTATTTATTATTATCGTATTTTTAGTATCAACATCGTTTACTAAAGCGCTTAATTAATTTGAAAATCCAGGGAGTTGAAGGTTGAAGCTCCTGACATTTCTTATTCTTCTTCATTGGCGTAACAGCCCCATGGTAGGCCAAGACCATCTGTCTACTGGCCAGTTTCGAGACAGGATATGTTTTTTTTTTTACGGAGTAGGGTTGTAGTCTACACCCAACACTCTACTATCATATTAGACCGGGGCCTAAGGTTTAGAGTGGATTCCGAACCACTACACACATCCATGGCACCGCCGGGACTCGAACCCGAAAATTGTGGCACCGAGCACCAGAGCACTGTCACTACTTCCCCCCCACACCTCTGAACTTTCAGTCCCTGTTAATAATTTTTAAAATATACACCAAAATTTATAATTAAATAAAGGCAGAATCCCTGTTCCTCACAGAAAACGTTTCAGAAATCATTCTTTTCAAAATGTATGGATATCAATGCATTGCACGGTTTTTTTTTTTTTTTTTTTTTTTTTCAAATAGTAGAAGATTTGAGGATTTTTTCGGATGTAGTAGAAGGAAATTATTGCCATCCAGAATTAACTACCTTGCATTTACATGTCGTATGGGAGAAAAACAGAAACCTGCCAGTCTACAACTCGAAGTGAGATTTTTACACGTGTTATTACAATCACCTTAGAGTTTTCTCGTTTGTAAAATCATTAACTACGACAAGTAAATCAATAACTACTAAGATTAACTACAGCAGCTAGCTCTCTGGGCTCCGGTACCTCAGGATTCAGGTTCGAATCCTGGCGGTGGCATGGATGTTTGTTAGTGGTTCGGAATCCAATCCCTACCTAATTACCTCACAGTGTGCACAAAATGACTGTAGAGCAACAAATCAAACCAGATGCGCTCAATGAGTGTATTCAAATCTCCGCCTTCCTGCATGCTAACTGTGCGAATTACCACTGAATAACGAGTCTTAACTGCGACTTATTTCGAAAGGAAATTCTTCCCTTTCACTTCGACAAAAAGGATTTGAAATCCCAATTGTAAGAAATCCTCCTTTGAATAGACGGAATTGATGTCAGTTTCGATTGTGTATAATTTATGGTTTTCATGGCTCGTTGGAGAAAGAGGAAATTGCCCATCAATTTTTATGAAAATTATTTCAATTTGCTGTTGTCTAAGATGTTTTCAGACTTCAGAAATATGATTTTAAATTAAAATGAAAATATTCACTTTTTATAATGTAGGAAGTTTTTGAAGATAAAGTATTTTTGGCATAAAGCTATTAAATTAGTCATGACGAGTGATATAGCTACATGTCATTAAAGAGCAACGAAAATAATCTATCACTGTCTGTTTTTATTTCTGTTACGTCATTCTGGCTAATTAAAAACTAGTCTTACTTTTAAGAGTATACATTTTCATAATTCAGATTTGTGAGAGTGTATTCTAATGTATTACAATTGATTTAAACACGCCTACAGAATAATTTATAATGCATTCTTAATAAATTCATTAACGATATTGACATAAATACAAAGTCATTGCATTTTTTTTTTTTTTTTTTTTTTTTTTTTTTGCATGATTTGGCTTAGTTTGTCCCTCTACGATCATTTTTTGCACTTTTTTAGGCTAATTAGACGGATATCTACAATTTAGCGTGGATTCCGAACCACTAACAAACGTCCCTGCCACCGCCAGGATTCCAACCTGAAGTATGTGCATTTTTTTTTTCTTTGTAGTAAGTGCAAAATATTTTGCATGACAGCCACTTTAGAAAAATAAATAAATCCATCACAATTTATTTCTAAACTAAGAAATATGATATTGATTAACTACACTGCTGTTGCGTGTCAGAAAAACCTGAAAATTCTCACCAGGCAGTCTTGAAGTCGAAGTAAAACTCACTGTCACAATCAACCTCGGAGTTTCCTTATTTGTGAAAACAGTGATTGCCTCGTACATAGACAGATCTTTTGTTTTTAAATAATAGAGTCAAAAGTTTTGTTTTTAAATAATAGAGTCATTACAAAAATTAAATAATTAGTCTTTACAAATCTATGAAATGTTGCATACAGTCCGAAATCCTAACTCAAAAAGGAAAATATGAAATGATGAATAACCATAATGAATACATCAGAATTAACCATAATCAGAAATAACCATAATGAATACATTTAGAAATAGTTGCTATTTTCAAATGCTGGACAGTTTTAATCGGAGGTCATACATTACTAGAAGTATTATATTATTCCTATGTAACAGATTCAGCGTTGCCTAGAGAACACTATGGTGAATCTGCTACCTTATTTTACATTATACAACCACAACAACTTGGGATGAATATTCTGTTTACATAAAATGTTCTGTTGTAATCCATAGCTCCAATCGAGAATATTTTTCCATAAATAAATTAATATTTTGCACTAATAAAGTTAAGGATTTTAAAGAAACCCATGCTTTTTTATCACAGATAAAAAAAATATTTTTCCTAGTATAAAATACTCATTTTTTTATGATCTTGCTAGATTACAATGAGAGTAAAATAAAGAATGAATATTTTTCCTAGTCTAAAATACTCATTTTTTTATGATCTTGCTATATTACAATGAGAGTAAAATAAAGAATGAATATTTTTCCTAGTCTAAAATACTCATTTTTTATGATCTTGCTACATTATAATGAGAGTAAAATAAAGAATGAATATTTTTCCTAGTCTAAAATACTCATTTTTTATGATCTTGCTACATTACAATGAGAGTAAAATAAAGAATGAATATTTTTCCTAGTCTAAAATATTCATTTTTTTATGATCTTGCTATATTACAATGAGAGTAAAATAAAGAATGAATATTTTTCCTAGTCTAAAATACTCATTTTTTTATGATCTTGCTACATTACAATGAGAGTAAAATAAAGAATGAATATTTTTCCTAGTCTAAAATACTCATTTTTTTATGATTTTGCTAGATTACAATGAGAGTAAAATAAAGAATGAATATTTTTCCTAGTCTAAAATACTCATTTTTTTATGATCTTGCTACATTACAATGAGAGTAAAATAAAGAATGAATATTTTTCCTAGTCTAAAATACTCATTTTTTATGATCTTGCTACATTACAATGAGAGTAAAATAAAGAATGAAAAAAAAAAAAAAAAAAAAAAAAAAAAAATCTTCGGCGAAAATTTAACTTGTAAATTTAGGATTGGTAGAATGCGACATTGACACACTAAACTACTAGAGCTGTTGGGTTTGTGCATATGCTACCATGTAAACTTATGTGGATTTTTCATCTCCACTCTCTCGAAAAAATGGTTGAGAAGTGTATCCTGCTGTTTTGGTCTGTTAGCGTCCTAGTCACGACGTATTTGCCTATAAATTAATGACCTCATCTTGTGAGGGTGAATCAATTGATTAAAAATTATTTTAATTTAAAATTGATTTTATCCAGTCTTGAACACTTTGATGGGTTTGGTTTGCTGCTCTTGCTATCATTTTTTTCCGTACACTCTAATCTAATTAGACCGGAAACTATAATTTAACGTGGATTCCGAACCCCTAACAAACATCCATGTCACCGTCAGGATTAGAGCGGCCTGATGGCCAGTTGACTACTGGTCTTTGGTACCACAAGCTTCAGATTCGAATCCTGGCGTTAGCATGGATGTTAGTGAGTGGTTCGGAATCCACGTTAAACAGTAGAGCGACAAACCAAACCAAGCCAGGACTTGATCTTGAAGCCTACGTTATCAAAGGTCAGAGCTCTAGCCAATTGGCCATCAGGATGCTTGAACACTTTGAAGAAGGATGACGGAAATTCACGTTGTTTGCAGAGATACCTACCATTACGGAATATATTAGCCACTTTTTATAAACAGTATTTTTTTTTAATATTTTCTTTTTAATTATTTTTAAAAAATTTTATTAAATATTTACAAAAATATGTGGGAATTCAGGCTATATACTTTTCATACCAGCACTGTATACCGTCTTCAGTGGAACGTATTAAAAGACTTAACTACATGCCTGTATTACAATATGTAGTTAAGTCTTTTAATACGTTTCACTGAAGACGGTATATTTTGCGATATATTTTGTAAGTAAGTAAGTAATATTTTGCGAGTGGAAAATAAATTTAGTATGTGTATTTAGACAGCTTTGAAAAACCCAAAATGCATGCATATTATCTAGTGTGACGAACAATTTTAATATCTGTTATATTGTCCTCTTTTATTTAATTTATCTACCTTCTGGTAGATTCTATTTAGTTCATTTATCTACCTATTTAATTATGATAAAAACATTAATTAATCATACCAAGAAAATAGATTCGTTTTAATTTGAATTATTTCATTTTAATTTGTAGCTTAAATATTTAGAAAACATTTATTTCCTTATATATTGCCTCACTTTTATTTGATTTCTAAGTTAATAAGAGATTTGTATTTAAATTATTTTATCAGGTCAAGCATTTGTTTGCTTCATATACATATTTCGTGTACACTCAACATACCTTTCAACAAAAGTTTTACATGCTGTACATTCCCACGAGGATATTAAGTAGAATGATTTGTACGTCTAATTTACAAATAAGGCTAGAACCTTGAAATATTCTTAAACCTTATACTACCCAGGAGAATGAAAGTTTAGTATGTCTCGCTCTCTCTCTCTTTAGTATGTTTACGAGTCAAACTTAATTATAACTTAAATCATTTATCCACATGATGAATGCTTCGTATAAAATACGAAATCCCATCATTTCTGTATCTGATAAATGGGTACAAATATACTTAAAATGGAGAACATCTGGAAAAACTCAAAAAACATTTGTCTTTGTATCTTCTTTCATGGAAAAAAAAAAAAAAAACTTCAAGCAATTGAAGAAATTTTAATTATTTTTTTAAAACAATATTTTTATTTTGACATTTACCGTACCGAATAGGTAAATATCAAAGGGGAAAATGAAAAATTGTTTTTTCGTAATAAGACTTCTACCTACACTTTAACGTGATTTTAAATTGTTTTAAGGAGCCTGATGGCCTAGTGACTAGCGCTATGGCGGTCGGTGCCACAGATTTCGGATTCGAATCCCGTCGGTGTCGTAAATATATGTAGTGGTGCGGAATCCAATTTAAGCCATAGGTCCCGGTCTAATATGACTGTAGAGCGTTGGGCTGACAACCCTACCCAGTAAAAAGTCAGCTTCACGGAGCCAAGTCAGACTTCTACCTACGGATGCTCCGTCCCAACAGAAGCGCCCCCCTCCCCTCTTCTCGTCTTCCATGAAAACTTCATGCGTTCTTGGACTTGGTTTAGATGTTGCTGTCTACCAAGTGGGATAAGAAACAACAACAAACTGTTTTAAGCATTTAAATTGATAATTCGAGATATTTTAAAACTCGAAATTAATAAATTGTTTAATAATTCTTTCATGCTGTAAACTTAACCCCTTACATTTAAATTACTGCTTTTAAATGGATGAAAATGTTAAGAGTTATTAATAAATCGATACATATGAAATATTTTGCGAGTGGAAAATAAATTTAGTATATTTCGACAGCTTTAAAAAACCCAAAATGCATGTATACTATCTAGTGTGACGAACAATTTTAATATTTGTTATATTGTCCTCTTTTATTTAATTTATCTACCTTCTGGTAGATTCTATTTAGTTCATTTATCTACCTATTTAATTATCATAAAAACATTAATTAATCATACCAAGAAAATAGATTCGTTTTAATTTGTAACTTAAAGATTTATAAAGCATTTCTTTCCTTATATTAGGTCGGGGAAAAAGAAATCCATTATTTTTACATGAACTTCAGGACTTTATTTAACATGCTTCGGATTGTCCGATTTGGGTCAAATATGCACCGTTTTGTTGTATGATTTGTTGCCATTTTAAAGGTAACTTCATAATGCCTCTCTCATAGAAGTCCTGGTCTCTATTTGCAATAAACTCTAGTAGTCGATTTTCACAATCCTCCCTAGATGCCAATTTTTTATCATTAAAGAAATTTTGCAATGCAAGAAAAAGATGATAATCGCTTGGTGCCAAGTCCGGACTGTATGGCGGATGCATTAAAACTTCCCAACCAAGCTCCCGAAGTTTCTGGCGAGTCACTGTAGATGTGTGTGGCCTAGCGTTGTCCTGGTGGAACACGACACCTCTCCTGTTGGCCAATTCTGGCCGTTTCTGGTCAATCGCTATCTTCAAACGGTCCAGTTGTTGACAGTAGAGATCAGAATTTAGCGTTTGGCCATATGGAAGCAACTCATAATAAATAATCCCCTTCCAGTCCCACCAAATGCATAACAGAACCTTCCTGGCCGTTAGTCCTGGTTTGGCCACCGTTTGAGGTGCTTCATCGCTCTTTGACCACGATCGTTTTCGCACAGGGTTATCGTATGTGATCCATTTCTCATCTCCAGTCACCATCCGTTTAAGAAATGGGTCTATCTCTTTCCGTTTGGCCAAGGCTTCGCAGATGGAAATTCGATCCATCATGTTTTTTTCTGTTAATTGGTGTGGCACCCAAACATCGAGCTTCTTTTTGAATCCAGCTTTGTGTAAATGGTTTAAAACTCTTTTATGGTCGATTTTTAGCTCCTGGGCGATGTTACGACTGCTAACATGCCGGTCAACTTCGATCATTTCTCCGATTTTATCGACATTTTCGACGACCGGCCTACCTGTGCGAGGTGCATCTTTAACATCAAAAATTCCTGAACGGAATCTACGAAACCAAAATTGCACATAATTGGCTGTTACAGTATCGGAACCATAAACACCATTCACAATTTTAGCCGCCTGGCTTACATTTTCGCCTTTGTCAAAGAAAAACTGTAAAATGTACCGAATTTTCTCTTTGTTCACTTCCATTTTTAACACCCTGTAACTCCCAACTGAATGGACCAAACAAAAAACAGAAAAAGAATTATTTTAGTACGAAGTGCCACCTTTCTAACGAGCATAAATCTGAAATTGTTTAATTGATACTTTACGTGATATCGATCACTACAGCCATCTATCGAAAAAATAATGGATTTCTTTTTCCCCAACCTAATATGTTGCCTTTTTATTTGATTTCTAAGTTAATAAGAAATTTGTATTTAAATAATTTTATCAGGTCAAGCATTTGTTTGCTTTATATACATATTTCGTGCGCACTCAACATAGCTTTCAACAAAAGTTTTACATGCTGTAGATTCCCACGAGGATATTAAGTAGAATCATTTGTGAGTCTAATTTACAAATAAGGATAGAACCTTGAAATATTCTTAAACCTTATACTACTCAGGAGAATGAAAGTTTAGTACGGACAGTTTTTGACACCTTTTCGGCTAATTACACCGGGACCTACAGTTTAAACGTGGGTTCTGAACCGCTACTACACCACAGTGCCTAGAGCTGAGTTGTCCCTATACAATTTGGGAATGATGTGGGTGAGAAATCTGATTGGGCTCCGTGACGCTCTACAGTCATATGAGACCGGGACCTACAGCTTAAAGTGGATTCCGAACCACTACAAACATCCATGACACCGCCGAGGCTCGAACCTGAAGTCTGTAGAACCAAAGCCCAGAGCACTAGCGTATTGGCCATTAAGCCGCCAGGAGAATGAAAGACTTTTATAGATGCAATTCATTTTTAAATAGTATGTATGAGCTAGTCGTTATTTGGATGTTAATTGTTTAAAAAAAATTGATTTGAAGAATCTCTAGCAATCTGGTACAAAATTACATTGAAACTTAAATTTAGTCTTGGTTGAACATTGTATATTCGTTTAACAGCAACATAACTACAGAAAAACACGAACCCTGCATTCCTTGAAATACAACCCTCAGGCACCTATTTGTTTTCGTTCCCTAAAATGAAGTAAATAGATTGTTCCTTCGTTTCCGTCTTACACATGTTGACACAAGTGTAAGACGGAAACTAAGCATTATAAGACTAAGCATTATAAGCCTAAGCATTATAAGCCTAAGCATTATTTTATTCCCATTTCCAATAAACACTTAAAATTAATTTATGTGCAAATTCATAACTAAAGATAGTAATTGCCTTAATACTTTACACTGTAATATAATAATATTGTTGAGTTCTAGTTTATTCAAATATTAGTTTCCCATTACATATTAATTTGTTTTTAAGTTCTATTCTGTGTTTAACTTTAAATTTGACTTAAAAAGTTTGACAGGAAAGTAACTTTCCATTACATTTTAAATAAGTGTAAAAAAATTAATATTATTGATAGTTAATTATCCTTCAATAATTAACCTTAATTATTAAATCCTTCAAACTTATCATTGGTCGAATAATAATTTTTGAAGGATTTTTCTTTCCAAAAACAATATTTACTAGAGCTAATTTAATTTTTAATATGCTTATTAAAGGATAACAGAAACTTCTTAATCTTGTGTTGTGACTAATCCTCAGTGTCCTGCAGTGCGGGACGGACATCCCATGAGTGATCTACTCATGGATAGAGGGAAAGGGGGCAGCTTCTGTTGTGATGGAGCACCCGTAGGTAGAAGTCTGACTTTTGCTCCGTGATGCACTTACAGTCATATGTGACCGGGGCCTACGGCTTAAAGTGGATTCCGAACCACTACAAGCATCCATGGCACCGCCGGGACTCGAACCTGTGGTACCGAGCGCTAGCCACTCGACCATTCAGGCCCTTCTTAATCTTACAATATATTACAAGAAAAAGACAAATATTTTACAACAAAACTAATATTTTTACAGAATTCCTTTATTTTAAAACTTTTTTTAAACCCGCAAATTAAAAAGATTAAAAAAAAATTAACAAAGCTTTTACAGATCATTAGAGAGACGTTAGTTAACAGAATATACCAAACAAGCAGATTTAATAAACACATGAACAGTGATGGATCAGGTTTAAAATTTAGTTTAACCATCATGATAAAAGCATGCAAAAACTTGAAAATATTTAAAACAATGACATAAAATGAAGAAAATTCGAGTTTTGATTTACATATTTATTGAACCAATTTTCATTACATTTGTACAGTACATCAAACGTATTCTTCAGACAAACTATCACAAAATATTTTATACAACAACCATCATCTTATATTGGCATATCCATAAAGTGAAAAAATCCTGACTATACAGACAGGATTGTGAATTCTTAAGTACAAAATTTACAAAGAATCCAATAAATGTGTAATAAATTTCTATATTTTTTTTCCCGGAAAAAAATTACAATCACAGCCTAATAGTTTTAAATATGAAAACATTTTTTTTTTTTGCTATGGAATGCAGAACAAAACTTGAGTGTATATGACATTTTGGTGACTTGAAGAAACAAACTGTATCATAGTGATATAAACAGTAAAATATATGTACAAAGAAAACCATTCGTGCTGGGATTAAGTACCCAGTTGCAGTAACTTTTCACTGCAGTTTTCATTCATTCACATTGCATGTTTGCCCTTGCCTTTTACGAGGTCATTGCAACAAATGACCCAATTCCAAATGCAATATTCTTGCATCTGGTGGAATGATATACAAAATGAAAACAAAGAAAAGTTCAGTAAAATTAGAAATTGCACGATAAGAAAAAGAATCCAATTGGCTTGCGTTGAAGCCAGGTGCATTCACAGTTATTTTACATTCGGGAAGATTGGATCAGATAGCACTGGTCCGGAGATTTAACACGAAACTGACCTGAAGACTGTATCTGGACGATTCGATGGAGTCTTTTCTATGTGATTCAGCTGGAAAGAAAAGAGAAGAGAAAATTATGTTCATGCTCTAATTAAATACTCAAAATAAAAACCTTCAATAATGAATCGGCTATTGCTTAAAATAGTATTGAGAAACATATTTATATCGAGATGTGACCATTGCATGACTAGAACCGTGACCACTGAAACCTGAGTAATGCGATGCAAAGCATACCGTTTTAAAGTATGGATTGATTATTAATACATCATTAGAACTCAAACTCATCTTGTTTTTATTTGGGTCACATATTATTGTAGAAACAGCATAACAAAAAATACGAGTAAATGTATAAACTCATCAGTAGTGTCAAATTATAAAAAGGACTTGTTCAAAAATAGGATTGCTACAAATTATTTGAAAATCAAGGCAACCTTTCTGAATTAACTCGTTCGTTTTTAACAAAGCAGTACCATTTTATTTAAAATGCATTGAACAGTTGTTAGTTTTCATCCACTCTATTTTTAGACTAACAACTGTTCCATAATTTTAATGGTACCGTTCTGTTAAAAACGAACGAGTTCATTTGAGCAAGTTCCATGCAGTTCATAAAAAGCAATAAAAAATCCCTAAGATAGGGAAAGCTTAAGTTTAGTTTATCTAAACAGTATCATTATAGTAACTGAAACAATAATGACTTACTGTACATATGTATTGAAAATAAAAACTCAAGAATTATAAATATATATGATATTCAAAATAGGGAAAAAACAAATCCAAAATTACTGAAAGCAAAATTTGAGGAAAGGTTTAAAAATTGATATTAAGAAAGATATAATGGATGAAAAGAAAGATATGAATATTATATTTGAAATTAATAAATAAATTTTATGAAGAATAATTTGTATCTAACGGGACATACAGCGTCAAACGTAGTGTCATAATAAAATGTAAACCAACCTAAAAATCAAATATTTCTTAAATATTCCTCAATCCTTTTTCATATTTAAATTATCAGTTACGTTCTTTTTCTATTAAAAGATCAAAATATAAACAAAATTATATGCAAAATTACTTTTTCTATACAAGAATCCTTCTTTCCCAACACAATATTATATACCCTAAAACAACTTTAGTCTTTTTCCAAAAATTAGTAACTTCCATTTCTTAAAATGCAGTTATTTTCCCTCTATATGATTCAATGCAGTGCAGAACCTTTAAGAATGTGAAGTCAACAATTACCACAGGTATGTTTTGATAAAGCATTGTCAGCAATTGTGTTTTTAGCCGCTCAAAAATATATATACATTAAAAATAATGAAATAGGTGAATACTTGATACTCTGAAATAAAAACTGAGCAGTTAATCAACAAGTCAAACACGTTTTGCACCTTTCTTTCTATCTCACCAATGTTTATTTACAAAAACAACCAAAAAGGAAGACACTCATTTGAATTTTTATACAAACATTCAAACTTCATGGCTTGCTTTTAAAAAAACTTAAATCCCAACTCACAATTATATATATATTTTTTTATCACACATTAAAGTGATGCATACAAAGAAAAAATTTTTTGGAACATAATGTGTATCCCAGAAAAGTATTTTCCAGATATCGTCCCTGCAACCATCTCCAGACCTGCATGTACTAACTTTAATAATAGCTTGCCGAGGGCAATTTTACGCTCGGTTGAGCGCACGACTCAGTTTGTAGGTCAATCGCCTCTCCCACAGTTCAAATCTGTTATTTAGTTTACATTCGTATAGAAATTTGAACGAAATACATTGATGGAACCCAGACAAATTAATTTTAATGAGATCAATGCAAGTTTCTAAAAAATAAGAATGTTTCAGCATTCTTTGAATGCGAAGAATTAAGGTTTCTTTATTAAAAATGATAACCAGAATATACTTGATTTATTTTGTGTTCAAAAATGAGTATTTTGTTATTGAAATATTTGATTAATACATAAAAAAGGGTATCTGATCATGATTTATCTTAAAAAGCAAAACATTTTGTATTTAGAGAAGTATCTACTATTGTAGATTTATTATAAGCATCGAATTAAGCCCAAGTGAGTCAAGGTCAGTCATGTACTAATAATGCCAACAAGTGTTTACTGTTAATGGACCCAGCTTAGATATAACGTTATTAGACGTATTTTTGATTAGGATTCTATCAAGCATGTAGAAGTATCATTTTATAATAGCTTTATCAAGGAATAAACGTTTAAAAACATGATATTTTTAAGACGTTACGATTAATTTCGTTTCGGGTTTTATAACTATTTCTTTTTCGTTTCACGGATTTCCTGGACAATAACTTTCGTACTCTGTTTTTGTATATTTTGTTAAAGAAACAAATGTGTTCTTTTATCTGTCATTTGCAGTTTTAGCAGTTCACTCATTTGATATTCCTGTTTGTCTAATGATAAAGTTTCTTTGTTGCAGTTTATACATAATTTAATGCGTAAGTAAATCAAGGCCAATCATGTGCCAATAATGTCAACAATAGTGTTTAGTGTTAATAGGTCCAACTTGTATAGTCACTAGATTCATTTATGACTAGGATCCAATCAAACATGCAGAAATAACATTGTTTTATAATATCTTTATGAAGGAATAAATACATACCACCAGGATATTTTCAAGAAATTAATTTCATATCGGTTTTTATAACAAGCATTTCTTTTTCATATTACGGATTTCCTAGTCAACATCTTTCATACCTTTTTTTTTTTATACAAAATATACAGAAACAATGCGTGTTTTTATTTATTTAAATCTGTCAATGCAGTTTTAGCAGTTCACCCATTAGATATTTGTGTTTATCTAATGATTATAAGTTTCTTTGCTGCATTTTATGCATAAGCATCGAATTATGTCTAAGTAAATCAAAGTCAATCATGTACTAATAATGCCAACAATAGTGTTTACTGTTAATATGTCCAACTTATATATAACTTAATTAGATGCATTTTTGACTAGGATCCATTCTCGCTTGTATAAACATGTTTTATGTATTTATTCTTTGATAAAGCTATTATACTATCAGGATATTTTCAAGGTGTTATAAAAATCGAAATGAAATTAATTATAAGTATTTTCCTTTTACGAATTTCCTGGACCACATCTTTCATACTCTTTCTGTATATTTTGTGTTAAAAATATATATATTTTGATATTTGTGTTTGTCTAATAGTTATAAGTTCCTTTGCTGCAGTTGGTTCACATTTCAGGATTTTTGTATTGCGAATGCTATAAATGATTGCGTTTCTATGAAACTCATATCTTACGTATAGCGAATGCTGTTATGATCATTTTGTGCAACAAAAGCCACGTTTCTAGTTCATTCATTGTTTTTGTATTGCTCTATTTAAATTATTTGTAATGAAATAACATCCGTTTTGCACATTCTGACTCTCTGATCTAAATTAATAGATTCCTTTATTGCACTGACCCCTACCAATAACCTTGTATTTCATTTCTATAATTAATTGTTTATAAACTGTCTCCGATTGTTATTTACAACTTTCTGCAATCAACCAAAACACTTTTAATGATTTGTTTTGGGTTATATTCGCTGTCAGATGTCTAGTAACTTTCGCCGCATTCGAACGCACGACTTTTTCTTCTCCTGTGGCCTCCAGGAGCCCTACCTCAACTCTTTAAATCCTTAAAAATGTTAACAACATAACTTTTTACTTATCGATTGTACACTATTAACTATTATTCAGCATGAAAACCATATTCTTCCATATGCGCAACAGTCCCATAGTGTGCCAAGGCCGTCTGTCTACTGGCAAATTTCGAGACGGAAGATGTTTTCTTTTTACGGGGTGGAGTTGTCAACCCGACGCCCAACATTCTACAATCATATTAGACCGGAACCTACAATTTAAAGTGTATTCCAAACCACTACAAATAGCCATGGCACCGCCGGGACAAGAACCCGAAATTTATAGCAATGAGGGTCAGAGCGCTAGTCACTCGACCATCAAGCACCCTATTAGCATGAGAAATTTCAATAATAAAATGTTCCTAAATGATGCAATCACTACTTGAGTAAAGAAGCCATTATCCAGTGGGAAAACCATACTAACACAAGAAGTTTCTACAATCGTTCATTATTTTTAATGGGCATCATTCAAACAAAGGTGATTCTGGATCTAAAAAATTGACTGAAACCATCAAGCTATTACAAATTAGTTTTAATAATATAACTTGGATTTTATTTCTCATTTGCATCGATTCTAATTTAATAGAAGTAAAAGAATTGCAATAAAACTATTGCATTTATTAAACGAAGCCAAATGCTCCAAAATAATAATTTTGAAAGCTTCACTTCTATCAAGTAAGGAATAAATTTTTTTTAAGGGATTCAAATAAATTAAATTTATTCAAAGTAACACATTAAAATGAATAAAAATTTCTAGAAAAATAATTCAATCTGTTTTTTTTTTTAATAAAAAGTAATATTTAATTTATCTGAATTTATAACATGTTTAGAGAATGAAGTTTAAAAAAGTACAACTAAAAGGTTTACTGGGTTTTCAAAATGTTTTGAAAAAAGAATACTTTGCGTATATATAAATTATTTTACATCTATAAAATGCAAACATAAATAAGTATGGAAACTTTTTTTTTTTATATTTAAAAAGAAACTACACATATTTTGAACAAAACGTTAAATATCTATAATAAGTTTTCAAACCAGCAATTTCCTTTACTTATGATGGACCGGGAAAAAATCTAAAATAATAAGCAGTTCTAGGTATGTTTTGTCTGTTTAGATATGGATTTTCAGCTGTAAGAGTTTGTTTCACAAACATTTTATCGAGAATTAAAGATGCAAGAGGTACTAAAAAAAACTTTTTTTTTATTAATGTATAACCAAAACATGCAAGCTACAATGAATGCTCATTATAGAAAATGTTTTAGCGGGAGCATAGAAAATTGTGCACCAACCAGTAAAGCATTAGCAAGCAACCCAGAAAGTTGGGTAGCCGAGCGACGGCTGCCGTAAAGGCCAACACAAAATAAGGGTGGTTGGCGGTGATGGCAAAAAGGCACGGTAACTTTTACAAATAACTCAGCTGTATTATCCTGCAGAGGAGAATCGCCTGAATATTTTTTTTATCTCAATTTGTCTCATTGCCATAAAAGTAAAGCCATTGTGTAAATCATAAAATTATATTCAAAAATTAATAAAACAAATCGAAATATATGGCTTTTATCTCTGAACAAAATCTTTTAACGATGGTTGTCAAAGTAAAGAAGCAGATTCAGCATGTATATTACAAGTGGAAGCACATAATATTTTGAGCAATACACCTCGAATGAGAAATTATTCGAAGAGAATGAGAAATTATTCCTGTGTTTGCTGATGTGCTATTGCGTTAACTCAAATTATAATTTTACTGAATTCAGGTTAAAGAGCACATTAAATTAAAGTCTAGTTGCTATTTTATTGACATTAAAAGAGTTTGACCTTTGCAATTTTTAGCGATGTAACAAGTTTCATTATTTTAAATAGCGATGAAAATAGTTCTGATCATACATGAAAGTTGTTAATTATTACCCAACAGCAGCATGACGAAATAGTTTTTTTACTCAAAGGAAAATTTTATTGATGTTAAATTACTTAAAAAAATAATAAAGGTTTTATGTTACACTATTGTGTCGTAAAATGATAGATTACAATAGTTGTAAAACATATTTTGTTATAACATTCAGTTTATTACTTTTTTTTCCCCTAATTAAATATTCTGGTCCTTGAAACCTTAAACTGATAAATATAAAAATAATCGAACTTCTGCCAAATTTCAATACACAAACTGATCTTGCTTTCAGACAGAAAAATTGAAAGGTTATCGACAAGAATTACATTTCCATAATACATATTTCATTTGTCAAAATTTTAAACAAGCTCATAACAACTGAAAATATTTTAATTCATCATATACATCACAAATCATATTGGCACTCATCTTCGTAGAGAGAAAAGAAAATCTCTCAATTATCAGTTATAAGAAATGCTAATATTTTTTAAAAAAATATTAGCCTATGTGCAATCAATTAACGGTAGGGTTGTCTTCACAACTAAAAATTTCTCTTTTAATTCACTGTGGAGAATAACTTCATATAAGCATTGTTAAATTCCAGAAGCAATTCTCAAAAATGATAATTTAAAATATGAATGAAAACAAATCATAACATATAGTCTATTTTTTAACCAAATATGTGATGATAATAATCGTAGAAAAAAAAATGCTATTTTGCTCTTACAATGAATAAATGTTCATAAATTTTCCTCTAATTATCAGACTTGCATTGCAGTTTCAAAACTAATTACGATTACAATCGATTAATTAGAAATTCAAAGTAAAATTGAATAGTGTAAGATATGAAGAGTTGCAAAACCAATCGCTTTTAAAAATCACAGTTCTAAAAAAATATTTAAAAAGTAACATTCTTCATAATAAAATTCTCGTTTGCATACAATTTCATGATATCTACTATTCAAAATTTAGTTTCTGAATGTCGCATAAAACAAGAAATTAAAAAAATAATAATAAATAAAAAAAAATGTGTAAATCGCATTCTCCAAGTGCAATCTCATTTTTAAAGAAATTAATCACTTTCAACAAAAAATAATGAATTTGCATCATTTTGTAAAGTGATGTCAAATTTAAATATTCTCAAGAATAATTTGTAAGAATTAATCTTATAAATTCTTATTCTTATTTATTCTTAATCTTATAAATTCTTATGCAAATTTACAAATCCATTTTTTATGTTACTTTTTTTAAAAAAAACTAAGAATGATGAGGTAAAAATAAATTTTTAACGATTGCTTATCAATAATCTGTATATTAACAGAGTATCACTTACCACTGGAGCACATGCATTAGCAGAGTTGGAAGGTGAAACTATCACACCAAGCGGTTGACGGGTTGATTGGATTCCAGTTCGGGATGGAATACCTCGCTGAGGCATAGAATGAGTTTCTAAAGCTATTTGCAAATCCACTATATAATCAATCACGTACTGGATTGTCTCCAATTTCGACACCTTACGATTTCTGGGGACGTTTGGAACCAGTTCCCTTAGCTTAGCCAAAAGTGCTTGGATTTCATCATGGTTCATGTCCTTCTGAGATCGAGATCTTTTGGTTTTAGACATCTTCAGAGATCTACGAGATAATTAAAATAAATTTTTTGCCACTACAAAAAACACGTCTGGTCTCACTGCTGATCAAGCGCTCGAATGTTGATTTTCCTTTCAAATCCCACTACATATTGATGTCTACTAGGGGCGGGTTGTGCGCATGCGCAATAAAAGAGGCGGTGCTTACGAACATTCATCTGACTTCTAATCGTCCAATAGGGATTCGTTAAATTTCCTAGAAATGTCAATTATGCAATCGTCCTCGCTGATATTGTTGGAATCTTAGTGTTGTTCAAATACAGATGCCTTTCACCATTGGTCTCATCTGGTGAAATTAATACTAAATCCCATGCTGCCATCTGTTGGCAGAATGTAGAACATCAGAGAGTCAAGATGTAATAGGGTCATTGCTGATATATATATATATATGACCATATTGTATCTTGATTATTATATATATATGTATACAATTTTTGCAAACGTTTAAATTAATCTTTTATATTGTTTTTTATTCCTGTAATAATATATTTTTTAATTCTTTGAAATATTTACTGTGCCCAGAAAATTCAATTTACCTTAAATTCCTGTCTATAATACACAGGGCGGAATCTTCGTCCTGAAAAAATATCTCCTCCTGTAAAATGTGAGCCTATTCTTTGATATCCTATTCTATTCTTTGATCCACTATATATCAATTAAATTCTGTTTTTATAAGCATGGCATAAAACAAACAAAAAACATTTTTCAGTTTTCAAGAGCGCTTAAAAAAAAAAAAAAAAAAAAAAAGTTTTAAATTTAAGATAGTAGAAATTGGAAGAAGATATGCATTTAACTATGATGAAAACAAAAATGAATGGATATCCATAAATGAATGGTTTCCAAAGTAAGCTACGCAAAGTGATACTTCGAGGTACCCTGAAACTCAAGCAAGTGTAGGACAGTGTATTGCGTGAAATCAACGAGGAAAAATTTTTTTATAATTGGTGGATGGGATTGAAAACCGAATATCCCAATTTTGTAAACACAGCAACGAATGCAATTTTACCATTTGATTCTGCATACCTGTATGAAATGGCATTTTTTCCAATGACAGTAATTCAAACCATGTACAGAACTAAATTAGAGTTAGAACGAGATCTTCTTTAACAGAGAGCATCAAACGAGATTTTTACTATATTTTTAAACAAATGCACAAATTCAACCATGTTGCTCGTATTAAATACTAATTAAAAATGTAAATTTGTAATTTAATTTAATTGTATGTATATTGTTTAAAATAAATTATGTATAATTTGATTTTTAACTGCACACACACACTGTATACACAAACTTATTTATTTTAAATATTTTCTTCTTAGGGGTATTTTTGCGTAATTTCTAAATATTTTGATACTGAAATTTTTTTAATTTAATTTAAATTAATTTAATTTTAATTATTTTTTAATTTAGTTTAAATTAATTTAATTTTAGTTATTTTTTAATTTAGTTTAAATTCATTTAATTTTAGTGATTTTTTTAAATTTAATTTAATTATTTTGTTAATTTAGGTTAATTTTTTAAATATTTTTTACAATTTATAAATATTTTGATATGACGTTCGCGCAATTTTTAAATATTTTTGATGTAACATATGAAATGTAAATTTGTAATTTAATTTAAATGTATATGTATTGTTTGAAATAAATGAGTAATTTGATTTTTGACTACACATATACATTGTATACATAAGTTTATTTATTTATTTTCAATATTTTTGTCTTAGGAGTATTTGTATGCAATTTTTTAATATTTGGATATTTAAATTTTTTAACTTAATTTAATTAATTAAATTAATTTTAATTATTTTTATTTAATTTAATTTAATTTAATTTTTTTAATATTTTGGTATGGCATGTGCGCAATTTTTAAATAATTTCTTCTTAGGGGTATGCCATCAAAAAAGTTTGGAAATCGCTGTGCTAGAGACATACTATAAAAATTTTAATTGGTATCGCGGTTTATTATTAATTTGATCTTGGTCAAGTATTTAATTTATATATCTTCATTCCAGACATTTTTTGTCCACAAGCACACAAAGATGTATGATGCGCGTAGCGTGTTGTTTATTTTTATTTTAATGTCCAGTTTCGTTCGAAAGTCCACAACTGTTATGTTTATTTCTTTATGTTTAAAAGATAATCGATATTATTTCACTCAAATATTTATCTCTTTTTTTTTATGGCAAAAAAGCATTTTTTGGTGGCCCCTTTATAAGAAATGTTTTTTTTTTTTTTTTTTTTTTTAATATTGATTATTATTCTATAGCAATTTTCATGTTTTTCTTTAATTCTTTACGATAGAATGTTAAATTAATTATTACTTTTTTTATCGACACTTAATACAGAATGATTAAAACTCTATTCGTGGAAGTGGCTGAAAAAAGAAAGATTTAAAAGTTTAAAAGATGTAAAAGGTACTATGATTCACACATTTGTGCTACATCGCAACTGCAATAAGCATCTGCTTCCTTTCTACATCAGAACTCCAAATTTCCATAAAAAAATAATAATAATTGTCGGAAAATTTAGCCGATTGCCGCGGTGTAGAGTATAGCAGAAGCAATAATCACTACATTTTAATTTAATTTAAGAAAATAAATTTTATTATACATAAAGGTAAAAAAGTAAAACTTTACAAAAATTATACTTTTTTTTTTTTTTTTTTTTTTTTCACTTAATCATGATCAAATCATGTTACTTACAGCCAGCCGACCATCAAGCTCACAATACTTGATTTACATATCAATTTCTACATCCGTGCCCGACGTCACGACCAATTATATGCCTTCAGCATATGACGTCAGATCCGGATGCAAAACCGAAGAGAAATATTTGCATGATTCCCAATACTTTGGGCAACAATAATCACGTTTGATTTGAGGAAAAAAAACATTAATACTGCAGTCTATATAAAAACTGTAAAAACTATTTCTATTATTGTTTTTCAACCGTAAAAATAGAATAGGATATTGAATTTAAATAGAAAAGAAACTGAAATCCAAATTTAAAAAGGAAAACTGTTTAAAAATAAATATGGAAGGATTCACAATAATCTCACACTTAATGTTACACCACATTTGTAATTTAAAGCTAGTAAGAATATTTCTTAAGCTCAAATTTCGGATCTCGAAATTTTCGACCTCAGATCTCAAAATTTTTATGCATATCACTTAAGTTTTAGTCATCTGTATTACAATTATTTTCTGTAAAATAGCTTTCATTTAAATAACTTAGGAGCCATGAGAAAATTTTAATTCAAAGCGAACTACTGTTCTAATTTATTGCAAATTAGATATAAGAACTTTTTCAATAATGCACTAGTCTGATATGTACTAGTTGCACTAGTCTGTATCTAACTATGATATTTTTGTATTCGTTTCTTAGACTTTACTGAATTGAATCACAATGGTCTGAATTCAGCTGACTATCAAAAAATTAAACATCGTTAATGTTTGTTTCAATTATTCATTATACATTTTACGAGACTGAAAAAAATATGCCCCCTTTTAAAATTATCGATAAATAAAGCATTAAAATGGTATAAGTCTATTTATATCAGCGAATATTTGTAAATAACTTTTTCTAGGCATGAATGTTAAAAAAGGATAAATAGAAATTATATGATAATTACTCTAGCGCTTGGAAAAATGAGGACTCTCATTCTATATTTGTAGTGCGCAGGTTGGGCAACAAGATTTTAACTAGGTGTGGTTTTTTTGAGATACTTGAGGCACAGATTTAAGAACTCACAGCTTTATTTACACGACCAGAAATACCACACACATACAATTAGAGACCTGGAATATTTAACACATTTAAAAATAGATAATTATAGATTCGTTGAAGGACTCCACTTTTAAGTCGAAAACCCGAAATGAAGGTACGCGCAGAGTGCGCGAAATGCACTTCATCTCCGTGTGAGAATCTGTAGGCCAACTAATGCGCCAGGATGCGCTAAGTTTATTTCCTCTCGGGAGGACAGACTATAAACTAAACGTATCTCAGCAGGTTATGCTGTACTACCACTCGAGTAAGAGTCTTGAGGCCGACTGACCATTTCTCCTGAACGCCACAGGGGGTGCTTTTGCCATTGTATAAGAGGAAGCAGGGTTATATATATCATTTCCCTCATTCTAAGTGTGAATTCTGCTGGCTATCAAGACATCAATTATTAGCACAGTTTTTTTTTTATTGCTAGAATTTATTACATATTTTATAGGATTGCCAAAAATATGTTTCGATATGTTGGCAGTTACTTTTAATATTGTGAAAAAATATTTCCAGTCATGAATATTAAAACATCGAAAAATGGAAAGCATTTAACTTAATTTGGCTTAAGAAATTAAACCAAATGCATATTAAACGAGTGTATTGTACAACGTCAAATCTTTTATTTACTTTTTATTATATTATATTATTTTCACATCATTGTGAATACTAACTCCCCTATGAGTTAAATATCTAATAAATGAATTTTTTTTTTTTTTTTTTTTTTTTTTTCGCTATCTTTCGTTTTCTTAGAACTGTAACAGGAAAATTGTCATGTTTGAAAAAAGTTATTATAGTAAAAGCACGTAACAGAAAATAAATTTAATATTATATTTTTTTTATAAAATAAGTATCAAATTTATAACAAACATATAGAATTCTTTTTAATTTTAGTAAAATTTATATTCTATTATATGAATTTGCGACAAAAATTACTTTCTTTTTCAATCTTGACCGCTTTTCAATTCTTTTTTTTTTTTTAACTGTCAGTTTTTTTCTGATATCCTAAAGTTGCGATACTTAACTAACAGCTAAGGTACCTTAATTCTTTCAGTTAAAATATCAAGCTTCTATAATCGTTCAATATATGATTTGATGATATGACTATGGGTTGCACAACTTCATTGAAACGATATGTAATTTTTTCTTCTTTGCATAATTTAATTTAAAAAAATATCAGCGAAAAGTGAAAGAAATCCACAGAAAATATGGTGAACATTCTTTTTTTTTTTTTTTTTTTTTTTCTTTTCTTTTTTTTTTTTTTTTTTTTTTTTTTTAATTTTAAATGGCCAGTTTACAGGACAACAGATATCATAAAAAAATATACAAAGAACAATATAGAAACAAATGACATCAGGTGATCCATCAGCTTAAGTCTGACAATCCAATAATGCTCCCATAAAGAAACAGGATGCAGTACAGAACAGGAAGCAAGGTGAGACATATTCATTTCTTCCTTGTTATCACACAGGAGACAAAGAGGATCAGGAGTCAGTTTAATTCTATGTAGGTGCTTACGGAGACAATCGTGATCACAGAAAAGCCATAGCACTGCCATCGATGATAATGGAGCAAACCACCGACGTTCCACTGCAGAACTCTAAGAAACTCACCCTAAGAGCCAGTTTAAAGACCGTGTTTGTAGATCATTTTGCCTGTCATACGACACAGGAGACAAAGAGGGTCAGGAGTCAGTTTAATTCTATGAAGGTGCTTACGGAAACAATCGTGATCACAGAAAAGCCATAGCACTGCCATCGATGATAATGGAGCAAACCAGCGACGTTCCACTGCAGAACTCTAAGAAACTCACCCTAAGAGCCAGTTTAAAGACCGTGTTTGTAGATCATTAAACTGGCTCTTAGGGTGAGTTTCTTAGAGTTCTGCAGTGGAACGTCGGTGGTTTGCTCCATTATCATCGATGGCAGTGCTATGGCTTTTCTATGATCACGATTGTCTTCGTAAGCACCTTCATAGAATTAAACTGACTCCGGACCCTCTTTGTCTCCTGTGTCGTATGACAGGCAAAATGATCTACAAACACGGTCTGTTTGTAGATCATTTCGCCTGTCATACGTTACTCGAAGTGAACCACGAAGAGGTATATATGCTCAACATAGTGACATAAAATTTCATCATTCAAGAAAATAGATAGCCTAATATAATCCTTTACTAACCGAATTTGGACTCGATGATATTTTAATACAACAAAAAGTGATAAAAAAGAACTTTAAACAAATGATATTTAAAAACATAATAAATAAATATTAGGCAAACATCTGGAAAATATAATGCATAAAATTGTTTATATGAAATTGTAAATACATGAAATTGTTATATAATACATGAAATTGTTATTTATAATGCATAAAATTGTTTATATGAAATTGTAAATACATGAAATTGTTATATAATACATGAAATTGTTATTTATTTCGTTTTTTCTGTAAATTGATATACAATTATCGATGGCATAAAAAAATATCATTTCTAATTAACAAAGACATTACATAAATTTTACTCTAAAGTAAAATATTCATGTAAGCTGGTGACATTTTTTTTAATTTTAAAAATATAGGCATTTATTGTATCCATTTCTAACTGATCAAAACTATATTAAAAGATTGTTGACAGAAATAATACACAAAAGTATTTAATTTATTTCGTTTAAAAATAAAAAAATTAATATAAATAAAAATAAATTTACAGCGGAAAAAATGTTAAGCCTGTATAATAGAACACTTGAAACGGAAAAAAGAAGAAAAAAAAAATACAAGAAAAGGATATGACCAGAAAAAATTATTAAATTTACCATTTTAATTTCAAGAGTATTTTTAAAGCAATTATGAATCTCGTTCACTCAAATGTTTATGAATTATTTATTAATAAAAAATAGAAAAAAGTATATTAATTACGAATTCTAAAAGTGTATAAGAATGCGTAATGAACTATGACGTCATTTCCCGTTCGTAACTCTTCTGGTTTGGTTTGTCGCTCTACGGTCATTTTGTGTATACTTTAGGCTTAATAGACCGTGACCTACAGTTTAAGACTGATGCCGAACCACTAACAAACATTCATGCCACCGCAAGGATTCGAACTTGAAGCCTGTGGTACCATAGGCCAGAGAGCTAGCCAGTTGGCCATCAGGCTGCCTTCCACCAACAAATCGGACTATCGATAAGAGACGTCGTACACATATTGTTACAATCGCCATCGAATCTCCTCATGTTTGAATGCAGCGGCAATTCTTTTGGAGGCGATTTTTGTGTAAAATAGTTTATAAGTGCAATTTAAAAATAAAAAATAACGTTTTTTAATTAAAAATTGAAAATGAATTGTTTTTGTTTATTTTTGGTTGCGTGTCATTTAAGAAAATAATAAATTCAAAGAAGAAAAAAATTGTATATCATAATGTTATAGTTTTTAAGTTTTAGGAAATACAAACAGATACAATAACCCTTTGCTCTATGCAAAGAGAGATATTTTGCAATTGCTTTACCGGAATTCCTATTTCTCTTTTATTTGAACTTGGGTCGGAACTTAAAAGGTGAATAGACTTAATCATTTTGACTTGCAATCGAATATTGTTTATTTTGCTCCAAAGTTGTTTTATTTTTCATTTTACTAAATCGGATGGAAAAAGAAATTCTTTCGTATATAAGTTTTATTTCGTATTTTAAAACCGTTAAACACCGTGTTTAACAGAAACTGCTTCCACTGCTATAGAAAACAACTGTCACAGTAAAAAACAAATTATTTTGTTTTAAATTTTTTGCTTCCATGTAAAAACAAATTATTTTGTTTTCGTAGTGATTTTTATATAATGATGATTTTTTTTTTTTTTTTTTTCAAATACAATCGTGTGCATTCTCAGTGAGAGACAATATTTTATTTCATGAAATGGTTTTTAATTCTTTGTGTTTTTAAATAATTTTTTTGCATCGAAAACTACACTCCCTTAAAATTAAATAAATTTTAAATAGCCTGGCTCTTGATAAAGTTAGCTTCCATGTATTTTAACTAAATTTGCTTCCATTTTGTGAATGACAAGTTTAACACTCTTTTTCTTTTAAATTGTATTTACTCGATTGTCATTACATTTATAAGTTTAAAACTTTATGGAGGTTTAAGATTTTTCTCATTCTTTTAAATTCCAAAAAAAAAAAAAAAAAAAAAAATATCTGGCTTTGGTGCAGTTTTATATTCATTCCACTTTCATTTTCCAAATTTCATTTTCCACCAATGTATATATAGTTCATTCCTTGTCAATTCCAGATTGATTTTTGTATTGATATGCTGCATGTTTGTGTGTATGTGTATGTGTATTAACACCGGTTTTGCTCTCCCTGAATTCGCGACCTATAACACATTCAGTTACTACACTAACCCCTATTAAATATAGTTCAGCATTTTTTTACTAACAGCCACTTCTAGCTGCTCAACTTCTATAATTTATCGCTACCTTGTGATTCTCTCCAATGCAATATATTAACCATATCACTTTTAGTAATATATTTGTAATTTTGTTCGATCTGACTGCATATGCTTAGAAATGTTCACAGCTAGTGAGCAAACTAGTCTCCCCAAACAGGGCCTAAGCTCTTAAAATGTTAGTAAAATGAAGTAAATATATTCATGTCTTTTCTTGTATCAACAAAATCCACTTGGCTTATGACTACAAATCGTGGCAGCTTCCTTGCTGTTATATATATATACGAGTTATGTGTGTGTGTATATATTGAAGTTGCTACAGAATGTAGTTACAGGTGAAGTTGATGAGTAATAATTCTTGATAGTTGGTGAATAATGATTCTTTTTACTTCATTATATTAGCATTTATGGGATTTATGGAATTAGAATCCAGCTCCGAGAAGTGATGGCAAAGAAAAGAGCAGTACGTCAGAAGGGTGCGAAGGTTATTAGTTATATTATTAATTAAAGAATACTGAAACAAATAATATTAAATTTTACCTCTATTTATTAAGAAAATAAATTTTAATAAATGATTCTGTCTCATGAAATTAAATGCGTCGCTATTCGGGAAAGACTTATCGGATAACAGCCGACGAAATGACAGATATATCGAATAATGAGAAAATTATATTACGATAATGATTCCCAAACTTTTTTTAGCAAATGCATCTAGCAAAATAGTGAGGATTTTTTTAACTAGAAGAGATTAAAAAATAATAAATAATAAAGCATTTATTTAAAATCACAAAAAAATGTAATTTAATAAATTTAATTAATTATAATTATACAGAGGGAAGATCCATTCCTTTACAGCCCGTTTTTTCAAATCTTAGGATTAAACTAGACACTCTCACCCTCATTTCGTTCTCATATTTTCATATTAACGATACCTGTGAGTATCCATCGGGTACTAAAATCTTGCATCGTAGAATGTCAGCCAATAGGAAGTCTGAGTGGGCAGAATGGTTTGTCGTTCCACGGTCATTTTATGCACTCGAGGACTAATTAAACAGGGACCTACAATTTAAAGTAGATTTCGAACCACTAACAAACATCCATGCCACCGCCAGGATTCGAACTTGAAGCCTGGCGCTAGCCTATTGGCCATCAGGCCGCAAGTAAGAAGAAGATCATACATCCAATCTTCTAGCGTTTTACGACGTTTTTTACGACGACATTTTATGCACACGACATAACGACGACATTTTATGCACACGAGGACTAATTAGACGGAGACCTACAATTTAAAGTGGATTTCGAACCACTAACAAGCATCCATGCCACCGCCAGGATTCGAACTTGAAGCCTGGCGCTAGCCTATTGGCCATCAAGCCGGAAGTAAGAAGATCATACATCCAATCTTCTAGCGTTTTACGACGACATTTTATGCACACGAGGACTAATTAGACGGGGACCTACAATTTAAAGTGGATTTCGAACCACTAACAAGCATCCATGCCACCGCCAGGATTCGAACTTGAAGCCTGGCGCTTGCCTATTGGCCATCAGGCCGCAAGTAAGAAGATCATACATCCGAATAAAAACTGATACGAAATAAAAACTGAATTTCTCTCAAATAGGAAATCTCATTTAAATTCTTAAATAATATAATTTAAATTTAAATTCTTAAATTCTCTCTTCTAATTAAAATTTAAAATGGAAATAAATCGTAAAAAATCTTGTAATATATTTAGCTGCGCCCATCTAAGGAAGCCACTTTTGGGAACCGCTGTAATATGATAATTGTATACGTTAATTTATGTGATAATTAATATATTAATTTATAATGTTAAGTTGATTTGTCAATTCATAATGTTAATTTAATATGTCAATTAATATAACGATATGAGAAACTAGACAAATGCCTTTTGTCAAATGAAATAGCAAATCAAATCAAATAGAGCACACATGAAAAATACACTATGCCTGAAATTCTGTTCGCACACAACAGTATTTAAAAAAAGGGGGGGGCTGTGTTTGGGGGAGGGGGAATCATAACTGTTCATATTGGGTAACCTCGAAGCGAAACAGATGGTTCCTTTTTTCAATGAGAGTGACATGCTACTTGCCGTTCCCCGACTTAACCCATGTAGGGAGGGGGTGGGACGAACATCCCCATCTAGCAACAGCGGTCAGCCACGCGACCCTATTGTATAGCACCCGTGGGAATAGACGTAAAATGGTACTGCAGTTTGCGTGATCGTGTAATTGATGAGGTCGGATCAATACTATTATATAGACTTTCGTTTCTCGGATTCGATATACGGTAGAACATATCGCAAAACGTCGGCTGACACGCAAAAGTTGGTTGTCGTCTATCTGAATGCTAAAATTCTCGCACGTGCCCTGTGGGGTGAGTTGGGGTTAAAAGTGGAGTGATAATGATGTGGAGGATATTCAGGCTTGCTTTCCGTTCGTGGGAACTTTGGGATAAATGGCATTTGTGACAGCCCAAGTAAAATTTATCGAAGTGGAACTCTTGTCCTTCAGTTATAGAAATAAGATTTACATAATATGCTATTGTTTGTTATGAAAAAGATAATGGTACCACGATCTATGTCATGAAAAAGATCTATGGTCTTCTGCATAGAAAAATAGGAATTAGTAGTGTATAAAAAAAATTCTTACAGCGAATTCCTAGGACAGGACTTAAATATTAACATGATTAAAAACCACAATGAAAAATAATAAATTTATTAAATAGTGCTTCATTATAATATTAAATTGTTTTTTAAATGTATAAAAATCTATATAAATAATTAATATAATAATAATTATATATCTATATAGTTATTATTAATATTTATATTTAATAATCTTTTATATCAATAAAAATTTATTTATTTTAATTTTTTATTAAATTATTTATTATAAATATATGCTCTGCAATATGAATTCTGTACATGAACTTTTTTCCGACATTTTTCTCATCATTTTTTTAAGTCAGTTATTTTTCAGGACATCCTGTATGTATACAGTATACCTTTACCGTATACTGTATACCAAATAAATGTATAATCCCTTGTAAAATATATAATCTCTTGTAAATGTATAATACCCTAATCTGTATCCCTTGTATCTCAAGAGTTTCAAACGACAATAGTCCACTAATTATATAAACAAGAAAAGTTATTAATTCTTAAATTGTTTATGATATTTTTTTAATACTAGTGAACTACAATTATGACAAACTATGTAATTTAGCAAAATAATTTAATATTAACAATTATTATGAATAATTAAAAGGATAACTTAGACATCTGAGATGATAGAAAACAAATTAAAATTTATAATTATTTGTTCAGTTAATTATTAAATTTTAAAAATGTCCTACTTTATATAATACGAAAGAAACACATATTACGAATTATTTTTATAAAATTTGCTTTCGAAAGAAAAAAAAAGGTCTATGAGAAAGAAAAGTAGTAAAAACTAGAAAATTAATTGAATTGCACATTTAAGGCACACAAGGATTCATAGTCCGATTATATTACCTCCAAATATTTAGTAAATGATTATTTTTTTTAATTGCAAGTGTTTGTTTTTGCTTATATATGCCATTAATTGGCCAACAATGGACGATAAGGAAAGGACATTGCCTACCGGAAAAACTTTTCAAAAGCAACTATTCGACATTTGCATCTAATAATTGAGAAAATTCAGAAAATTATTGCACATTAACTTTTAAAATTATTACTACCTTATTTACATTAAAAAAAAAATTTGTACGAAAACTATTATTATTAGACATACGTTTGTTAGAATAAGTACTGTTATAAAGTTTTTAATAAGACCACATACTTCAGCAGATTTCAAATTGTACCTCTTTGATAGGTCTGAAAATATGAGTTCTCGTCAAGTGTTCTTTAACATGTCGTCTGTAACAATGTACACGGCATCTTTTATCTTAGCCTTCGTTCTTTAACTTCAGAAATTGATGAGGCAGACTCTGTTCTTGATGTTGCGGTGGCCTGATGGCCAATTGGCTAGCGCTCTGGTTTTTGGTACCACAGGCTTCGGTTCGAATCCTAACGGCGGCATGGATGTTTGTTAGTGGTTCAGAATCCACGTTAAACTGTAGGTCCCGGTCTAATTAGCCTAAAGTGTGCACAAAATGACCGTAGAGTGACAAACCAAACTTTGATATTGCACCAAAAGAGTAAGTCCATAGGAGTAATATTAGGAGGCCATGGTATTGGCCCATTCCTTCTGATCTACACACTCCGAAATTTCTCATCTAAGAACTCACGAACTAAGGAACACCAGTGAGAAAGTGCTCTATCTTGCTGATAAATAATCCATGGTCGAAATCTTTATAACTAAGGAGCAATGAAAAATTTCAATAAGTGTAAGTAAACATTATTGGTAATGCTTTTCCCCCTGAAAAAAAGATAGCCCAATAACCTTGTTATTCATGCGGCAACACTGAACATTAACTTTATAGCTGTCTCTCACTACTTGTGCAGAAACATTGGATTCTTTGATCCCCAGAGACGGGCACTATGTTTATTTACTTGCAATATTTATTTTAAGAACAAATACGATTTAAGTAATTGTTTCCGAAATCAATTCTATTTAGATCTGTTATACAAAGAAACAGTTAAAAGTGAACTATCCGATGATATCAATATTACATTCAACGGTTATTTTGTAATAAATTTTTATAATCAGTTCAAGACTTTGTGCTCACCCTGCATTTTGTCGGATATTTAAGCACTGGTTTAGAATATGTATAAACATATTGAATATGCACGCGTTTTAGTCATATAAATTTTTATCTAGAGTGATTTATCTTTGGTATTCCCGTTGAAACTATATTGACTTTCGATCATTCTGCACAATTCTGCTTCGGAATGTGCCGGATTTAACAACGCCAACTGTAATGGATAAAATCATTTTTTTGCGAATGGGAAATTTCTGATTTTTTTTTCCCTCTAAAAACTTTTTGTTTTATTTAGTACTTTTATAAAAAAATAATAAATAAAACTTAAACTTCGTCTTCTTCGTTGGCGCAACAGCCTCTTGGTGAGCCAAGGTTGTCTGCCTACTGGCAGATTTCAAGACATGAGATGTTTTCTTTTTACTGGTTAAGGTTGTCTGTCCTACGCTCTACAGTCCTATTAGACCGGGACCTACGGTTTAAATTGGATTCCGAACCACCACAAACATTCATGACACCATTGGGACTCGAACCCGAAATCTGTGACACCGAGGGCCAGAAAACCTTTAACTCAGAGAGCTAAAAGTATTTACACATCTCCTAGCTAAATTTTTCTAATATTTAAAAACTGGTCCAATTTTCTCAATAACAAATATATATTTTTTTTCTTAGCTTGTATTTATTATCAAGTAAAATATCAAACTTTAAAATTAGTATAATTCAATATATTTCTAATGAAAATTTACAAATTTGTTGTAGTTTAGACTTTTATTGTGACTAGAAGAATTGAAGGAATCTTTCATTTCAAACATTGCTTAAACTGAATACTTGTGATTAATAAGTATGTGTATATTAATTTTAAAATACATAAATTTCTTTCAGAGGAAGTACTAAAGGAGAAGGAGGGAAATAGAACCAAGCATTACCTCTAGGACGAAAGAGAGATGAGATGTTGAATTTAACATTCTATTCCTTCCGAACAGGAGTGCGCTACGGATAAAACTCGAGTTGCATACTAATCCCAGAAAATTTGACTGTGGTGCTATTCTTCAACAAATAGATGGCACTACATATGAATAACAATACTCTCCAGAATAAAAAAAAGCAGAAACTTCTAGAAGCTGAAAAAAGCTCACGTTTTTCTAGAAACTTTACTACTACCCAACTCGACTGGTTTGAAAGATGGTTCAAGTTAAGACACCTATTTTTTCTCCCTATGAAGACAATCGAGTAAAATCTAATGATTGTTATAAACTGAAGAATGTGGGGCCACATTAGGGTTCAAACTTAACATCTATTACCAAAATTCTTCCATATATTTAAATGATCTATTTTTTGGCATACACCATTTAATGGTTTTTATTACATTAAAATTAATATTTTATTATAATTATCATATTATTAATATTTTATTATAGTTATCAATTATAACTTATCTATTTCACATTCTTTTTATACATAACATATAGCTTTTTTTTATGTTATGGAAGGACATCTGTTCTCTTTCTCTAAAAATTGATAACTCTAATTTAAAAAATGCCTTACTTTTAGACAAAATTTAAAAAGATACATGAATTCATATTTCATATATTGGAACAAAACAAGTTCTACATTTTCTGATATATTGCAGAATGGGCACTAATGAAATGAAATTAGACCAAATCTATAGGTCTAAGATGAGTTTAGGAGTATGTGAGTTTATATACGTTTTATGAGTATGTTTTTGTGCGAAATGTAGAATGAGGGATATCATTCTTTCGATTTGTGGAAAGAAGTCGATGACAGCTATTAAAAAAGAAGGTTTACACAAGGTTTAAAGATTTACACAAGGCTACAGAAAGGTTTAAAGCTATTTAAATGAAAACATTTCTGAGCGTATTATTCACTTATCCACCGATCTGTTGTTTTTTTATAGTGCCTTCTGTTTTTATTGAAATATAAGATCTTCCGGAGATATCCAATAAAAAATTATGATCTCTGGTGCTGATTTTACTAGAGAATCAGTTAGTTTATTCTCTGGGCTGCCAACATGCCCAGGAGTTCAGATGAACTCAGTTGTTAAAATGCTGTTTAAGATGGTTTGAATTTGACTTCCGAGATAGTTTGATGACACGATTGGGTTGAAAATTGCAATTTTCTAAAGCTTGAAGAATAAAAAGACTGTTCTGTAAGGATGAAATAATTATGAGCTGGGAGAATATGTAGCTGGGAGTATATGAAATGGTTAAAATCAGGGAAAGGGCTTCTTCACCTGTGTAAATGCTATTATAAATGGAAATCTAAGTCGAGGAAAATTCTTGTGAAAAGGTATTGATGACAGCTATTAAGTGTTTAAGATATGTCTTAGGCCTGTACGAGGCTAAAATAACTTTATCTATCCAGTGTTCATCTTTATATTGTTCAAAAAGTGTTTGATAACAAGATGGGGTAATTGTATGTTTTAAAAGGACAAATCATCAAGATGTAATGTGATTTTCGAATTCTGATTATACGGTGATAAATTGGTTATTAAATTGAAAGAACGGATCTTTAAGCTCTACAGATAGTGTGTAAAATTGTTAGAGGAGAAATGAGTTTCAACTTTGAAGATCGATTTCCAGATTAAGATAAATGGAGAGAGGAGAAGATGAATCGTAAGAAATTTGTTTGAAAACAAAGCACTCTGCCAGCATAAACTGCTTCTGAAACAATGGAAGTTAACCGGCTTCTTTGTGAAAAGTTGAGATCATAGTCCATTTCGGAAGACCTGCTGCAAAACAAGATGATATAAAGTGTTTAGGATTTGGAGGTCACAATGGGCGAAGATAAAAATAGGAACCCCATATTCAAGCAAACTGCGAATTTTGTAATTTGCAATTTGAATATCACTATCGACAACCCCAGACATTAGCTACAATTGGTTTGAGTGCATTCACTTTTTAATAGCTTTCTTTTTAAGATAAAAGAAGTGTTGTTTGAGAGTGAAATTATGCGAGAAGATGATGCCTAGAATACGGCTATGTTGTTTCCAAGGAATTTGGATATTGCAAATGTTGAGTAGGATGTTTTTTATCGGAAAAATTCACTACTTCGCATTTATCAGATTAAAGAGAGAATTTCCATCTTTCGCATCATTGAGTGATTTTATGAAGAGCTATTTAAAGATGAAAGTGAAATTTTTCAAGATATCTAAAAAGGAAGACATCCTCTGCATATAATAAATATTCGGTATGAGCAGGGATGATATCAAAAATATCTCGCACATAGATTGTGAAAAGAAAGGCACTGAGAGCACTGCCATATTGAACTAAGCAAGAAGAAAATAATTTCATTGAAACACAATTTCTCCAGTTTACTGAAAAATATCCCGTTATTGATAAAACCAAAAATCCATTTTGCGGCTATGCCCTTTATACCAACTTGTAAGATTTTATACAATAAACCATCTCTCAAAACAGAATCATAGACTGAAGATATGCCTAAGAAATAATTATGGCATTTTTAGCTTTGACGATCATGCGATGAAGTAAAGATAAAAAGTACATACAATCTTTAAAAGAATAAAGCCGGAATGATAGTGATTGAATTTATCAGGAATTGAAAATGAATAATTCGTCAATAATAAACAATCCATTCAAAAATTTTGCATAAAACAGGAGTTAATGCAATTAGTTGGTAAAGAGGAAATGAACGCACTATCTTTGTTTGGTTTCAGAATTGGGATGATTTGTGCATTAAGCCACTCTTGTGAAATATCGCCAGTGAGCCAAATGCTGTTAAAAATCTGAAAATACTGACCGGGAAGAAATTTAATTAATATAGCAGGAATGCCATCACAACCTGGAGAAATATTAGGAGCAGCACATGTAATTCACTGAAAGTAAAAGGTTTGTTATAACTGTGAGAAGAATCATCGGAAAGATCAAATGGAATTAATGATTTGGCAATATTTCTCCATTGTGCAGCTCGTAATCTAAATTTAGCTGGTGTCCACATCTCTAGAAAAAGTTATATATTTGGTACTGTTCAGAGATTCATTAATATTTCTCGACCTAAATAACACGCTGTAACATTTTAATGAAGTGCTTTTTTCTGATACAAGGTGATCATCAAAGGTCAGTTCAATAAAGGCACTGCACTTACTTGCACACTTACTTACCTGAAGTAGTGAATAAACTGCAAACGACTTTTCAAATTTGGAAGTTGTATTGAATGAAAAGTAGTTTTTGATTTTGCAAATTAATTAGGTATATCTGTACTCTTTCTATACGGAATAAAATTCTACATTGCATTGATCGAGCAAATGAAGCATTGCATTAGAAAGATTTGTCAATAGATTGTGGAAGAAATTTAATTCTGGATTACATAATACAGTACAGGGCTTCGAGATTTTGAACAAAATTTCTAGAAAGTACAAAATTTGGCAGAAGAAATGGGTATAAAGAAAGAATTTCTTAATAAACGAAAGAGAAGAATTAAAATAATAGAAATAGATGAAATACCAGATGAAGGAAGTAACTTGATACCCAAAAAATTATTTTATGTACAGTGTTCTTGACAATCTATTGTCTGAAATAGATGGGCATTATCAAAAAATGAAAACTATCTGTGACGATTTTTGCTTTCTCTATTGCTCGTCTTTACAATACAAGAGTGCAGATGATTAGAAATAATCGGCTGCAGATCTCGTAATGAAATATAGCGAAGATTTAAAAATTACAAACTGTGAAATTGAAAGTTTTAAGTAACGACTCTTACATAAAATATAAAAACTGCATCTCCTCTAATATTCTAAAGACCCTTCATGATTTTAGTTTGAATATTACCCAAATATCAATGCCGCTCTTTGAATATTTCTAACTCTTCCCGTTTATATTGCTTCATGCGAGAGACCTTTTAACAATAAAAAGTTATTAAGATCAACTATCGGGCAAGAGCGATTATCCAATCTTTCTATATTTCAATAAACTACTATATCATTAAAAATATTAATTATGATCATGCAATTAATGAATTTGCCGAAATGAAAGCCAGAAAAGTACAATAAAAATAAATTTTAATTAAAAATATATTGTAATTTGTTTATTTTTTTTTATTTCCCTAAACCTAATAAATTAAGAGACCTAAATGCAAATTCTTGCAGAGGGCACAAGAGTGGCTAGTCATGGCACTGCCTATATTGATATTTGCAAATACATTATATATAAAGACTAAAATATAAACTCATGCAATCGTTTATATTAATAAATTTAATCTTATTCCCGATTTTAAGATTATAATTGCTTTTTTTTTTTCTTTTCAAAAAAAGCTAAAATTTCACTATTGGCCATTAAAATTGCTACACCAGGAAGAAATGCAGATAACAAAATGATATTTATTGGACAAATATATTATACTGGAAATAACAAGTGATTAAATTTTCAAGAAATTTAGATTCATAGATCCTGAAAAATCAGTACCAAGAACAACCACCTCTGGCTGTAATAACAGCACTTATACGCCTGGACATTGAGTCAAACAGAGATTGGATGGCATGTACAAGTACAGATGCCCATACAACTTCAACACAATGCCACAGCTCGTCAACCGTAGTGACTAGCGTATGGTGACGAGCCAGTCGCTCGGCAACCATGTACCAGACGTTTTCTATTGGCGAGAGATCTGGTGAACGTGCAGGCCTGGGCAACAGCCAAATATTTTCCGTGTCTAGGAAGGTCCGTATAATACCGGCAACATGCGGTCGTGCATTATCCTGATAAAACGTAGGGTTTCGCAGTGCTCGAATAAAGGGTAGAGCCACGAGTCGTATCATACCAGAAATGTAACGTGCACTGTTTAAAGTGCCGTCAATGCGAACAAGAGGTGACCGACACTTGTATCCAATAGCAACCCATACTATCACGCCAGGTGGTGGGCCAGTATGACGATAACGAATGCACGCTGCCAATGTGCGTTCACCACGACGCCGCCAAACACAGATGCGATCATCTTGATGCTGTAAACAGAACTTGGATTCATCTGAAAAAAATGACGACAGGTTCGTTGTTGATAACACCATCGAAGACGCTCCTGTCTGTGATGCAGCGTCAAGGGTAGTCGCAGTAGATAAAACGTAGCCATGGTCTCCGAGCTGATATTGCTGCAAACGTCGTCGAACTGTTCGTGCACACTTGTCTTGCAAACAACCTCAATTCTTGACTCAGGACTCGTGACGTGGCTGCACGATCGATTAAGGCCTTCTTCCTGTCTTCTAGGCTGCTAGTGATAGGGGGCCGTTGAGATCCAGCACGGCGTTCCGTATTACCGTCCTGAACCCATTGATTCCATATTCTGTTAACAGTCATTGGATCTCGACGGACGCGAGCAGCAACACTGCGATACGATAAACCACAATCCCGTTACGCTACGATTCGACTTTTATCAAAGTCAGAAACGTGCTGGTACGCATCTCTGCTTCTTACACGAGGCATCACAACTTTTCACCAGGCAAAAACGTTCAAATGCAATTTGTGTATGAGAAACCGGCTAAACAATTTCCTCATTTAAACACATTGTAGGTATCGCTACCGGCGCCTGCTTTGTCTGAATGAACTGCACATCATTTGCATATCACAGCACCTTCTTCCTGTCGTTTAAATTTCATGCCTGTAGCATGTCGCCTTCTTGGTGTAACAATTTTAATGGCCAGTAGTGTAAATTATTTTCCTGAATTGAAATGCGTTGATTATTACTTTGCTGCAATATTTTCTATAACAAAAGCATAGCTATTCTTTCCTTATTTCTAAAAGTTAATATTTTTTTTTATTTTTTTTTTTAGGTCTTAATATAATTCTTCAAATTTGCTTGATAAAAATGATTTTCATTTTATTATCATGAATATGCTCATTTATATAAGAAAAAATCCCTGACACTTAAATATTGAAGTACTCAACAACAGTATTTCATACATAAATACTTTATGCACTGTATATTAGTAGATATTTGAATTTTGCAATCACTTCATTTTAAGAGAAAAATTATAAATTCTTAAACAACTGAATGATTATAAAAATAATTCTAATTCCTGAAATATTCTTTTGAATAATAATATTTTTTAAGTTTATTATAATTTATAGCTAATTATAATTTAAAAGCATACACACAAAAAACTTTTTTAACTTTACAAAATCAAACAATGTTTTAATAGCTAATGACATAATTGATACTATAAAAGTAATGTACAACAACAGAAGTTTATTTTATTGTAACAGTTATCACATAAAAAAATATGTACATAAATCACATTTTAAAATAATGGACTACACCCATCAAGTAAACATTTCTAACACATATATTTAAAGTTCAGTTTTTATAGTTCGTTTACTAAATTTCATTTTTCTGTATAAAGTTTCTAAATCATTCCAGATTAACCAGTTTAACTCCATGTCATCTTTGGAATACCAGTATTTTTTAGTGTAAGGATTATATATATCAATCAGCCTTTTGATTGATTCCATAACATTTTTTTGGTTAAATTTCTTTACACAAATTTCATTCAATGAATTCATAGCATTTGCAGTTTTTCCTTGAATTGCTAAGTCATTGTAATTTAAAAATCTCGGTAATTTTTCACAAATATTCTCCTTCTGTACTCCATCAGCAAATAACCTAAAAACAAAAGAATTACTTAGTATATGAATTTATCAAAGTTCTTGAATAACAGATTTCATATTTTAAATCATACAATTTAATAGCAATTCCTAACAATTATTTGAGACATATTTATTATTTAGAAGAATAAATAAGAAAATTCTACAACAAAAATCTTAAAGAATAAGGCTTCCCTTTTTTTTCTCTCGTTCAACTACCAAATTCCATCTAAAAACTTTAAAATATATCAATTAACGTATTTTCTAGAGACTAATTAATAGTTAGAATAATAAAAGTAATTATAATAAATTTAGAATAATAGAATAAATATAATAAATCAGATTAAAAATATTACACATGATTATTACTACATAAATTAAAATTAATTATAAAGAGATAAAAAAAATTGCAAATATAATAGAAAATGTCATGTATTGCATTATGTTATTAACTTAATAAAAATAGCACTAAAAGAATTTTAAAAAATTCAAATGATTTTCTTTACAAAATAAAAAAATTCCCAATTACGAAAATCTATTAACACATTAAAAAAATTAATATTTTTTAAATAACTGTAAAAATTTTATTATTCTTCACCATCACAGTTAAGTCAAATTATTATATACACTAAGGATATTGCAAAGCAGGCAATCAATTAATTAAATCCTTAAAAATATTATTAGTATTATTTTTACTATTAAAGGCCCTTCCAAATAACAGTCAAGAACATGACTGTCTTTGCACTAATCAGTTCAATTGTAATTAGCTGATTCGAATTCTAAAAAGAGATACATCCATTTCATTAAATATGGCCTAGTTTAATATAAATTTTTTACAAGCATCATATAGTGCATATGGTATATTTAAAAAAACATTTCCTGCAAAATGTAAGCACAAGAAACTATTCCTTGTTTTAAAAACCAATTATTAATCATAACGCTCTTTTAATCTTTTGAAAATATTGTGATTTCATTGAACTTCAAATGCCTGTTTTTTGCAGTATTGCCCATTTAAATACAATATAAGTTACAAGTAGGAGAACAAATACATAACAAATTCAGAATAAATGAGTTAATTTCAGAAAACTTTAATATTCATTCATGAACGAAAACTATGCTTTTACCTTATATTTAATCCAGAATCTCTTTAAATTTATTTAACCTTTCTAAATTAAATATATTTTTTTTATTACTACTACTTTATTGTTTACTGTGATGACATAAAACAAAAATGACTTTTTAAAGATGAAAATGCTGTTTTTAATAGGCAATCTAAAATGCTCAATTCACCACATCAGTTATATCACAAAATGAAGCAATTCTTCCATTGCTTTTCTGTAATTAATTTTCATAAATACAAGAAAAAAAGCATTGGTAAGCAGAATAATAACTTCCTTTATAATAGAGAAAAGCATGCAACAGTAAGCTATATTTTCTTTTAATCAAACATATAATCTATAATCACATAAGATTATATAATCTATAATAGTTATACACATATACATTAGAAGCATTTGTGTATTAAAAGAAATGTAACTTAAAATTTAATTAAAAGTTTCCATTTGCTAAGTGTTTTGGTTTTGAAGGGGTCAATAATTCCTATCTGATGGAATCATGTGTTTGGTTGTTTGCATTCAGGACAAATATATTACAGAATAATTCAGAGGAAATGGTTAACAAAGAAATTAAGAAAAAGTAAAAGCAATTAAATCGGTATCAGAGTAGGTACATTTTGTTTTTAATTATTAATCTATAGATAATTTATCATTATTATCTTACATATAAAATGAACTTCTATTTTCATTAAAATATCAATTTCTTTATTTCAATCAAATATTATGAAACTGTTCCAAGTATCTTTTGGGTATGTGTGAAAATTCAAGAAATTAAATGCAATAGTTGGCTAAATTTAATGAATAAATTAGTAAAATAATTTTACCTTCTTATCTGAAGAATTTTATCCTCATTAATGTCCTCTGGTTCACTGTACTGAAATGATTGTAAATATAATTTTAAAATAAGTCATAAAATAAATTCATAAAGAGCATTACACAAATATTTTCATATAAACTGCAACAGCAAAGATAAAAAAAAAGAAATTTTTATTTAAATTCAGCAAATTGATTTAATATTTTTTTTAATCTCATTTTTGTTCTACATTAAAATATTTATGTATCTATAGAAACTTTCTGACTAGTTAAAAAAGATATTGCTTAAAATATCTAAAAGTAGTGAAAATGGATTTAATGATTGCTGTTTAAACATATAAATTTTAACAGAGATTTCATTAATTATAAAAATTTTACTTATTTATGTTTGTTTGGAAAATTTCTATATTTGATAATGTGGAAAAAATATGTTTAAGCTTATCGATTTCAAAATGATTACTCAAATTTCAGAAATTGCATAAAAAAGGAATGTCAAATATTTATTTCATGCAATATAAAATGTAAAACATACTGAAAAACTTACTCAACATATATGTTATACAGTAGTGAGCAAAATAATTTCATTATCAAAAATTAAAAAAAAATTGTGCTTTATAATGTTACACTACATTACAACCATATTGTTTTTCCAGTTGTAAAGCAAGGAATGGCATTATTGCATATAACTACTGCCTAATACAGTGATTGCAAAGTATTATATCATTCGATTTCCATAAACAAAACTCAAGAGGCAAAAATGAGCACTTTTAAATGTTTTTTATGCTGTGAAACAACGACACTGCACGGCTGCATATGTTCACCACAAAAAAAGTGTAGCAGTATAATCGAGTATGTATAGCAATAAAAAAAAAATGTCCTTAGTCTACATTTGCCAGGAGCATTACATTGAAGTACGAAACTGATGAGATCAATAGAAGGGCTGGATCAGGTTGAATGCTGAAACAGTTGGCTCTAAAAACGTCATGCAAGTGCTTCGAATTTAAAAGTTGAATTTGAGAACGTCTGTGGAATTCATATAATTGTACAAACTGTCCAACGATGCCTTACAGAATATGACCTACATATGAGAAAAAAATTTAATGACCTAAGAAATGATACAGAAGCAGCTTGTTTAGATGAAAAAATATATTTCATGGATAAATATTCAGTGGAACACTGTAACATTTTTACTTTCCATGGAACAGATGGTAAGTGGTATTTAAGAAAACAATTGGGAAGTATATCATACTGCATATTGATGACCGTGAAGCTACTAATGAGCTAAATAATCCGGGAAAGCATATCCAGCAAAAGAATTCAACAACTTAAAATTATTATGGAACTGTAAATGCATCTTATACACTAATATTTTGTAGGAGTGTTTCAAGCATGCAATTAAAAAACATTATAAAATTTAAAAAATGTCAATTTACAAAGTGTATTTCATAAGACTAAGCATTCTGTCAAACAGCAAAATCAATACGTAGAATCTAAATTATTAATGAATAATTCTGTTGGTCTTCATCTCTGAAAGATAAAAGATATTTCAAAGGTAATTGTTCTCCTTTTCCTAGCAGTATCCAAAAAAAATCAAGTTATATCAGTTTAGGACTGGCTTGGCAACACCATTACAGATTTCAGGTATTTAATTAGTTCTAAAATTGCTGCAATGAAGCCAGCTATCATGATAAAACTACAGGAAAGCATTAGAAGAGATTGGTTCGATGAACTTGGTCATAGTTACATTTCAAAGGTTGATTTCTTTCTTGCTCGGCAGCTGCAAAGATGTCATTGCAGCTCATGGAGGATGTATTAAAACTATTAAAAAGTTCATTTGTAAGTAATCTCATCAACTGTCATGTAACATAAATCCACTAAAGTAAAACTGATTATTTACTGCTGCATTTATGTGCCAATTAATCTGTATTATTTTTTGAATAATACATTCTTCAATTTCATAACTAATTAACAGTAATTAGGGGTTTAAATAAACAGTTTTACGAAATTCTAATGCTATAGGTTTACTTTTTAGGTACAGGTTAGGGTTATTTTACAATTTGGGTTTTATTAACAGAATCATTGCATAAATATAAAACTTTTCTATATTTCAAAAGTGATGCATTTTTTGCCCACCACCGTACATAATTAAAAAAAAAAACTTCTATTTCACTTATAGTATACATGCCCTTTATTGAAGTATACTTTATAAAAGTATACCATAAAAAAATATAAAAGTATATTATCTTTACATATAATATTTTTAAGAAATTTAAGTTTTCAAAATCTCAATTATTCTATATATAATATGAATATATAATGCTCATAAGAATAAACATTAATATTAACATAATTTATTATTATTCTGATGAGAGATCTTTTTAAAAATAAATGTAATTTATAATATTTTCTTCTATCTGAAAAAATAATTTCAACACTTGTTATTTAGAGATTTACTTAAAACAACTGGTAATTAATTTACACAACAAAATACATTTTATAATAAATTATACTTACAATTTCAACAGCTATATCATTTAATAGATCTATTATTTTAATTTTTGATTTCATGGTCTCCTCTGGACTTTGTAAAATATTAGCTAATATATGAAGACCATTACTGCGAAAAAATTTCAGTTGAGAAACTGCGTTGTTTCGTAAATAGCTTGATAAAGTAAAGAGAACACTAGTTACAGCATTATGAGGTTTTCCAGTTAAAGCCCTAATTATATAATCCAGAATATGGGCTTTTTCAGCATATTGTTGGACAATAGGATTTCTATAGGAAAAAACCCACATAAATTAAAACAAATAGTTTTTAGAATATTTAAAGAAATCCAAATTAATATTACAAAAATCCACATATAAATTATTTAAATAAAATTATCAGTTTTTACAAATACAGTCTGGTAATTGCTAAATGTTAATATGAAGTATTTTTTTTCAAAGACACTTGCTTAATATTAACAGTTTACATGGAATTTTATTTTAATGTGCTTATTTTTTTAATTTTTAATGACTATATTAATCTTACAAGAGTCTTCAGAAAAAAAAAATTATCATTCACTTTGGTAGGTTTGTCATATTAAAAACTGCTGGCTTTACTTTTAAAACTTTTTAAACATCGTTATTTTATTGTCCTATTTATTATATAGCTTAAAAAAATGACAGCAAAAACTAATTGAATATGTCACTAGTAAAGTGTCATATTTTTGTTCAGAGTTGCAACTCTTAAATTTATATATATATATATATATATATATATATATATATATATATTGATGTTTCATGTATGACTACTTAAGAAATTTCCTATATTGATATTAATTTTAAGTCACATGATAAGTATATTAATCATATTAATACATAACCAATCTCATATAATTCCTTAATCAGAATATAATAAAAGGTATAATAAAACAATAATTCAAATATATATTGGATATTGTTCCGATAATGGAAATATATGATAGGTTACATATTAATATGCAATATGCTTAAAGTCATTTCACTTAAAAATGTGTTTTTCTTGATAGAGCTACAATTAGATTAATCAAGATAAAGCAGCCAACAGACAATAAAAAATCTCATAGACAAGTAATTTAAATACAGTAAATAATTGTTTATTCAAACAAAGATACCATGTTAAATAAATTAGACCTTCTTTTACAATTGATATCACAACTATATAGTGCTAACTGCCAGTTTTGAGTAATTAACAACACTCAAAATAATAATAGCCAATCATCATTTTTATAAACTAGAAATATAGCTATGGTAATTTTTTTCTTCTTCTAATGTAATGCAGATAATATTAACTAATCAAATTTTAAATCAGCTGTAACATGACATTTTTTACTTGTACTCTTGATACTACCTTCCAATATCTCAGATTTATCTGTACACAATAAATGAAGCTCTGGAATTCTTCCACCACATAAATCACAATATTTACATGGTTCAAGCGAAATAAAGAAGTCCAAACTCTTTGAAGATAAATATATTTTCTATTAAGAAATTATTAGATTCAATTTTATGGTTTGAGATTACCACAAATTTTAATTATTAATGAATAACAAAGAAATTTCACATAATCCCTTATTTAGAGTAGAGACAGAATTTCATGAATCTCATAGCAGTTTCGATAACCATTTGATTCAAATTATGAATTTTACAAGTGAATCATAAAGATTCACTTGTAAAAGTGAATCACTCATGTTTTTTATAAAGAGACAAAGCAAAGAAAAAAATGACAGAAGATATTTAAGACTGCACACTCACTACAAAAAGGAGGATTAGTATTAATCAGAATCTATTGTCCTCTCCTGAGACAATCTTAACCATAAATTAGATAGATACCCAAGAAATAAATCCAACAATTCCTCTGTAAGCTACCATAATTTGAAGCATTGTTTTTTAATGCATGAAAATAAAACATGCCTAAAAATAACTCTTCAAGTATCTTTATTTGATGTTTTTCATGCACTTCTAAATTGCTCCTTTTAAAACTAAAAAAATAAAACTTTATAGAACTATGTTCCATTCATTTTTTTTTCCAAGCTCAATAATGCTAAAAGAATTGCTATTTACTTTATTAAAATGTTTTTTAAAACTTTTATGTTAAAAATTCTTTAAATATTCAAGTTGATATAATCAAAAAGAAGAAAGAAAGAAAAAAAAATAAGAAGCAACAAATATATTACCCTTGAACAGCAGCAGTAAGTATAGAAAGAGCTCCAGATGCAATTCTTGAATCCTCATGATTGACTAAAGGTAATACAAGTTCCAGACCTCCAAGTTTAACAAAATCAACAGCAGTTTCATACTACAGAAATACAATGAAATATATTAAATATAATGAGTGAGTCCAGTTTCATCTATTTGAAATCCCTCTAAAAATAAAACTGTAATTTTCTACTATAACATAAATAAGTTTGAAAAATACACATACAAGAGGGAAAAGAGATGCTTTATTGACATTACTTTTATATTTTAGGCTTATGAATATTCGAAATTTTAAATAATAAATTATTAATATTTCCAAGGTGTTTATTTGATGAATATGTGAGGAGCAATAAGCCTATAAATAATTAAACATATTTCAAGTTGCTGCAGTTAAAGGCTTTAAACATGTTTACATAAAAGGTGGATCCCTATCATTTTTAAAAACTGTACTGCTTGTGACATCCTCCTGTTGGAGATCAAGAATTGCAAAATTACATAACATTGGGCTCGAAATAAACATCAGTTATTGCATATCTGAAGGGCCTAGTTAGAGATCACTATTTAAAGAAAGACTCAATGATAAATTTGGCAGCAAATTCACAAAACTATAGAAACAGGAAATTTTGTTTTATAAACAATGTGTCTGTTTTTATTTTTCCAAATCTCACATTTGTGCATATGCTTATGTCCCCATCCTAATGAAAAGGACTAATCCATTCACAGGATGTTATGTAATAATGTAACAACAATTTCCACTCTTAAAAGTACAATAAAGCAAACAAGTCGAGTTTCAAGTCATCATTATGACAAATATAACTGATGTTAGTGAAAGTAATGAAGCCCTTTAAATCCCAATAATTAAAAAAAAAATCTTTTGAATATTAAATGGATAATTTAAATGCTGCTTTTTTTACATGCATTCGGCCAAATATCAATATCCTCAATATATGTGCATATATAAGTTAGGTTGTAACTCTAGAATTAATATTTTATGTAGTATTAATCATTCAGTGTAATCACTTGCTACTAGGTACAAGTTAATTTGACCTAAAATTTCACACTATCTACTCATTAACAATAAGCTCACTAAAGTTAAATATTTAAATTATACATATCAACTAAATTATTTAAATATAATTTTCTCACTTTACGAAAGACAGAAATTTCTGTTTCATAAAAATCTAAACTCTTTCTATTGTGAAGGCATTCATAAAAAGTTGATTCAGATTTTGCTGCCCTTGGTAATGTTCTGTATGATGCTGATGTAAAATGGCTCTTATATGATGGAAACATAAAAGTTATGCATGTGTTTTTGCAAAAGCATGTATTCATGATTATATAATACATGCACTATTAAGAGGTTTACGATTTCAAAAACTATAATGAAAGGATCTAGCTCATTTTCTATTTAGTAATGATATAATTCTCTGCAATTGGATGGTCCATGAAAATGTAATTATTTAAATTTTTAAGAAAAATCATAGTAAAAGGAGGAAAGTTACATCAAAATATCTCCATGCTTGTGCTGATGGAAATCTTACAAAAAATAATTAGAATGATGTAAAACAAAATTTACGTTATGACAATAACAAAATTTAATTTATATGTTACTGAAATATAAAGAATGTACTTTACCTCATGTACAAGATATTCCAATTCTTGTAAAGCCAGAACTGAATAATTGGAAAATTTTTGAATATTTTTGACCAATTTTTTTAAAACTTCAGATCTTGTCTTTAATGAAATTTTTCTTACTAATGAACGTCTATACTCAAGGTCACCTTCTTTGGACTAAAAAGTATTAATAATACATTAATGGGGCAAATATGGCTATAATTATACATCATAAATAATTAATTCAATAATTTTTTCCTTTGTATATTTTACTGCCATACATATTTCTAACAGCTAGAGGTCATTAGAAATTGTGACAGTATACTCCAGAGTTTCTAGAATACACAGAGATGCCAAATTCAAATGTGACATTTCAGTAGTATATCCGATAATTTTCTATATTTTTTATGCTTGTCAGTAGTATTTGGAAGGGGCATAACTTCCAAACATACAACACTATCTTCGAATTTAAATGGCTAATAAAATAATCATGAAATTCACCTCAGCAAATAGCCCCATTCACAATTGTAGCTGCACTTTATAATATTATCAAGTAATGTGGTAATTGTTTTAAAAACATTATTCACATTTTCATTAAAATAAAGTTAATTTAGAGATATTTTAAAATAATAGTACTTGTACTGAAATTATAAGTTAGAAATCATGCAAGAAAAAAATATAATTTTTTTTAAATACATAATGCTGCAAAGTATTTTCAAATTCAAATATATGCATTTTAAATGCAAAAAAACTTCACGAAAACATATAAGTTTATATATAACAATACTAAGCTCTTTCATTATAACATTTCTTTTTGTAAAACACATAAAAAACTTAATATCACTAATATGCATATTATTGAATAAAACTGAATGTTACTAGTTTAATTTTTAAAAAGAAATTACATAAAATTTTCAGTTTTTCACAAAAGCTAAAGCAATTTTTCTTGAAAATGAGAGAACTTTTTATTCAATTATATAAATTTGGGAAAATAATAGCATAAATTATTTTTTTAAATTTTTTTTATAAAAGTATTACTTTTTTCCATAGTCCATAGTTAATCCAAAAATTTTGTTACTTTCCATAGAAAAAAAACTACATAGAATATGAAGTAGTTGTCATTTCTGAATGAAGTATTAATGTTTAATATTATTTGTGCTTTTTATCATATACATGATAAACATTATTATAAAAAATCAGTCTAGTTTATTGATAGAATTTTTCACGCCTTCTTATTTTACACATAATGAAAGCAATTTAAGTGATTTTAAATTCATGAACAATATAATAGCAAAGTAAATTATTCAGTAATTTTATAAAGATCTTTATATATATTTTAGAAATAATATCAGGTTACAATAAATTATCTAATAAAAATGAAGGAAAATTAAAAAAAAAAATAAATAAAAATTATTCATAGTAAAGGACTTCATAATTGCAACCTATATGTTATGGTCAACAATTATAAAGCAAACTACAAACCAATATATAATTTTTAAGATTTTTTTCTATAATATAAATATTATATTTCATACCATAATTATGGGTCCTTTTGAATGTGAAATATTTTTTGCCAAGCTATAAACTTGTTTATAATCCTCAATTGATATTTTTACATCTAACTGGTTTCCAACAAAGCTAGAATTTTTCTTGGCTTCATCTAAAAATGAATTATTATAAATAATTTTCCAAATAAACTATAAACATCTTAAATAAAATATTAATAATTGTTTTAAAAGATGGTTATATAGCCATTTAATAGTTAATATAAATTTACGACTTAGTTAATACTAATTTAAAAATCATAATAAGCATCTAATTAATAATTTTAGTATTACTACAAACTATTATAAAATACAGATATAGAACTATAATAAAATCCTTTCCCATCTACATTTGGACTATTTAATAAAAAATTACAAATTATGTATATATATATATATATATATATCTTACTCTTCTAATCAAAAATAAATTAAATTGTGATCAAGAAATATATTTCTTTATTATTATATTTAAATTAAATGATAATTAATAGCAATACAATTGTTAAATGTAAAAAATATACTGCTAATATAAATATATACTGCTAAAATAAAAGTGAATTTAAATAATTTATAAGACAAACACATAAAGCAGCCCAATACAAACACATAACAAATACATAAACACATAAACAATATAAACACATAAAGCAACCCAATTTTTTATTGAATAAAAAAATTGTAAAATTGGTTTCATTAAGATTCAGGATTAAAGCATATATTTCATTAGATAAATGTCAAAAATATTTTTTCCCTCTTAATAAGTATATAGTTGGCCAAATTTTATTAACAATTTTTGTCTTACATATGCAAATAAATTTTTGGAAAATATTTTCACCTTGACTGGAGAAATAAATAAATAAAATAAGAAATAAATATAAAATGAATAATAAGATAAAGTAAAAATTAATAAAGTTAATAAAATAAATAAGTGAAGTAAAATAAATAAATACATTTTTTATCATTTTACTTTTAAAAGCTTGAGAGTAAAGGTTTAATTAAAAATATATGAGAAATAATCTCACTACTCCCATAAAGATATTTTATATTTTTATGGTGATTTTTATATTTTTTATGATTATTTTTATATTTTTATACATTTTATCTTAATATATATAACTTATAAAAAATTATCCTAATTTGGGAAACCTTGTTGCAATTATGCTCTGCAATGTTATCTAATTATTAGATGCAAGAAATTTTAAAATAAAAGAATGACAATAATGAGAAAAGTAAGTAAACTAATTTAAAAATGTAAATATAAATAAGAAAACTTGTTATCTATTTATAATAAATGAATGAAACAATAAATGTGAAACATAAAATATTAAGTATTTTAGGGAAATAAATTTAGGCCACCTATATAATATTATACCAGAATTTCTCATTTGTATTTTTAGAATTTTTTTTTTTCTAAAGAATAATTTAATGGGGAATAAAATAATAAGAATTTTAATAACTTTTATTTGTTGTTTGTTTAGTTTTATAGGGGAATAGTTTTATTTATAATGAAAATTAACAAGACTTCAAACATAGAAATAACTTAAGAAATCATGTATGAAATTTTGATTATAATAAATTATACTAATCGCAATATATAAAGCATTCAATACAGAAGTAATCAATGATAAATCTGATTCTTTTTTCACAATTTTCATAGTTTTGAGTGTAATTCATATTATTAAATTATTTTCTTTTTATTTCTCAAAGATACTTTTAAATTCCATCAATTTTATTTTAAACTCTTACTTCTATTATTCTTTAAAAAAACATTAACTTGAAAATATAAGAAGAAAGTTAAAACAAAAATAAAATGAAGCAAAACAAATGATTTCATATTATTTTAAATTGCATTCCCAAGATCAATATTCATTTTAAAGAATAATAGGAATAATTCTGAAAATGAATAGTTATTCGTAGAAAAGTTAATTTTAAGCTCTATATCAGAGAAGACATAAAACTCATTTTACAAGGAGAAAATTCATTCATTTTTAAATTACAATTTGAAAAATCTTATTACTCATACAAATCTAAGTGAATTTCCTTTTTTTCACTCCCCAATTTTCATGAGTAATTTCATTATAAATAAAAAGTACAAACAATTTTAATTTCCATCAATAAAATATTTTATAAATAAAGTCCCTTCAGTTTCATAACCAAACATAATCGCTGTTTCATAAACTAATGAGTTATTTTAACTTATGGAAAAATTATTACTGCTTTAATTTGAAAGAAAATATGAATAACAGTTTTATTTAAATATGAATGACAAACTGAAAAAATTGTTAGTGAAAAAAACCTGTTTCTTTTGAGACTGCAACCATTTGAAGATTGGCTTTACTTCTGTTAATCTTGTGCAAAACTAGAATTCCCAACAAGAATAAAATCAGCTTTATTGTCTGCATTCTAAATGTGAGGGAAAAAAACCCATTAAGGTGAAGTTATCAAAATAGATTTTAATCATAATAATACTAGCAAATTAAAAAGTTAAATATCTATGTATCAGCTTAAAAAAATATCATATTTTATAGCAGTTAATAGAATTCTAATTATTTTTCTAACAGATGATAAAGAAGAATATAATTTTGTTAGGCATCTTTACATTTCTTAATAACTTGGAATCTGAATATACTCAATTAATATGCAAATCTACTGTTTGAAGATGGAAATTTTCAGATAAGATAATATGGTGAAAATAGCAATTTTGATTTCTGCACACATCAACTTGGGAGATTGTTTGCATATCCAATTTTAAATTGACCTCTTCCTTCTAAATTTTAACTAAAATATTTATTATAATAAGAAGTAAAAACAATTTAATCATAAATCTTATTGCCATATACTTTCCAAAATTCAAGTATTAAAATTTTTCAATATGTTTGAGGATGGTTACAATTTTCTAAAACATATAAATATTTATACTTTTATTATACTTATGCAGAAGAAAAAAGCAAATTACAGTGTTAAACTGATATACAAATACCAATGTATAGATTTTTATATTTATGATTTATTCATTCATATCTAGTTCTTATTTTATTGGTTTTTCCAATTTTTTTAATGCGAAAGTTTTATCTTCATACCTAATTTATTCTATTAATATTATATTTAATTGTTCCTAGGTTAAATTTTAAATATTAATGCCAGTTAAAATATACACATTACTAAAGTTATTAAATTGAAAATATCATTACATTGCTTGAAAATATCATTAAAAAGAAATTAATTATAAATAGAATTTTTCATTACATGAGAAATTACAGTATTCGAGAAAAGTATACAATAAATAATATATTTTTAAATTATATAACTAGCAAGCAAAACAATTTGACAAAACACAAATAATAAATGTACATTTTTACTATGGTAATTAAAATATTTCAATAACTTAAATAAGGATTGACATAAGGATGCACAGAACTGGGTGGGCTATGTTGACTTATAACATAATGGGAAAAAATAATTAAGTTTTAAAGTTAGTTAATTTACATTCAGAACATAACAAAATACTATTAAATGCATGTTTTACCAAAGAAAAAAAAGTTATAAAAAAAGAAGAAAAATACAATAAAGTATTATTGTAGTTTAATTAGATAATTTGAATGTCAATTAGCCATTTAATTTTACTTTCTAAAATAATTAAGTTGAGAAAATAATAAAAATTTCTTACATTTACACAAGAAACTCTATATGACTTTTCATAAATTCTTACAAAGTTTTTAAAAGTAGAATATTTCTCTTATTTGAATTCTAACACTTTAACCTTCATATTTTATATATTGCACTCTTATAAGAAAAATGATACTATGGAAAAATTCCTACTTTTATATGAAATGGTTAAAAAACATACAACTATTATTAAGTTAGATTTTGATCATTGCAAGGATGATTCTAAAAATTTATTTTGTTAATAAAATTATTTTTTATAATATTTATATTTAATAATTAATTATGTTTATTTTTATAATAAGTAGAATCTTCATTTCCGCCTCATGTATTTGGCGCATTTTCAGAAAATACAGTTTTTCATGAAATGCGCCAAAATGTTACCATTTTCTGGAGCTGTACATTTATGTAAGATTAATCCCAAACTTACGTATCAGTACAAGCAATGCTACATTAAATGCAGACGATAAAGAATTCACTAATCAAATACAGTAATTTGGATTACATACATTGAATACTAAAATTCTGTTATTATTATATGCCGCCAAACCCACGGTTAATTTTTGGCGTTCAAAGCTGCCTTGAATCTCATTTAAACTGACGTTAACGAAAGGACATATTTTAACCATAATGCTTTGCGCGCGAGATAGGAAAATTTAATAAGCTTATCTCCAGTTCTACGTGGCTCATCTCATTGCATTTCTTACTTTCCTTGTCTTGATGTGAATTCTGTATGTGAATACTTGTTGCGGCACGATTTTTTCTTCACGTCTTTTTTTCTCTCTCACTTTTATTCCCCTTTTATTTTAATTGTTTCCTTTAATCATTAGTGTGATAGCTCATTCTATATGTATATATTTATTATTAATTTTTTTTTTGTATTAATATTCAGAGATGTTCCCTTCGTGAACAGCTAATCTACTCTCACTTATTTGTCGTCTCATTGTATCAGAATTTCATGATAAATGGTGCTTAGCTTTGTAAATTTTTATACTTTGTAGATTCTAATTAAGATTATTTCTGAAATAATGCAGTAATTCAAAATTATTCTTTGAAAATATGAATTTGTGTGTGTATCAATAAATATACATACGAATGCGATTAATGAAACACCAAATACAGATAATACTGAATTAGATAAAAAGATAAACTATTGCAATCCAAATAAAAGATAAACTATTGCATTAAAAAAGAATATTCTTTATACAGTGGCTTAAAAATAGGGTGTCAAGACGGGCAAATTCCCATGGACACTGGCACGAGCAAAGAGGTACGAGTACAGGAAAGGCCTGGCATTTATTATTACAAAATAAAGTAAAATTTATTAATTTTATATTTGATAAAGTTAAGTTTAAAGTACTAAATGATCAAGAGAAACGGTTTGTGATCGAAAATGGACATTGCCAGCATAAACGCCCTTTTTCAGAAGACAGTGACAATAGACATTTCTTTGAAAAATATTAGTATATTGTTTCTAACTCTGACGTAAAACTAGAACGTGCATGGCTTTGTTATTCTCTATTGCTTTAGAAAGCATATTGTGAATTATTTTACTCCACTGTTGTTCGAATAAATCAAATTTTTAAAATTACAATACCGCTATATAAAAATTATTTATTGATGAAGGGGCGTATTAAATATTTGCCAGTTTCCCTGAAGAAAGACCATCCTCATCATTGACCCCATAGTGCATATTTTTTAAACTATTTTCTCTTCTCTAACTCAGGAGAGAGAATAGCTTTTCTTATATGGATCGGAAAGTAGCTAAAGGAAGAAAATAAAAATTTTAAAATATATAGAGTGCACAGAATTTAACTTTAAATATGCCTACTACTGTGTCCAAAAAGTAAGACTAATTTTCAATTTAAAATTCCCGAGGCATATGGAATTCCCCTTTTTTTTTGTTTTAGGTTGCTGGCACTGTCCTTGACATCTGTGTGTAATTTGACGTCAAAATATTTATGAATGTTTGAGTTACGCTTGGGTTTGAGAGACGCTAAAAGTGATTGCGGCGATTTTTGAAATGTCTGAATTAATTAAGCAAAGAACTTGCATGCTTGTTTGCAGAAACATACAGAATGTTGCAGAAGATTTCGGTGAGCATTCCTGTATCGGAAAGAAATGTTTACAAGTGGTATAAACAGCTAAAAGAAGGCAGAGAACGCTTTGAAGACGAAGAGCCTTCTAGCCGATCATCAACCTCAACCGACGAAGCTCACTTCCAAAAAATTAAAGATTTGGTGCTTGCAAACCATCGATTCACAATTAGAGACATTGTTGATGATATTGGAATTTCAAAAGAAACGGTCAATTCCATTTTGGGCCTCAAACGCGCTAAACCTCGATTGGTACCGAAAACATTGAATGCTCCAGCTCACACTGCATTGATTCTTTGTGACTTTTTCGCCAAAAATGAAACCCATATCGTTCCATAACCACCGTATTCACACCATGGGACTTCTGGCTATTCCCTAAACTCAAAAGACCACTCCGGGGACACAATTTTGAATCGATTGAAGAGATTCAACGTGAATCGCCGCGCGCTTTGAAGGCCATCCCTGCCGATGACTTTTTAGCATGCATTGAGGTTTGGAAAAAAAGTTTGCATAAGTGCATTGTGTCCGGAGGGGATTATTTTGAAGGCGATGAAATAAATTTGGAAGAATAAATAAAGAGTTCCTGAAAAAAAAATAATTGGTCTTACTTTTTGGGCACTGTAGTATTATGTTAATCCAGCACTTGTTGTCCTCCAGCTTAGAAGACATAATTAATCTACTTCATAATCATGTCTTAAACTTTATTTTTTCAGCTTTAAAATAAAATCTGAAAGACAGAAAAATAAAATTGTATGTCAGACTCAGCATAAATATCTATCATTAACAATGTACTAAGTATGATTTCGTTTCTTACTTAAATAAAAGTAATATTGGGATCATTCAGTATAAAATCATTGTGCGGATTAAATGTCGCCATCTCACATTTTGATTAAATTTGGCACAGAGATCGCCTACATATACACTGAAGTGACAAAAGTCATGGGATAACAATATGCAAATTTTCAGATGGCAGTAGCATCGCGTAGAACAGGTATAAATGCGCAGTGCTTTCGCAGAGCTTTCATTTCTGTTCAAGTTATTCATGTGAAGAGGTTTTGACGTGATGATGACCGCACGACGGGAATTAACAGACTTTGAACGCGGAATGTTAGTTGGAGCTAGACACATGGGTCATGCCATTTCGGAAATCGTTAGGGAATTCAACATTCCCAGATCCACTGTGTCAAGAGTGTGCCGAGAGTATGAAATTTCAGGCATAACATCCCACCATGGACAGCGTAGTGGTCGACCGCCTGCACTTAACGACCGAGACCGGCGACGTCTGCAAAGAGTCGTAAATTCTAACAGACAAGCAACACTGCGTCAACTAACCGCAGAAATCAATGTGGGACGTACAAGGGACTTGTCTGTTAGAACTGTGCGGAGAAATTTGGCTTTCTTGGGTTATTCCAGCAGAAGACCGACTCGAGTGCCTTTACTGACAGAACGACATCGCTTGCAGCGACTCTCGTGGGCACATGAGCATATCGGTTGGTCCCTAGATGAATGGAAAACCGTGGCCTGGTCCGATGAGTCACGAGTTCAGTTGGTAAGAGCTGATGGTAGGGTTCGAGTGTGGCGCAGACCCCACGAAGCCATGGACCCAAACTGTCAACAAGGCACTGTTCAAGCTGGTGGTGGCTCCGCAATGGTGTGGGCTGTTTTTTCATGGCATGGACTTGGTCCTCTGGTGCGACTGGACAAAACATTGACTGGAAATGCTTATGTTCAGCTACTTGGAGATCACTTGCAGCCATTCATGGACTTCATGTACCCAAACAACGATGGAATTTTTATGGATGACAATGCGCCATGTCACCGGGCCACAACTGTTCGCGATTGGTTTGAAGAACATTCTGGACAATTCCAACGAATGATCTGGCCACCTAGATCGCCCCACATGAATCCCATCGAGCATTTATGGGACATCATCGAGAGGTCTGCTCGTGCCCAAAATCCTGCACCATCAACGCTTTCACAATTATGGACGTCTATCGAGACAGCATGGCTCAATATTCCTGCAGAAGACTTCCAACGACTTGTTGAGTCCATGCCACGTCGAGTTGCTGCACTTCGCCGGGCGAAAGGGGGGCCGACGCGATATTAAGAGGTATCCCATGACTTTTGTCACTTCAGTGTATAATAAGAAATACAGTTATATAAAGTTTCTTAATACACTAAAATTACTTGAATGGTTAGATTCAAATCTTCACAGCAAATCTCTTTAGATAAAGCATTCTTCATTCATAAGTCATTTTTAAACAATTTATATTCTTTTTCTTTAATGGAATTTAACATTTTTTTAAACCAATACAATACATTGGCAAGGAGATGAAATTTAAAATTTGTTATTATTACACTGTCTTAAAAGTTAATTTTTTAATTGTAGTATATACATTAATGTCCATAAATTAAGGATAATGAAGTTCAGGCAAAGAAAGAGACAGAAGCAAAACAAATTTGACTTATTTGTAAAGTCTATTTATTAAACAAAAGGTAAAGAGCAAAAAAGATGCTATATGTTTGACATAATTAATAAAAATTGCGATTTTTACTTCCTGGAGCAAATTTGAAAAAAGAACCTATTTACAAAAAACAGTATAACAGGGTTAGTATGATGGTTAATATGGAGTATGTCTCCCAGACGATGCAATACAGGCCTTACAACGCCTAGGCATGCTGAGTATCAAATTATCAATCTGATCTTGGGAATATTACACCACTCATCAAGCAATGCCCTCCGAAGTTCCGGTTGACAGGTGGGAGGGGGTTGACGGGCTGCAATTCGTCGGCCAAGCATATCCCACACATGCTCTATTGGATTCAAGTCCGGTGAGTATGCTGGCCAATCCATGCGGGTGATATCCTCCAATTGAAGGCATTCGTCTACAATGTTTGCACGGTGAGGACGGGCGTTGTCATCCATAAACAGAAATTCAGCATCCATGGCGCCCCGAAACAAACGTACATGGTCTGCCTTGAAACTGTCGTACCGGTAGCTGAAGAGAGCTGACGAGACAGGTCTGATGCTGTGCTCCGTCTGTTTCTTTTGGCAGTAACTACTAAATACCGGTCCTCATTCGGCGTTGTAACTCGGGGGCGACTGTGCTGTAACATCTACTCACATTACCATCCTCTTGGAATCGTTGCCAAAGCCTGGAGATGACACTCTGGGCGATTCCAAGTTCCTCGGATACATCCAGCTGGGTACGTCCACATTCCAGTCGTCCGATAATTCTACCACGTAAAAAATCATCCAAATGCTTCCTTTGTGCCTTAACTATGCGGTTACAGCACTGAAAGGCGTTTAAAACGCTTGTGAACAATTTTACTTCTTTGCCACCATTCCTTATATACCCCTCTCTTACACTCTCGTCATTGTGATGTACTATCCGCGCCATCTGGTGGTTTCCTGTAATTTGCATATTCTTCTTCAAGATGTGTGTGATAATTCTACAGGTGAATTTTTTATTTTAGAGTTCAATTTCTGTGAGATTCTGAATTATCCTTAATTTATGAACATGAGTGTAGTATAATATAAATAAAGATGTTGATTTATAGTTTTTAAATGTAGGGTACATTTTCAAACGTTATTTTTAGATACCTGGATCTAATTATTTCAATTTTGAATAAAAAACTAAAATTTGTATTTATCTAAATCTGTGAACCAATTAATAAATTTCCCACGAAATAAAATGGTAAATGAAACTTAATTTAACTTGAAAATATATAGCTGAACTAATATACATAAAAATAACTTTATTTTAGAAAGGGACTTGAACTTTAATTCGGGTGGAAATCCAGCCAATTATAAAAAAGGGAGGAAGATATGAATTGGATAAAAAGTGTAGACGAAAAAAAAAGGTTATATGGAGAGATAGAGGGAAAAAATTGACACCTCCATCGAAGGACTAATCTTGTAAAGAAGATAAAGCTGTGTTGCTTAAAGCAAGTTGAAAGATTGAACTCTGTCATCTGCGGTGAAGGGGCAAATTTTTATTCTTCTTCTTGAAAAAAAAAAGGGGGGACTACGATTGCTACTTACCCTAAAGAATGAGACGATGGTGATGAGGGAAGATTCATTTAGAAAGTATCTCCTACTCAGAATTGGCTTGTTGTCGTTATCCCACTTCTGAAATTTGTTGTCGTTATCCCACTTCTGAAATTTATTGTCGTTATTCCACTTCTGAAATTAGTTGTCGTTATCCCACTTCTGAAATTTGTTGTCGCTATCCCACTTCTGAAAATTTGTTGTCGCCTGCTAGCGACTAGTTGTGTCAGGTATTGTGTTGTAGGTATCTGGTGGACGGAAATACTCTAATTTCTTTATATGAATTTATTTACAATATTAACAATACTATATACACATGGCGCCCTGTGCCTCTTCCACAATATCAATCCTATGTAATACTTAAAGCCGTAAACATATCACATACGGTCCCTGACCGTCTTATCTCTTCAGACGCTCCTAACGTTCTCCTCGTCATCTCAAAATCTCCCCGCTTGTCCTTACCAATTCAACCACAGTTTTACACAGTACTGGTCACAGTGGCGACCTCTCGCGTCCATCTAATTATAGCTAAACCTTACAGGCTATAGCTCGATTCAAATGAGAAATCACAACCCACCCAGAATACCAGAGAAAAGACTCTTCTCGTAATGACAGTCAAGAGCTATATCGTTGCTTTTCTCTGTGATGCACAGTACTTGTATCTTTCATACTAAGAATCTGACTTTCTTTTGTCCCATGAGATTCACCAGAGAAGGGAGACTAAAAATACTTTTTGTTATTAAGATTTAGTTGGTTGGCTTTACTAATATTTTTTGAATGTATAAATATTTCTTTTATAATGAAACATATTATAATAGCATTCTATTCAATTCTGTCCTTTAATTAAATATTATTCTGAATATATATATCGAGTACCACTAATGTAAACTCTTTTTCATTTTATAATTAATAAATTATATTTATTTTAATTAAATTAAATGTTTCGCATTTTATTTATTTCTTATGAAAACATTTTTCTTTCCTTATTTATATGCCCTGATGCCTTTCGAACCCGCTTAAATAAAAATGGGGTTTTAGAGTAGAATATTTTTTGTAATTGCGGAGTTTTAGTGTATTTTGCTGAATTGGGAGTTAGTGAAGGAATCTCCTCTTTTAGATATTATTATCCTATTAAACAAATATGCATTTTACTAGGCAGTATAACATCTCTGTAGATCTAGATTTAGCTTTACAGAAGAGAGCAAGTTTCTTTACAATAGTTTTTCAGGTACAGGCGATATAATTTCTAAAACTCACTCCCTAATTTTTAAGGGCAATTTATCTTCCAAACTAACAAATTTAAAATACATAGAACATTTATAGATCACCCATCAGGAAAAACTTATTATCACCACGAACCATTTGATTATAGGTCGAGAGCTTGCGACAATTAAACCTTCCTACAATTAACCTACTACAATCAAACTTTACTACAATTAAATCTCTCTTTCAGAAAGAAAAAAAAAATTACAACGCGTTTCTTATTAAAGAACATTCCGGCAGACGTGTCGTTGAAAGACCTAGCATTGGAGCTTGATGAAGAAATTGACTTTCATATCTGTGCATAGATTACGAAATCCATCTCAATCGCGCATCCAATTTTAATATAAATATATGATTTCGTTCTGTTGATAATATTTCATAGACAATCCGCGCCAATGCAATAATTGCTTTATATTTACTGATCCATCTAATAAACGTAAAAACCGAGCCAGTTGCGAAAACTGCGCAGAACATCATCCTACTTTGGCTTGTACTACCCAATTACACAGTCCAGTCACATTAATGTGATCACCACCTACTTTCGACGTTAACGTGAAATAACCAATCACAAAAGGCAGGTGGCAGCACATTGCAGTGGAGTGTATATAAAGGATGTCCTAGGGCATCGTAAAGCATTTCAATCGTTGGCGTAATGCAGAAACGTAGCGATTTATCCGACGTCCAAAAGAGTATGATTATTGGCTTTCGGGCCAAGGGTGGAAGCATTTCGGAAACGGCTAATTTTGTGAACTGTTCGCGTGCCGCCGTGGTAAAAGTATACCGCGCATGGCAAAATGGCACTATCCAAAATCAGCGGCGTGGCACATGTGGTGCACCACGGGCTATAGATGACAGAGGCGAAAAAAGGCTACGGAGATGCCTTCGGGCGAATAGACGTGTAACTGTTGAACAACTGACCGCCCAGATAAACCAAGGGGTTACCAAGAGTATATCCTCTACAACGGTTCAGCGAACGTTGCTGCGCACGGGCCTCCGCATCAGACGCCTGGTTAATGCACCTATGCTGACTGCTGTTCATCGGCGACGAAGGCTGGAATTTGCACGCCAGTACCGAAACTGGACGTCCACAGAATGTCGACAGGTGGCTTTTTCCGATGAATCACATTTTATGCTCCATCGGACAGATGGAGTATACGGCGTGAAACGTCTGAAAGCAAACACCCTGCAACAATTGCCGGAAGGATCCAAGCTGGAGGAGGGAGCATTATGGTTTGGGGAATGTTTTCCTGGCATTCACTGGGTGCACTCACAATTGTGGAAGACACGATGGATCAGCACAAGTACGCATCTGTCCTTGCGGACCCTGTCCATCCCTACATGCGAATTTTTTTTCCTCAGAATGATGGCCTCTACCATCAGGACAATGCGAGATGTCATACAACTCGCAGTGTATGTGCGTGGTTCAAAGAGCACCAGGATGAGTTTACCGTACTCCCCTGGACAGCAAACTCACCGGATTTAAACACAATCGAGAATCTGTGGGACCACCTCGATCGGGTTGTTCGCGCCATGGATCCTCAACCGCGTAATCTAGCGCAGCTGGCCACGGCACTGGATTCGGTATGACTCAACATCCCAGTGAACACCTTCAGAAAGCTAATTGACTCTCTTCCTTCACGTCTCGCAGCTGTCCGCTCTGCCAAAGGTGGTTATTCTGGCTTTTGACAGGTGGTCACATTAATGTGACTGGACTGTGTATATAAACGCTTTTAATGCATTAAATCCCAAATTATGAAATTGCATAACTTGGTGCCAATTTGAAAGGGTTCTGATCAATATTTTTTTTCTTTCTTATCCGAAGTAAATATTCAGGTGAGTGATTTTTATAATCGAAGATTTGTCTCAAGCTGCAACTGTATAGCTAGATTTAAAAATTATAATTTCAGTTATATTTTGAGTCTATTATAGTTCAAAAAGCTGCATGATTCATTTAGTAATAGCTTGCTAAACCAAAATGATGGTAATGATTCACTGAGATGGAGATACGCGAGTCATGGCTCAACCATCTCTAGTAGATATATTTATTTTGCGTGAGATCATTTGATTAGTTTTTAGGAAGTTTGCTGTGTTTAAAGAGAGTTTGAAGGTAGTACCTTTTTTTATACAGAAAAAGGATGTATTTTATTGTATGCCCTCAGAAACAAAATTTTCTCAATTTCAATGTATGTTTCTTGTTCACAATTTTTCTTTTAAATGACGTGTAAAAGCCTTTTTTTGTGTGATGAATGTTTTCTAATTATAAAACTGATAATTATTTGTTCATTTACATTAATTTGTATATGAACTTAGTTATACATTTTGTATACATACATACATTTTGTATTAATGAGCATTAAAGATGATGCAAAAGAACATCCCTGCCCTTCCTAGACACAGCCACACCTATATTCCTGTTGGAAAAAATCGGAGGCTATGATATTTATCGCATGGTATCATTCATACCTGGAAAGATAGTGGATAGGAAGACATGCAATTGGTTCCCAAAGAAAGGAAGGTTGAGGTATTGAATTTTCCTTGAACGAAACACTGTGAGCTCAAATACATTTATTCAATAACTATTATTATATTCTCTGGTAATAGCAGCCACCAAACGACGTCTATTCTGTCAAACACGTCTAAAAGACAAAGCTTCCACTTCCACATATCATAAGATGACCCTTGACCAACCAACAAGTCTTCAAATAATGTCTCAGTTATCAGGGACCACATTTGATTCGTATTCTATAATGTGAATAGCTGACAAAACCTGGTCGCCATTACGATATGTCCTTTGTCGAAGACCTATAAAACTATACCTTTACAAAGACACAGACAAACGCTTTCAAAAATATTCCGAAACACTTATTTATCACCTTAAGATCTACTCCTTTCATTTGATTGATGCTGTAGACAACTTCATTTGCATGATATATACACTGAAGTGACAAAAGTCATTGGATACCTCTTAATATCGTGTCGGCCCTCCTTTCGCCCGGCGAAGTGCAGCAACTCGACGTGGCATGGACTCAACAAGTCGTTGGAAGTCTTCTGCATGAATATTGAGCCATGCTGTCTCGATAGACGTCCATAATTGTGAAAGCATTGATGGTGCAGGATTTTGGGCACGAACAGACCTCTCGATAATGTCCCATAAATGCTCGATGGGATTCATGTCGTGCGATCTAGGTGGCCAGATCATTCGTTAGAATTGTCCAGAATGTTCTTCAAACCAATCGCGAACAGTTGTGGCCCGGTGACATGGCGCGTTGTCATCCATAAAAATCCCATCGTTGTTTGGGTCTATGAAGTCCATGAATGGCTGCAAGTGATCTCCAAGTAGCTGAACATAAGCATTTCCAGTCAATTTTCGGTACAGTCGCACCAGAGGACCAAGTCAATGCCATGAAAAAACAGCCCACACCATTACGGAGCCACCACCAGCTTGAACAGTGCCTTGCTGACAGTTTGGGTCCATGGTTTCGTGGGGTCTGCGCCACACTCGAACCCTACCATCAGCTCTTACCAACTGAAATCGTGACTCATCGGACCAAGCCACGGTTTTCCATTCATCTAGGGACCAACCGATATGCTCACGTGCCCACGAGAGTCGCTGCAAGCGATGTCGTTCTGTCAGTAAAGGCACTCGAGTCGGTGTTCTGCTGGAATAGCCCAAGAAAGCCAAATTTCTCCGCACAGTTCTAACAGACAAGTCCCTTGTACGTCCCACATTGATTTCTGCGGTTAGTTGACGCAGTGTTGCTTGTCTGTTAGAATTTACGACTCTTTGCAGACGTCGCCGGTCTCGGTCGTTAAGTGCAGGCGGTCGACCACTGCGCTGTCCATGGTGGGATGTTATGCCTAAAATTTCATACTCTCGGCACACTCTTGACACAGTGGATCTGGGAATGTTGAATTCCCTAACGATTTCCGAAATGGCATGACCCATGCGTCTAGCTCCAACTAACATTCCGCGTTCAAAGTCTGTTAATTCCCGTCGTGCGGTCATCATCAAGTCAAAACCTCTTCACATGAATAACTTGAACAGAAATGAAAGCTCTGCGAAAGCACTCCGCATTTATACCTGTTCTACGCGATGCTAGTGCCATCTGAAAATTTGCGTATTGCTATCCCCTGATTTTTGTCACCTCAGTGTTGATTGTTTTAGCATTAGTTGATCAGTGTATGGTTTGTCAAATGTCTTGTTATTCAAAACTAAGATAACTTTTACTTTTGGAAAAATATCTCAACTACTGGACAAATTGTAATAAAATTAGGTAAGTACAGTAAGTATTGAAATTAGGTTATCATAAAATAAAATAAAAAAACAACCCCACAATAGTTATGGTACACAAGCATGATCATGTGTAAAACTCTGGCCCTGCCCTGAAATGTCTAAAACAGAGCTTAATATATATCGAGCAAAAAATCAGTTAATAGGGAGTATGGTTCTTCCTCTTACCGATATAAAGACCTCATAAAGTGAAATTATACTAGAAATCAGGCAGTTTAGTCTCTGGGTAAGTTGGTTCGATTCTTCTCTGACATGCCTTGGTCAGTTTTGGGAAAGGGGAGACAAGTTATAATTGCACTCCCCACAGAATCCCAAACATGCACTACAAGGATCAAGCCAGAAGACCACCCATCCGGACATTCTTATTTCCAGAAATTAATCGGCTCTAAGAGGATGAGCATAGTCATCCACATAATTCCTGCTCAGATCACCTACTGCCATAGTGATCTTACTTGGATGTTGTAGGGCAAGTAGCGTGTCCCTGTTTTTATCCGGATGAATGCATATTGAGAATGTGATTAAGCTGAACCGGTATTGATTGGTGAATAGAACGATCCCACACTGATCTCTGGTCCAGAGTCGATATTCTCTGCACTTTGCTAAATTCTTACTTAATTTTCCTGTGTGCAGGAGTAAGAGGTTCGTAAGTAGCATGCCTTGTAAACAGACCTGCCTTATGTGGTCTTCTGAAAACTGCAACACCTGAAACTTGGATTCCTATAGCTGCATAGAAGTCATAAGAGAGCTACGAAACTCTTACTTCTTCGCTGTAATGATCAAATATTGATCTTTGTTGGCCGTTGTAACTCTTGAACTAGGTTTTCTCTCAACGAATGAAGTATCCTTAAATTATTTATATTAATTGGACACAATTTTGCTGCTGTAGCATAAATAATACCTAATTATCAAAAAACACCAGTACAAAATTTATTTCATAAATCCTACATATCATTGCTTGCCATAATATTTTCTCTATTTTTTCATGTACATATATAGACAAATGCTCCATAAGCGTGAAATGCTTTTATCTGTTTTCTTATAGTGTAAAAAACCAAGTGCTTCTGAAATGAGTTTTAAAAATATCTCATCACTATAAGATTAGATCTTTTTTAAATGTATCAAAGACATCTAGCACATGTAACCTGACAAATCGCATTATGATCTTACAATAATGCAACATAGATTTTGTACAAAATAATCCAAAGAGTTAAATCACCAATTTTTCAACATTAACTTGTCATCTGATGGATAGCCAAAACCTGCAACCAGAGTAAAAATGCCAGAAGATTTGGTAATGCTGAAATATTTTATAAGCAGAAGTCATCAAAATGTTTTAGTAATGTCAAAGAAATCACTGAAAAATATCAAAAGCACATCGCTATTATGAAATTGGAAATTGACTTCATACAGAATCTCTTACTGCCAGTTCTACTCATTCAGGAAGTGCTTTATTTGCATCAATTATAAGTGCATAAATGTTGGGTGCCTAGTAAGAAAAAGCAACTTTCTACTCCTATCATGAGTTTCAAGTGATCAATTAGTGTCTTATTTAATTGATAATAATTTATAATTTTTCATCTCTGAAAAAATTATGGACTTATTCTGCGATGATTGCCCAAGACAAAACAAAAACAATGCTAAAATTAAGTTTCAGTTGATGTTATCAGCTAGTTGAAACAAAAATTTTCCTTTATTTTTTTATAAAGAAGCTGCTATTTTAATGATTGCAAACAGGGATGATACAACAAAAGGGGAAAGCATTTGTTTATTTACCGTATACCAATGTATTCAAAAGCACAATTAATTTCAAGACGAAAATTAAGTAACAGCCTTTGTTAGAAAGTTGCTATTGGAAAAAATTAATAAAAAGGATTATTTCCTTCTAAGAGTTAATTTTTTCTTTAAATTCATCTCTTACCCTCATAAGCCAGCATAAATCTTATGCTATTTCTTTATGAACAATGAAATAAACAGCAAAACATTTGTCCAGTCAAAAACCAAAGATTACAATTCAACATTTCACAGCTGAAAATTTTTCAACATATTCTTCATAACTACTTATCATGCCCATATAAATAAATGACCTACAAAAGATGAAATAATATATACTGGCACAGTTCAAAAACTTCTATGTAGACATTTTGCAGCAGCAGACAGCAGTAGCAGAATTAGAGGATAGAGAAAAAATATTTTAGAAAAAAATTTGGTAATTTTTTCTTAAAAGTAATCTCCAAATTTTTTTTTTTAAATAATTTTCTTAATAAACAGAAAAATTTCGAAAACCAAGAAGAAAATAATAAAAAAATAGAAAAATATTTCGTAACGTTTTTTTTTTTATATAAATACATGATGCCATTTTATTACTAAAACCAACAGAAAAATACAACAGCAATTTCCCCTGCCATATTTTCATTAAAGGAAACCATTTAAATATGATATAATGTAACACAATAATAGCAGTTCAGAAGGGAGAAAATGGTTCTAATCTATTTGATTTCCAATAGATTTAAAGAAATTCAATTCTATATGTCTCCTGAAAATCAGGATTGAGTCTGTTTCAAAATTCATGGTTTAATTGTGCATTTAAACTCATGATGTGTATCATTCTTCAAAACAAAAACACAAAGATATATCACTTTTAAATAAATCAAAGTTTATCATTACTTAAATTGAATTGTTATATACAAGTCTAAAATGCTTTAGAAGTATGAATAATTTGATTATTGCCAGCAGTTTGATCCTAATTAAATCCATTAATTGAAAAACCAGCAACCTTTAACAGTAGTGATTGTTTCTTTCAGCAGAAGTGACTAATTCTTTCAGTTCTTTGAATTTTGCTAAGTCATTTACTTTCATACCTGACTTTAGAACCTAGAAAGAAGAAAATGAATAAATAAAAATACTGAAGAAAATGAATAAATAAAAATACTATTTTTATCATTTAATTGATAATTTTTACAAGACTAGTCAAAAATGAAATAAATATTTTTCTAAAAAAATTCCTTAAATCTTTGAACAATAACAAAATATTTTCTCCTTTAGAAGTGTTTTATAAAAATAGCTTGAGTTTGCTTCATGAGTTTCGATTCATGAAAACAACATCTATATAAAATTCACTACACATTAGAAAGCTTGTATAAATGAGATCTTTTAGGTGTCTACTGAAGTAAAGGAAATTATTTCATAAAACAATGTTATAAGATTTGTTAGTGGAGAACAGAAGTGTAACCACCTTATCTAACACTGGACAAATGCGTATTTTCATTGAGAATAAACACAAGTCTCATTGAAAATTGAAATCTATTTTTTTATTATTTCAGAACTATTTTCACTTATTATTTTTAAATTAACTAGTAACTAATAATTTCTTATACATATTTTTTCTGTTATATATGTTTGTTATACATAATTTGATGTCTATTGATATGTTGCTATCTTCTGCAATAATTACTCAAATATGACAAATGTTTTTTTTTTTTTTTTTTTTTTTTTTTTGCACTGTACATTTTGCCTACACTGCAATCAAGTCTTATTTTTTTTTTAAAGATGCATGATCTTTTTCTTTTTTTTAAAAAAAACATCTGTAACATATTATTCAGTATTTGTTACTGTCATGTTTTTATGCCACATAGCAAATAATTTTTTTTGTTCAGTCAATTCTTTAAATGTCACTTGTAATGGTTGAATAAAAGTAAGGGTTAAAAAATAAAATAAATAATATAGAAATACATACAAAAACATAACATTTATGATTAAAATGACTTATTAATAAAACCATGGGAAAGTTTCACAATAATTATTAAATTCAAATGAAATTGTTAAATGCTTGAAATATTAAACATTGCTATATAAAATATTTTATACATCCTTACAACAAAATGCTTACAAATAATGCACTTACTAGTTGTTCAAAATAATTTACATCAATTGCCAGTTGACGTCTGATTTTATCATCATCAGTAATTGCGCCACTAGAAAGTCCTGTTGGCTTATCTCTAGCTCTTTTCAATATCTTAAGACTATCCTCCATTTTTTTAATTGAGGTCAGAACATCTTCCATTAAGACTATGCATCTAAAAATTTTTATTAAAAATTATTTCATGACCATAATTTGAAGTGGTGATATAACAGCCCCTCATTAAAAGAATACTTATATTCTAGCATATCCTTAAAAAATCATATCATCAAACTGTGATTTTTAAAAAAAATATTTATAGGACAAGAAAAGCATGATTAAATGGTAAGCATATTGATGGGGGAAAAAAAAATTATAAATCGAAAAATTTATGAATATTATGTAAGGAGTATCTCAATCTTTTTGTTTAAACTCATTATTAATATTGATGTAATTAAATATAAGAAAGGAATATTAAATTTTCAGCAATTTTTTTATTTTAATTATTTTTGGAGTTATAAAGAACAAAACTGATACCTTATTTTTGATTTTAAAATGTAACAAAAGAATAAACATAAGTATAACAAAAATTTCGTGCTGGTAATTAGTATTATATCTCTAAGAAAATATATTTTATAAACTTCCAACTATAAATTCTTGTAAGAACCTTACTATGTGAATGACAAAAATCAATAGTTTAAAGCAAATTAAGTTTATAAAAAAAACCCTATTTATTTTAATTTTAATATTTTATATAAGTGAAATGTTCAATAGGCATAAACATGTATTTAATGCAGTTCATTTAAAGGAATATATCTTTTAAATAATAAAAAAATTACTGCATAAACTATCTTTATATTGAGATTAATAAATAAAATATATTAGATAGCTTGTTTAAAATATTTTTTAAGCATCTAAATTTATTTTTTTTTCCTCAGTAGATTTATTATCCTTACAAATATCCTCCAAAAAACTACAATAAATCAACATTTCCATTTACTATTGTTATTTTGTGATTTCTTCACATTTTACATCCTTTCAATCAAGACATAAATAGAAACACAAAATCTTTTGATGCTCATTGTATAATGATTAATCATTGCCTTTTTTCCCTTATTTTATCAATTTGCTATTTAATTCTGTTTTAGAAACCTAACATTAACTGAATATCCTATGGATTACACACTAACCTTTTAGTATTTAACTTGATAAATGGATAACAGGAACAAAGTAATTTATTAATACAAAAGTAACCTAACTTAGCTAAATATTAGTAATTGCCTGTTAAATAATCTAATTCATCTTTCATATTATTAAACTCAACTGTTTCTATTAAAAAAATGTAAAAAAAAAAAAAAAGTTAAAGCATACTGTTTCATTATTCCATCTGTAACTTCAATTTCACAATATTTACACCACTTTAAAGACAATATTGAACTTGTTTCCGAAAAAAATTCAGTCAATGGAGAAAGTACTAATGAGACATATGGTGATGGTTTTGACGGAATCTATGAGAAAAATTATTATAAAGATCAAAAATTGTAATGACGGTAAAAAATTCATATAAACCGCACAATACAATTCATGTAATCAGCACATGTTATTTTCAATATCCACCTTTGCAAATAAAAAAAAACTAACAAATCACGAAGTTAAATTTTTGAATGCATTACGTTTATTCTAATAAATTTGACATTCTAAATTAATTAAAACATTCTTTTTTTTTTTAATAATTTTAAAACCAATCTTCCATAACTTTAAATTAAATAGTATTTTCACATTAAAATAATATTTATGTACTTTCAGGGTAGGACATTCCTTCGCAATCTTTCAATAACAATAGTCAATTTAATGGTGTAATAATAATTGAAAATTTAAATAAACATTTTATACTTATTTTTTACACAGTAAATTCATTATATATATATATATATATATAAAACATTTATCTAACCTTGCATAACAAGACACATAATGTACTTTATTTCTTATTATCACTGAAGTTGAACTGATTGTCAAAAAATCATTTTAACTAAGTATTACAAAAGTACATCTTACTTCACGATTAGTTTTCCGAAAACGTTGAGGAATACTAGAAATTAATTTAAGATGTGAAGTGCATCTTTCACTTAATATTTTAACAATAAGATTTGCAGAAACGATTGGAATTTCAAGCAAAAAATCCAATATGTTCCGAATAGCACCTAAAATAAAAAAGAAAGAAGATTAAAATAAGTTGAGAATTGAAGTAATGGTGAAAAAGAGTATATATTAAATAGCAGGAAATTAATTACTCTGGTCTGCATGCCATTTGATGTTTGAGTAATTAATGTTGTCTTATAAATTTGTTTACTTTGATTTCAAAACTACAAACAAATCTTTTATCATATGCAGTGTGTTTTTAATTAAGCCGTTTTTAACACTTCTGTAAAATAATTTTAAATGTTTCAAAACTTAACAAATCGAAGTTACAACAAATGATCAGCAAATTTTAAAAATGTCTTGTCTTTTTTTCTTTATTGCAATTTAAAAAAATATTTAAAGAATTATTTATTACCTTCAAAACAACCATTCAATGATTCATAATTTAATTTTGGGTGAACAATTTGAAGAAAAAATCTTCTTAGCTATAACAAAAGAATAGTTTCCATTAATAATTATACAATTACAAAATTACTATTGTTTGTCTCATATAATAAATCACTTACTTCAGGCACAAGAATTTCTATATCATTTATCAGCCATGCAAGCTGAAGAGTTTCATCTTTCTAGAGAAAAAATTGAAGTGCTTTAGAATATATTCAAAACTGAATAATTATAACAGGAATTTCCATAATTTATACATAAAAACTAAGATGTTATTAAATAGATCTTTTAAGGTAATGTTTCTAAATTTTATTTTTTGTTTGTTTGTTGCTTCTTATCCTACTTGGCTGGCCGAGCCCATACATACTCATGATTGAAGGGGAAGGAAGCAGCTTCTGTTGTGATGGAGCACCCCGTAGGTAGAAGTCTGACTTTGGCTCCGTGACGCTCTTACAGTCATGGGAGACCGGGACCTACGGCTTAAAGTGGATTCCGAGCCACTACAAACATCCATGGCATGCCGGGATTCGAACCCGAAACCTGTGGCACGAGCGCCAGAGAGCTAGACACTCGGTCATTCAGGTCCCAAATGTGCGAATGCCAACGGCACGCGGTGTTCCCAGGTGGTCACCCACCCAAGTACTGACCGCGCCCAATGATGCTTGACTTCGGTGATCTAACGAGAACCGGTATATTCAGCATGGTATGGCCGTTGGCATTTTATTTATTTATTTTTTTTAAACAATATACAAAAAGAATGCCAATTATTATAAGTTTGATTACAACAATACTTACAATTTTATTAAGACAGCACTGCACATATTTGTTGAAACGCAATAGAAGCTGGACAGTTAATTTCCAAAAGTCTTTCTTTAAAAATGATAGGAAAATAGTATCACACCAACAAAGATTTAAACAGTTCCAAAGAGAAGCAGTAGCTTTCAAATGATATGGTAGTATTTCATCTAAAAATAAATTAATTAATTAATATTTCTTAAAAATAATATATTTAAAATTAAAAGTAAAAATTTAAAATAACTCATACCATCAGAAACAAAACTGTCCTCAAATAAATCACACTCTAATTTTCCAGCTATCTCCTGATATCTAAAATATTAAATTTTGAACATAAATAGCTAATTACTATAATACACTGATGTACTAAAGTTTAGGTTATAGCAATATGTGAATATACAGACTGCAGTAGCATCACATAATAAACGTATAAATGGGCAGTGCATTGTCAGGACTTTCATTTGTACTCAAGTGATTCATATGAAAAGTTTTCTGATGTGATTATAGCCACATGACTGGAATTAATAGGTTTTTTTATGTAGAATGCTAATCTTAATTAACCGAATGAGGCATTCCATTTTAAATATTGTTAAAGAATTCAATATTCCTTGATCCATAATGTGAAAAGCGGTGATGAGAATATAAAATTTTAGTCATTGCCTACCACAATGGACAATGCAGTAGACGACCACATCTATTTAATCACCAACACCAGCGAGGTGTGTATAGAGTAGTCAATGCTCATGGATAAACAACAATGCATCAAATAACAGGCATAATCAATGTGGTGTGTACAACAGATATGTCTGAGAGTACAACGGACAAACGTTTGGCATTGATGGGATATGGCAGAAGATTAACTTGAGTATCTGCACAAACATGCCATCGGCTGCAGTGCCTCTGCTAAGCTCATGAATATATTCGGTTGAAACATACATGATAAAAAGGTGTTGCTCAATTAGAGGGGTCACTCTTCCTGTTGTTAAGAGTTAATGGTAGGAAGTATAGCTCAGAAGATACGAGGTCATTGACACAAGTTGTCAACAAGGTACTATGCAAATAGGTGGTAGCTGAAAAATTGTGTTTTGTTTTTACATAGTATGAATCGAATCCTCTGATCAAACTGAACCAATTATTGAAAAGAAATGGTTATGTTCAGCTACCTGGCGATCTTTTGTAGCAATTCATGGACCACCCAAACAATTGTGGTGGTGTTTATTCTTTATAACCTTATTTAAAACAAAAACCTGATTCTGCAAACAACTAGCTTAACCGTTTACTTAACACACACGATAACCATTATGAAATTCCGCAATAACCCATACCACATTTTAAATCAACAAGTTCGCATGCCTTCAGAGACTTATGTAAGTTGGAAAAGGAAACACACATGAAATAATACACAGACAAAATTTCATAATTTAAAATATAAACAAAAAAATGTATTTAATAATATTTACAATAGTAAGCTTGAATTAAAATCATTTAATTAACGTTATCAATAAAACTATAATTCGGATAATGCATTAAACAAAAATATAACTTATACAAGTTGCCGCAATTCTAAATTAATATTTAATAATAAAATAATAAGGTGATAGACCTTACAGTTTATAACTTGCCACGACAGCTGGGGAAGAGAGGCTCCCTTTTTTTTTTCTTCTTCTTTCAACTTTAAGGTTTCAGTGTTAATAATGCTCTATACGTACCATTGATCAAAGTCTTGGCAGCAAGGGGCCAACCGCTCATGGGGTTCTTGTGTCGGGCAGGAGACCTGGGGAAACTTGTCCATATCATGAAGCTTGGATTGTACACTTTCTTTTTCAAGTGACGCTGCTGCCAGGGATTACCAGCTAATTCATGGAAAACGTGAGAAGTATGCAAGGGATGCCAATCACTCCAATTCACCGTCAAACTCCCAGTCTAATATATCTATGTCACGCTGGACATGGTACAACCATCTCAGCCTCAAACATCTTCCCGTCTTCGTTTTTAATTTCAGCCACCTTCCTTCAAGATACGGAGTACCGTTCTCCTCGTCTCTTTTTCTCCCCGTACGATGTCCATCGCCTCCGTTTTATAGTTCATTTTCGGAGGGGGGCGACGGTTGCCGACACCATATCAGAGTCTATATCCGTTCGGCAAACTCACCCCCGACCATTAAAATCCCAGCATGCTAGCAGACAACAAGAGTCTTAAAAAGTCTCAGTAAATTATTGCTCTTGGCCATCTGGCACGAAGTTTCGTATGACCCCTGCCAATTAAAATATTTTCCAGAGATTCCCCTTCACCCCCAGCTGTGGCAAATCGGATTCCCATCCGGTCAGGTGCAGAGACAAACAAACATCCCCTTCCAAGGGACGCACATAGCATATGAATTATACAATAATTATATAAAAATATTTACAAAAATATATTCCTGATATTGACACAACACAATGCTGGAATATTCAGGAGGACAACGTGCCATGCTCTCGAGACAAAAACATTCATGATTGATTTGAGAAACATTCTAAACACTTCCAGCAAATGATTTGGAGACCATGTTTTATCCCAGTAACATCAAGGAAAGACATCGTTATGGTGGTTCTGGAATTCTTGTCTGGGGAGGCATTTTGCTGAACGGGCGAACTGAGCTCTACGCTTTTGACAGAGGGTTTGCTATTGTGAGGAGGTATTCCTTCCCCATATGTGTCTGTTCCGAGGTGCCATTGGCCCAGACTTCATTTTTATGGATGACAATGCACGGCCACATCGGACTCTTGCTCTTGAGCAGCAACTGGAAAGTGAAGATATCACTCGAATGGATTGGCCAGCGTACTCCCCATATTTAAATCCCATCGAACATGTGTGGGATGCTTTGGGGAGACGCATTGCAGCTGTTGTGTCAATATGAACAATATATTTTTGTAAATATTTTTATATAACTATTGTATAATTCATATGCTATGTGCGTCCCTTGGAAGGGGATGTTTGTTTGTCTCTGCACCTGACCGGATGGGAATCCGATTTGCCACAGCTGGGGGTGAAGCGGAATCTCTGGAAAATATTTTAATTGCCAGGGGTCATACGAAACTTCGTGCCAGATGGCCAAGAGCAATAATTTACTGAAACTTTTAAGACTCTTGTTGTCTACTAGCATGCTGCGATTTTAATGGTCGGGCGTGAGTCTGCCGAACGGATATAGACTCTGATATGGTGTCGGCAACCGTCCCCCCCTTCCGACAAATGAACTATAAAACGGAGGCGATGGACATCGTAGAGGAGAAAGACCTGCTGAGGATATTATTAAACCAGCTAAATTATTCAACTTGTCTGATGATGGATTCAAAACACCGGGGAAAAAACAAACCGCAAAAGCCACTGAAAAACATAATCCATTCAGAATTCCTGTTAACAACAAATTTGCGAACATACAAGAAACTACCTCAAATGCCCAAGCAACAGAAACTGATGATCATTCTCCCACCAAGCCTCCTCCAATTATGCTTGCATTAACAGCGAACTATACACATGCTCTTCAAGAAATACATCGAAAATTCCCCAAGACAGAAAACAAACTCACCAAAGGCTACATTAAAATATTTCCAGATACTGAGGACTCTTACAGAAAAATCATAACATATCTAACACAAAATATGAATACTACATTATAAGGCCAAGAAATGAAAGACCTCTAAAAATTGTTGTAAAAGGACTCTCAATTGACACAAACATAGATGAAATCAAACACCAACTTGAAGATCTAAAGTTCTCCATAAATAAAATTGCACAACTTAAAAAATTTAAAACCAAAGAACCACTACCCATTTTTCTGGTTGAATTAAATAGAACACTCAACGTTAAAGAAATCTTCAAAGTGAAAAGCTTATTTTTCCTCACAGTTGCTATTGAAAATTTCACTAGAAGAAACATAACAATTCAGTGTTTCAAATGTAATTTGTTTGACCATTCAAGTGAAAACTGTCACAGACTGACCAGATGTCTAAAATGCGGTGAGAACCATAGAACTGGTGAGTGCTCCATTACAGAAAAAATTCTTGAGACAATCTGTATAAATTGTCAAGCCAAAGGACATGTCGCTTCCTGGAGAGGATGTCCAGCATTTCCAAAACCGCAAATTAAAAAAAGGACAGTTTCCGTCAACTACAATTAATCTTCCAAGATCATTAAAATCTACTCTTATCAATCCTGTTCGATCATTCTCATAAGCTGTTAGCGGCCACTCTACTAAAATCGAAACTACTGCTCCTGTCTCCTCTATCTTCACCGTGGAAAACAAAAAACAAAACTTGGACACACTGGCACCGTTATCTCTTCTTAAAGAATTGCAAACTATTCTCGCAGAAATTCTCTATTATTTGAAATTCTTCCACTCATGCAAAAAACTGAAAACCAATTGGATAAACTTGGATTACTTATGCAGGCTCTCGCGACAGCTCCTGCTTCAAATTCTCAATAATGGGTACTACAAAAAATGAACTTGTTATAATCTCCTGGAATGCAAATAGTATTTGCAATAAATGAATTGAGTTCACTAATTTTCTTACTAGCCACAGTCCGGATATTATGCTTATCCAATAAACTTTCCTAACACCTAACAAAAAATTTAATGTTGCTAATTATGACTGCATTAGAAATGATAGAGATCTGCCAACTAACGGTGTAGCTTCAGGAGGTACTGCAATATTTATCAAACGTTCTCTCCCATATCATCAAATTTTAAATCCTAATTTAAACTTTATAGAAGCCCCAATTATTTCTCTAAATCTTAATAATCAAGATCCACTCATTATTGCTTCTATCTACATTCCCCCTTCTTCAGATAACGCTTTATTTACTCTTGACTTAGAAATTGTAATTCAACTTGGATCGAATGTTATTCTATACGGAGATTTTAATGCTAAACATACTTTGTGGAACTGCAATAATATTAATACTAGGGGTAATAATCTTATTAACTTTTGTAATAATACTTTTACTGAATTAATTGCTCCTACCACTCCTACTCGCTTCGGATTCAACTCGGCTTCTAATATTGACCTTGCTCTTATCAAAAACTTCTTCTACCCATTTGAAATTTTCTCCCTGCCTGAACTTAACTCCGATCCCTATTAAAATCGCTTTCAAATTTAATTATGATATTCCTTCTAATTATCTTACGAAAAAGACTGATTGGTTAAATTACAAATGTTATCTCGAAAATTCGATTAAATTACCTTTCGCCCAAATTTCTAATACTCGAGATTTAGATAACGAAACTTATTATTTTACAAATTACATTAATAACGCTTTCAATAATGCTACAAAAATGTTTCCTGAAACTAACAAACAATGGATTCACCCTAACATCAAAAGTGTAATCAAAATTAGAAACAAAGCTAAAAAGAAATGGCAAGCTTCCCTTAACCCTGCTGATAAAACTATTCTAAATAGACTAAATAAAAATATTAGAAAAGCTTTTCCAAATTATTCTAATAAAGTTTGGGAAGAAAACTTACTGGAACTACAACCGGAAGATGGTTCACTTCGGGGATTTGCAAAAATTCTTAAAAATAATAGACCTAAAGTTGCACATTTAAATGGGCCAGTTTCTACTGCTTCTTCTAACAAAGATAAGGCTGAACTTATTGCAAATATCATGGAAACTCATTTCCAGCTTAATTCTAATAATAATGAAATGGATAATATTGTTAAAGACACTCTTAATAATTTCAATTACATAAATCAAGATAATATTCCTTCTACTACTAACCCCTCGGATATTGTTTCTTTAATTAATAAACTTAACATTAAGAAAGCTCCAGGATTAGATAATGTAACTAATAAAATGATTAAGTATTTTCCTCCTATCACCATTATCAATTTAACCTACCTAATAAATAAGATATTTGAACTAAATTATTTTCCAACTGCTTGGGAAACTGCTGCTATAATTCCTATTCTCAAGCCTGGAAAAAATCCCACTAACCCAAATAACTATAGACCTATTTCCTTACTTTCATCCATCAGTAAAATTGCTGAAGCAATCATTTTTAAAAATCTCAATACTTTTGTTACTGAAAATAACGTTTTAAATCCTGAACAATTTGGCTTCAGAAAAAACCTTTCTACCACACATCAACTACTGAGAACTATCGAATTTATTACTGAGGGTTTTCAAAACAAATATTGCACAGGTGGGGTATTTCTTGATATTCAGAAAGCATTCGATAGAGTCTGGATTGACGGATTGTTATATAAACTTATTATACACAACTTTCCTCTTCACTTGATTAAACTTATCCGCTCATATCTTTCTCATAGAACTTTTTCTGTTAAAGTAAACAAAACTCTCTCTTCTTTTAAATATATTATGGCTGGTACTCCACAAGGTAGTAAACTTTCACCTCTTCTTTTCTCTATTTTTATTGCTGATATCCCAACTAATCCGAAACTCTTAACTGCTATCTACGCTGATGATACTGCAATCCTTTGCAAAAATAGAAACATTAATTTCTTAGCTATAACCCTCACAGATCACCTTAAAATTCACAATAACTGGTTCATTAAATGGAAAATTTCTTTAAGCGTAGATAAGACGGAAGCTGTTTTACTCTCTATTGGAAATAAACGTAAAAAACCTGTGATTAAGATCAATAATACTATTATCCCTTGAAATAGTCAAACTAAATATTTAGGAGTTATATTGGATCAGCATTTAACTTGGAAACAACATTTTCTGCACACCAAAACTAAATTTCGTATTGCCTTCAGAAAACTCTACCCACTTATAAATAGAAATTCTACCATGACCAGAGATAACAAAATTCTTCTTTATGCGGCTATGCTTCGCCCAATTCTCACATACGCTTGCCCGGTCTGGTCCTATGCAGCTAAATCTAATTTAAAAACACTTGAAACGTTACAAAATATCACTATCCGCCAAATTACCTCTGCTAAATGGTTCATGCGCAATTCTGATATCTATAAAGCTATTAACATTCCTTCATTAAAAGATTTTCTTAAATACATCTCTGTTTAATTTTTTGACACGCTTGTTAATCATGAAAATACTGCAATCCAGGAGATGGACACTTACGCTCCCAATAATGATTTAAGACGTCCGCGCAAAATTTTAGTTTAATTTCTTTTTCTTTTTATTTGTTTATGGTTGTCAATTAAATTTTTATTATTATATTTATGTATATTTATATTTCTGAGCAATTTTCATTGTTTCAACTGTATTACCCTGGCCTAGCTCCAAAAGAATACATCAATCAAAAAAAAAATCGTAGAGGAGAAAAGGTGCTATGTGTTCTATGGAGACTGACGATCTTATTGAGAGGAACGGACCTCTTCAGGTCCCTTCCAATTTTCATACGATGCTTTCTAATCTCACAGACTCAATGTTGACGAGTTGGAAGACCAGGGCACTGATACTGTTCAGATTACCAAGAGAATGCCACCTGTCATGGTGAAGCCCACTGACAACCTAAATGCTATGCTTGCTAAATTTGATAAGTTTTTTTAAAGCAAGTTCACGATAAAAATAGCAGGCGAAATGATAAAGATGTTTCCGCTTGATGAGAACCAGCACAGTGCCATAACAAAATACCTGACTGAAAATTCCATCGAATTCTTCGTTATTACGCCGAAATTGCAACGTCCTCTAAAGGTCGTCATCAAAGGTCTTTATGTAAAAACCCCCGACAATGATATTAAGGAAGCATTAGTCAACTTAGGTTACTCTGTTGACAAAGTAACTCAACTGCAAAGAACTAAAACTAGACAGCCGCTACCGATATGGCAGGTTACCCTAACCAGAGAACAGAAAAGTCAGGAAATATTTAAACTTGAACGTTTATTGTATTTCACGGTGAAAGTTGAAAAATTTAATTTGAGGCCTATGACGTTACAATGTTTCAAATGTAACAATTTCCACCATAGTGCGAACAACTGCGGGTTTAAACCCAGGTGCTTAAAATGTGGTAAGGAACATTCTCATAAGGAATGTCCCATAGAAGGGAAACTTGATGTTCCTATTTGTATTAATTGTAATGCTACTGGTCACATAACAGCTTGGAGGGGCTGCCCTAAATTTCCCAAAATTAATATTAATGCTAATAGACAGGTCGCTTTCGCTAAAACTACTCCTCCCAGACAAGTAAATCCTAACATCAGTTTTGCTTCAATGCTTAAACCTACTGTTAATGATACTACTGCTGCTCCACCTCCAACTAATGTAAATCAAAACCAACCTAGTTCACTACCTGGCATTGAAGATCTCCAATTATTTCAAAACGCTGTTATCCTCATGAAGGAATTCATCTCTCTTTTCATGGAAATTAAAAATTTGCCTAATTTAATTAACCAAATCAATTCTACTAATAATAAAGTCGACAAGCTTCCAATCTTTGCTAATTGTATGTGCTCAAAACCATCTAACAATGCCCCGTAATGACTAGGTTTGTTTCAGGATTTACTATATTCTATTGGAATGCCTGTAATATTTGATACAAGATGTTTGAGTTTAATAAACTTCCTACAGACATATGAGCCCGACATTGTGCTGCTCCAGGAGACTCACTTAAAAAATTCTCAGACTCCTTACATCTCAGGTTATTCTTTTTATAGAGACGACGGACCGCAAAATCCTGTATCAGGCGGAACCGGCATTTTCATCAAAAACAGTATACCTCATACGCATATTCCTACGCCAACTCTCCTAGGTATTAAAACTACTGTTATTTCTCTCAGTTTCCCAAATCTCCCTTCTCTAACCATTGCCTCTGTATATGTTCCAAACCGCATAGCCTCACCTAATTTAATTAATGACATTAATGTGCTTCTCTCTCTGAACAATAGTTCCATTCTAGCTGGCGATTATAACGCTCATAACACCCATTGGGGATGTAGATCAACTAACAACACTGGCAGGGTCCTTGCTTCATTGGCTCGAAGCAATGATTTAGACATTTTAGCCCCATTAACGCCCACACATCTTGGCACCAATTATTGACCTTGCTGTAACTAACAACTTTCACTTCTCTCACTCCATAAACTCTATTGGCGAACTTTCCTCTGATCATAATCCGGTCATTCTTAAATACAATTTTACCTATCCCACACTTCCAATTCCTAATAGAGTTAGAACTATTGGTCTAAATTCTCTAACACCCTTGATAAAAACCTTGTTTATAATATTAATACTATTAATTCTCTTCAAGATATCGAAAATGAAGTAACTGATTTCACTAACACTATTATTTATGCTCATAACTCTTCCTCTAAACACATTACTTCTACTAATAGTAACTATTTACCTCCTCACGTAAAAATTTTAATGACTCAAAGAAACCGCGCACGTAACAGCTGGCAAATTTTCAGAGACCCACAAAGTAAAACAAACTATAATCGCGCTCAAGCACTTGTCCGTAGAGCTATATCTGAATATAAACAACCCTCTTGGAATAATCATCTACAAACCGTTAACTGCCAAGATGGTACTTTTTGGAAACTTCAGAAGGGTTTTAAAAGAAAAAAATGCACCATTCATACCCTAAAAACTATCAACTGCACAGCTACAACTAATACTCAAAAAGCCGAAATTTTGGCAGATAGTCTTCAGGAGCAGTTTCAAGAAAATTGTTCATGATCCTCTTAATAGTAAAGCTGTCTCTGACTCAATCATTCCTTTTAACTCTACTAATTTTACTCCTCAGATAGCTAATACTAAAGCTTCGACAGTGATCGATATCATTACTGATTTAAAAATTAACAAAACGCCTGGCACAGATACTATCACTAATAAAATGTTTCAAAATCTCCCGTTAAAAGCTATATTCAAAATTTGCAAAATTGCTGACGCAATCATTTTCACTCATACTTCCCCACTTGCTGGAAAAGAGCCAGAGTGTTGCCTATTTACAAAAAAGGAAAAGACCCTACTTCCCCTTCCAGTTACAGGCCAATCTCTCTACTTTCCTCACTCAGCAAAATTATTGAAAGAATTATCTTAAAATATCTCAAAATAGAAACTAGTCAGAAAAATTTACTCATCCCTCAGCAATTTGGCTTTACTGAGAAGTTATCCACAACTCACCAGCTATTCAATATAACTGAAACTGTTTCCGAAGGTTTTTCCTGGAAGTTAGACACTGCTGTTGTTTTTCTCGACGTAGCTAAAGTATTTGACAGAGTTTGGGTAAATGGATTAATTCACAAGTTAATTATTTTCAATTTCTCTCCCTTTTTGATTAAAATCATTCAAAATTATCTCTCTAACAGAACTTTTGTGGTTTCTATAGACAATACTGACTCTTCTGTTAAAAATATTCAGGCTGGTGTTCCCCAAGGTTCTATCCTTGGCCCTTTTCTATACAATCTTTATATCAATGATATCCCGCAAATTTATAATGTTAAAATTAGTCTCTTCGCAGATGACACTGCTTTACTCACCCAAGGTCACAAGCATCAGATTATCAGCAAAAGTCTTCAAAATTATATTAATCAACTTGAATCATGGCTCATTGAATGGAAAATCCAATTAATTATTGAAAAAATTGAAGCAGTACTGTTTACGCATAAAAGGGTTTTTAATACTCCCACCATAAAAATTTATAATAATCCTATCACTTGGACTGGGCAGGCTAAATATTTGGGTGTTATTCTCGATCGCAAATTAACTTATGCTTCTCATGTTAACTACCTCAGGGATAAATTTAACACTTGCATTCGCATTTTGTATCCACTAATCTGTAGAAATTCTGCTATGTCTCTGGAAAATAAAAAACTCATATACCTTGCTTACTTGCGTCCAATAATTGCATATGCGAGTCCTGTTTGAGGATCAACGGCTCGGTCAAATTTTGAGGTCATCCAAAGGTTAGAAAATAAAATCATTCGAATGATCACGAATTCGCGCTGGTTCTTCAGAAACGAGGATATCAGACATGCACTTTCAATTCCTAGTTTTAGACAATTTAGTCACAAAAAATTTCTATAATTCCATTCCTAATATAAACAACCTGTTTTAAAAGATCTTGGGAATTACGAATACGACATTTCTCTTTTTAAAAACCGCAAACGGCCTCGCGCTGTTCTGAACATTACTCAATAACATTACATCATCTCTACCTGAATAAATAGCTTGCTATTCTATTTTCAGTATGTCTGATGAAAATGAAATAAATATGGAGTTAACTCCACCAACTTCTGATCAGGATCTCTCTGAGACCACTCAAAACGTTATTTCCGGGATAAGACCCGTTTCACCATCGGGAGTCAACGTTCAGTGAGGAGTTCCTATATGATGACATGGAGCTGATCTCAGAGCTGCACACATTCCAAGCACAACTAGAGCATCTGCACAGCTGCATGCAGGCTGCAGCCAGCAGCAAACAAGACGCTAAACTTACAGCCCAGACAAATGAACTGGTTCTGAAGGTAGAAGGGTTGATAAACAACCTTGGAATTCACCTAGGGAAATACCAGCGACACCCGCGGAGGCGGAAAAGATTAAATTATCAGTAGAGGAAAGGAGAAAGCCAAAACCCTCAACTTCAACTGCAACTGAGGCAAAACAAGCCACAAGCAACACCATCAAACCAAAGACAGCCAATGCCGATAGAAATAAGAAATCCAAAAGGAGGATGGAGGACGAGGATGGTTTCATCTTCCCCGCCAAACATTTGATTACCAGAGGCACCCCTGCAGGAGCTGGAAAAAGGCCGCAGATAAGTACCACTTATACTTTCCTTTTCACTAACCCCACACCCGAGGTGGCTGATGAGGAAGTGCACCGTTGATCTCAGTGCGCCGTTGAGTGCACTGAGCAATCTGCACGAAAAATGAGAGTACCACCGTTTTTCGTCAAAACTGTTGCTAACTGGCCGAGCATATGCATCCTCCTAAAGGCTGTTGCTCCTACGCTCCAATCTGTCCTCTCAAGGGACAGGTTCCTCAAACTAACCGTCAGTTCTGAGACAGAGCACCTCCATCTTAAAAATAAGCTGGTTCAACTCGGCCTCGAATTCAAATGTTTCACCCTGAAACAAGATCGATCCTTAAAGGTCCTAATTCGAGGCCTGCCATCCTGCACCTCAAAAGAGGCGATAGGCTCGGTCATCACTGCGCTGGGCCACAAAGTGCTAGCGGTAAACCAGTTAATGAAAGGAAATAAGAGGCATATGCCCTTATTTTACATACAACTGACCAACTCTCTCACTGCCGAGGAGTTTTACAGAAAAACCGCCCTGCTCGGCACTAGAATTAGTGTAGAGATACCAGGGCAGAAACAGAGTACCTCAATGCTACAGGTGCCAGGGATTCTTCCACTCAAGTGTAGCATGCCATCTCCCAAAGAGATGTGTCAAATGCGCCCAGCCACACGACGCGAAAGACTGCACGCTAAGCCTAGATCAACCTCTAAAGTGTGCAAATTGCTCAGAGGATCACTCGGCGAACTGGCGCCAATACCCCCAGAAAAATCCCAACAGATTTTTAAATCCTAAAAACCCCACTCCTAAAGTGGAAAAAACTGCACAAAGAGTGCCTCCTAAAAATATAAATGTAAACAAACCCATGCCAATACCCCAACCCAGGACTCAGCCACCTGCAAGCAACCGGAAATTCGCCGACGTCATCGCAGGCCGCGCACAAAATCTAACTCTTCCCACAGAGACTCCACTCAATAAATCTGCAATGGAGTTCTTCAAACTCCTATTAGCTTACATCGATGACGAGAGCATCAACTTCGACCAACTGCTAGAAGCAGTAAGACTAGCGCTCCCCATCTTAGGCAGCATAACTGATCACCATGAGAAGGCGGTAACCCTTCTAAAATATTACAATATTGTTAGAAAAAATAGCTGTTAAACATGTTCTCTCTCAATAGAATTAACCTGCACTCTCTTCGGGTCGGTTTCTGGAATGCCAAGGGTATCCGCCGACAACTACAAGAAATTAAGGAGTTTGTTTCCGACCACGACCTGTTTCTAATTCAAAAAAAACCTTTTTACAACCAGGGCATAACCCGCAAGTTCCATATTTTACACTCTACAAAAACGATAGGGTAAACACAAACACACGATACACAGGGGGCGGCACTTGTATTTATGTTAAAAACGCACTGGTTCATCACCAAATACCTACACCAACACTAACTTCTTCTGAAGCTACTATCATTAACTTAAAATTAACCAATACAAGTTCTATTGTATTAATCTCTTACTACAGCAACCCGCGCAGATATGCACAGATAGATGACCTGGAAAAACTTACAAAGCTACACAATAACATAATTTTCGCAGGAGATTTCAATGCTACCCACACCTCTTGGAACAATAGTAAAAAACAGCTATAGAGGTAATTGTTTAAATAAATTCATTAAAAGGAAAAATTTTACAATTATCGCACCAACATCTGCAACCCGTACTGACCCTCACAACGTGCTCGATTTCACTATTTTTAAAAATATTCCTTTTCCTGCCACAGCGACAGTTCTCCACGAGCTTAGCTCCGACCACCTACCGTGCATTCTGGATATTGATACAAATATAAAACCTCATTCTACCCCAAACCTCTTTGTCACAAATTGGGATGACTACAACTACAAACTTCAGCACACTAAAATCCCATAAATATCAATAACGAGGAAGACGCCGATAAAGCAATCGAAAATTTCACTAAAGATATGTACGTAGCTCTTAATAATTCTTCAAATCATAAATATTTAACCAAAAGAGGACGACTTCCTAACAATATTAAAATCCTAATCAAGAATAAAAATTATATCAGAAGACTTTGGCAAAGAACCAGGGACCCGGCACTCAAAAATAATTTCAAAAAACTCGAAAATAAAATCAAAATTCGTGTTAATGACTATAAAAACTCAGCGTGGGAAAAACACACAGACGCACTAACAGAAAACCAGACCGCTTTTTGGAAGGAAGTGAAACGTCTTAAAAACAACATCCCCCCCTTGATTGGACGACCACAACATGGCAATAACACCGGCCGATACGGCCGAAAAAATTGCAGATTGTTGGAAACTCCAATTCGAGCTGAATCATAATATTAGTAACGAATTTACTAACAACCTCATAATTTCTGAGACTGACAAATATTTCAAAAGCCCACATGCAAATTATATTCAAAATGTAACTGCCACAGAGGTCATTAATTTTATTAAGACCCTTAAGCCTAAGAAAGCCTCCGGCATTAATAACATTAATTCAAATATGATTCGCTTCCTTCCAAACAAATATCTTTGGTGGCTAGTAAATATTCTAAACGAATTAATTAACCTTTCATACTTTCCGACAGTGTAGAAAACGGCTTTAATTTCGCCCATGCATAAAATAGGAACGGACCCAAAGAACCCGTTTAGCTATCGACCAATTTCTGTCCTAAGTACTCTTAGTAAAATCTACGAGCACATCATACTCAATAGGTTAAATCTTTTCTGTGAAAAAAACAACATAATCATCCCGGAGCAGTTTGGTTTCAGGAAAAGCCTTAGTACAACACACCAACTATTCAGAGTAGTAGAACTAATACACCACGGTTACAATACCAGAAGTCTAACCGGTATTCTATTTCTTGACATCGCGAAAGCGTTCGACAAGATATGGCATACTGGTCTGTACTTCAAGCTTAAAAAGTTAAATTTCCCGCTACCGCTAGCTTTTCTAATTAAATCTTTTCTCACTAATCGAAACTTCAAGGTCATAGTAAACCAAAGCATTTCCACAGCCAGAAGTGTCGAAAGTGGACTTCCACAAGGATCGATACTTTCGCCACTTCTATTCAATATCTACGTAAACGACTTCCCGAGGGACCCCTTAGACAATACGGCCATGTATGCAGATGACACCGCGGTCATCACACAACACATTCATCTTTTTACTCTATTGTTTAGACTACAAACCTACATCAACAGATTACAGACCTGGTTTTGCTTGTGGAAAGTAAAAGTCAATACCAGTAAATGTGCACTTCTAATCTTCCACAAAAGACTCCATTTTAATGTCACTCGACCATTATATATTTGTGTATTATATATTATGAACCAGTGCCGTTTGTAAATAGCTACAAGTACCTAGGAATTACCTTAGATAGAAGACTCCTCTTCCAAAAACACTTAACTAACAAAATCAATCAAGCAAATAAAGCGTACCACTCATAATCACCACTAATTTCTTGGAGAAGCAAGCTCTCAATCGGAAACAAACTTGTTTACAAGTCTGTTATCAGAGCTATTCTGACCTATGCAGCACCCATTTGGATAAACGCTGCCGTAAACCACCTGAGAAGACTGCAGGTCTTCCAAAATAAAGTACTTATGCAAATTACCAATGCTCCACTTCACTATAATAGATCGCGTATTCATACCGAATTAAAAATTGATCCGTTTCTAAACTACGCCAAAAGACTCTCTGAAAACTTTATTATTAAAATTCCACACTGCAATAATCCTCTTATGTTAAATTTACCTGATTACCAGCTAAATAAAAATAATAAAAAACGACCCCGCGCAATTTTTGAAGCTAAAGAGTAACATTTGATCCAGGATAAAACGTAAACAAACTCACAACCTTCTTCCACATCTCCGATTTGTTCTTCCAATTCGCCACAGCTTCCAATAAGGAAGCCCACAGTTCACAAACTTCGCTCCCTCGAGGTGTTCATAGACACTTGAATCTCAGTCGCTCTCTGTCATCGCTCCGAGTTGCTGGCACTACCTTTCCTTTTCTCTTTTCCTCTTTGTTTGAGACTAAACTTTTATACACTGTGCAAAGATTAAATTTAACTTTTAAAGTCTATCCTTCTACCTTGTTTTTGTTTAAATTTTTAACAACACATATTATCTAAGAGCTTGCTGCTTTTTAACTTTAATTCTTTAATTTTATTTTGATGATTTAATTCTAATTATGCAGCTTAATTTTAAATTTTAATAGGAGGTATGGGGATTTATCCCCCGGAACTCTGATAACTTACACAACTTTGCACTCAATAGCATTGATATCCTCCTTTCTGGATCACCACGCAGCTGCTCCATTGATTTGCTCTCTTCCCACTGGTTTGATTTGTTTAATACAAAGGCCGCACTCTGCACCTCTTTTTTTTTCCCTCCCTGCAGCTGCTTAAATAGTCGAAACGTTTTCGTTTCCCCCCAGGCTTTGCTCTTCCATCACTCACTTGCAAATGACCTTGTACGATTCACAGATTTTCCCCGTCATTACCATTTCATTCTCTCTCAACAAACTGCTCTGGAACGTTTTTGTAATTTTTAACTTGTACTCCCTTTTGAATTGATTAATCTTTTGAAAATATTTTTATTTTTATTATTTAAGTTCTCTTTCAAACTACTTTTAGTTTGTAATTCTTCAAATTACTCTTTTTACTTTATTTTAATTATAATTATTATTATTTTTTTTTTAAATACTTTATTGAAAAAAAAAAAAAAAGCCTCTTCTACATTTATTTTTTTTCTCTATTTTGCCTGTTTATTTCTAATGCAATGGGCTTAAAGCTAAAGTAACTTTCCGTTCATATGCAAAGAAGGAGCTAACGGTTACCTAAAAACCAAGGCGCTCCGTCAACCTACAAATCGTCGTCGTAGAGGAGAAAAAGAAAAGAGACGAGGTGAAAACTGTGCTCCGGAGCTCGAAGGAAGGTGGCTGAAATTAAAAACGAAGATGGGAAGATGTTTGAGGTTGAGATGGTTGTACCATGTCCAGCGTGAAAAAGATATATTAGACTGGGAGTTTGACGGTGAATCGGAGTGACTGGCATCCCTTGCATACTCTCACGTTTTCCATGAATTAGCTGGTAATCCCCTGGCAGCAGCGTCACAAGAAAAAAAGAAAGTTGTACAATCCAAGCTACATGATATGGACAAGTTTCCCCAGGTCTCCTGCCCGACACAAGAACCCCATGAGCGGTTGGCCCCTCGCTGCCAAAACTGTGATCAATGGTGTGTATAGAGCATTATTAACACTGAAACTTTAAAGTTGAAAGAAGAAAAAAAGGGAGCCTCTCTTCCCCAGCTGTCGTGGCAAGTTATGAACTGTAAGGTCTATCACCTTATTATTTTATTATTGAACATTAATTTAGAATTGCGGCAACTTGTATAAGTTATATTTTATTTAATGCATTATCCGAATTATACTTTTATTGATAACGTTAAATGATTTTAATTCAAGCTTACTATTGTAAATATTAATAAATACATTTTTGTTTATATTTTAAATTATGAAATTTTGTCTGTTATTTCATATGTGTTTCCTTTTCCAACTTATATAAGTCTCTGAAGGCATGCGAACTTAGTGATTTAAAATTGTGATATGGGTTATTGCGGAATTTTCATAATGGTTATCGTGTGTGTTAAGTAAACGGTGTAGCTAGTTGTTTATAGGATCGGGTATTGTTTATGTTTAGGTTTAAAAGTAAATGACAACACCACACAGCACGCTTACATCCTGCAGAGAACACCCAACAACTCAAACAGATGCTGATTGAGGAATGGGCACTCCTACCGCAAGAAATGTTCCACTAGCTGGTTCTGAGTATGCGGAGACGGTGCGAAGCAACCGCTGCAGTGAGGGCAGGGCATATCCCATATTAAGGAACATCTGCTTGCTGTTCTTCCTCTTGGATAGTCAATCATAAATCCCGATACTATGCATTCAATAAAGCTTGTTTTTGTTTGATTCCATACCGTATGCATTGTATTCTTTTTTCAGGGCCGATGCTTTCGTCATCCTTTACGTACATAATACTCTCCCTCATTTCTGAATGTCATGTCTCTCAGATAATTTCTCGTGGAGTTAGGCAAAAATACCACCTGTTGCTTAAGTTTTGCACACCAGTGTAACACTTCACAATTTTGAACGGCTATAGACGCAGCATGGCTGAATATTTCTTTGAGATTTCTGACCACTTGAGGCAATGTCATGTCGAATTGCTGTACTTCGCCAGGCAAAAGGAGGTTTCATACAATATTAAGAGATATCCCATGGCTTATGGCACTTCAGTGTACATAGTAGCCAAATAAAAATAACACAATATAATTAAAATTTTAATTATAAAACTATTTGTCAAATAAAATAAAAGCTATACATTGCCACTAGCTTGATTGATTTGAAGCTGTACTCTTAACAGAAAAAAAGGATAAATTAACATAAGCAAATATACTTCATGATTACCTTTCTTATAGAGTACAAAAAAATAAATTTAAAACATTTTAAGGACAAAAAATAGTATCATAAAAATTTACTTTAACCTTTTCCAAGATTCTGATACTTATGTATACATTAAAAAAAATCTTTTTCTTTTAAATTTCACTGAGAGAAATTAAAATTTTAAATAAATTACTTTTTGAAAAATTCCTCACAAATGAAAGACAAAGAAATGATTGTCAGCAATGATAATATAACATTGTTTTGTAAATAATGTAATGTTAAGACTGTACTGCCTTGTAATAAAAAAAAAAAATTCTAAGATGTCAAAACCTAAATTGAGTCGAACAAACATTTGTAGTGTACTATAAATGCTCAACAGTTACATGTGTGAAGTTATAATTTTATAAATTTTTCTGCTGTAATAAATTGCTGTCAATGTAAAATAAGTTAAATAAAAACTTAATCGTTTCCTTGCTATATAAAATTTTTCCTAAAATCTTTTTAAAAACATATGATCAAAACTGCTTTAATAAGTAAAATACTGTACTTCAAAGAAAAAAATGTAGTGTAAAACCTGAAATCTTACCTGACTTGAAAATACACATCAAGGTTAAATTTCTGAATGAATTCTTTGTAAGAAGGTTGGGCTCGCAATTTCATAACACTGCTCTGTACCTCACATAGATGCTCAAATTCATCAAGAAATTCCATTACTGAAGAGTAATTTTGATGAAATTTTTGAGGATCACCAAGTGAATATAAATACACAGGAGCTATGTACTGAAAGGCATCAACAATTTCAGGCCAAATAGCATTTACTAAGAAATCATAACCAGTAAAAACTTCTTTATTTCTATAAAAAAAAATATTAAAGATAAGTAAAAAAAATTTTTTGTTTTGTTTAAAATGTAAAAAAAAATTTCAGAATGAAGTCAATGCAGAATGAATGTGTTTATTAAAACAAATGCATATCTTGTTAATTTAAAAAATAAATTAAACTTAAATCTAAAAATTAATTAAAATTACATGTATTAGTTAAATTACAAATTTCCATCAAATATAATTATTGTCATAAATAAGTACACTTGCAAAAAAAATCATTTCTGAACACAATTTTTTTTGTATAATGTACATAGTGAATTTCCATGAATAAAAAATATTAGAAATGTTTAAATGGCAGTTGTCAAATCTGAAAAAAAAAATAATTAATATACAAAAATTCAACACAATAAATAAGATTCAAAAAGTTAAAATCCAATATTTCAGTAAATATCAGTTATCAATTAAATCAAAAACAGTAAAAATAACATACCTGTCAATATTCTTTGTTGATTTCAATAAGTCATTACAGGCATTCGGTATAAAATTTATTATGTCATTTAATATTTTTTTCAAACCCAATTTGATAATATTATTCTGAGTAATAAGCTGCAAAGATAACAAATATATTTGTATTTGAACACCATACAACAATAAAATCTGTTTATAAAATTGTCATAAATACTTCATGAAAATAGAACAAATTACTACAACTAAAATTGAAAAATGTTATAAAAAAAAGAAGGGAAAAAAAAAGATATTTATTTACATTAGTGAAAATGTTTTTCTATATATGTTAAAATGCAGGATGGATGAAATTATTTAATAATAGTATATTCTCAACTATAGGGGCCTGATGACCGAATGGCTAGCGCTCTGGCGTTCGGTACCACAGGTATCGGGTTCCAATCCCGGCTTTGGCCATGGGTGTTGTAGTGGTTCGCAATCCACTTTAAACCGTAGGTCCCGGTCCTAATAGGATCGTAGAGCGTTGCGGGGGCATTGTTACTCCGCGTCCGTGGCTTACCATTCGGTTACACGCGCCCCCTGGGTAATTCAAAGTGAGTAACATCGGTGCAGCCCTTATAGGCATCCAAAGACGTCCATTGGAGAGAAAAGCTGCCAGCTGCATTGAAGAGAAGAAAAAAAAAGTCTCAACTATATATGAACTAAGAACTAATATATAGAGTGAACTAGAGATTTATATAACAAACTAGGCAGCATATATATATATATATATATATAAAGAGAGAGAGTAATAGTAACATATAAGTAATAGGAGAATATATAGTAACTAATATATATATTAAACTAGTACTTTATAGCAACAGAAGGCAAAAGTAGTGTCTATTGCAGAGTACCTGAGAAGTAATATCCTCTTGCCTTCTGTTGCATAATTATTTAATTTAATTTAAAATAAAACAAAAGAGAATTACACTAAGAGACACTAAAATATAAAAAATAATTAAGAGTGATATTAAGTTTAATCCTTTGCACATTGTTTTGAAATGTGAATGGAAAATTATTCGATTTCGAAACTGGGAATCAATTCTTCTCAAAGTCCAAATCAGCATCCTGAAGGGTGTATGAAGAGGGAGACGCAAAAAAAAGTCAGACTCAATGCAAGTAAGCAGGTCAAATTCCTGCAAGGCGAAGACTGGTTCTAGATACCTGGTTCTACTGGTTCCAGAGAAAGAAGAATAGTACAACGGCTACAGATAGAGAAGAACAGGCAAACTATTCTGGATCAAGACTGATGTATTTAGTATCAGGAAATTACTTAGTACTTAGTATTAATTCATTTTAAAGGCATTTTTTCACTTTGGCTTCATCATGGTTATAATTTTAGAGGTTGATCATAATTATTGGGACTATAAAATGTATCACAACAATTTTGGAGAAAAAGGTGTTTGATGTGGCCAAAAATACGTTCTAGCTTAAATTCGTAGTGAAAGAATTTACAGTTGAAATAAAATGGTGCATTTGCAATTCGGACAAAGTGAGAATTTTGAGAAACATGATATTTCCACAGATTAGCCATGGCAGAGGTAATGCAAATGGGAGATTCATAGATAATGGTTGGCATAATGATGGAAGTATGCTGCATGAGTTTATTTCTGATCGATAATTTACTTTTGCTATTAAGAAGTAGATTAATTTACTGACTAGCAACAGAGATTTTAATGATTGCATTGTCAATATGGGATTGAAAATTTAGCTTATTGTCAAAAATTACCCCCAAGTACTTGTATTCAAGTACAAAAGGCACTGTTTCATCATTACAATGATATATATATACAGTGTGTCCTATAATTAACACAAAATTTGAATTCCTAAACATCCTAAATAATCTGGAATAATTGGCAATGAAAGAGCTGATTTCACTTTAAAATGCACCTTTAGACTTTGTGTTAGCAGAGAGTGAATATAATAAATTGTCTCTAAAACAAACCCTGTTGTATCCTTTAATAAAATCGCAACTTCTTGCATGAATTGTGGGTCACCCTGTATATCTATATTCCAATACAACATTATGCAAGCAAAGGAAGAAAAAGTCAAATAATTATTATAATATTACTAATAATTTTCTTTTACAATCAGAAGTCACCGAATTTTAACAATGGAAAGATACTTACATTTTTCATAAAAGGCATCACAATTGAAGTTCGAAAAGCATTTTCTAATTTTCTTTCTTCACTGATATAAGAACAAATACGAAGTATTTTATGCAAATGTTTTTTGTGATCATTATCGGATGCTGCATTTGATAAACTTTGAAGAAACACACTTTGTAATTTCAGTTCTAAATTTCGTCCAATATTTTGAACTTCCTGATAAAAAGAAAGTACATTTTAAAAATAAAACAGAAATTGTTACCTAGTACAAATAAAGGAATCACAGTAGCAAGGAATTGCAAATATTAAAAAATCAATTTGTGCAGGACGATTTTAAATTACCTTAATCATTAACATCAAATGTAATAATGTTTATGATTTAAATGAATATATATTATAAAAAGAAAAAATGTTTAGTTCTGTAAATTATAAGTGTTTTTTTTTTATGATAATACATGTGATATTTAAATACACAATTTGACAAATTAAAGCAATGGAGTGCTTCATTTAAAATTCATGAATTTTTTTTAAAAAGAAAATTAAAATAAAGTTGCATTATTTACATTAACATAAGAACTAGTATTATTCACTACTTAAATCTGAATATTTCATTAAAAAAGTTAATTTTTTAAGTTAAAATTATTAAACGACAAAAAAGACACTATAAGCAAAATTTTTTTCCTAAAAAAGTATGATTTTAATCTGTTATATGTACACTCAGTCACAAAAATCAAAAAGTTAAAATAACAAAATTTAAGAAATTATAAATAATTTTAAAAAATTTTAACTATGGCTATATTAAATTTTCTAAGTTAAACAGTATTTTATAACAGTAAGTCAAAAAAACCCAAATTATATTTCCAGACTATTCTAAAATTTGTAAAATTGACATAAAAATCTAGCTTTGTAAAATGCCAAGAGATTTTTTTCTTATTTAAACAGGAACAAAAAAATATTGCATGTCATTATTGAAAAGAAAATTTTGAGTATCAATTAAGCAATTGTTACTGTTCCAGTTAAAATAGGTCCAAGATAGAAAAATGGTATTGATGCTCAAAATTTTATAATCAAGTTAAGGTGAAATAAAAATCTTATGCTGGAATTGTACAATTTTTTGGGAAAGTTTGTTTATGGTCCAAATAATTATAAAGAATTACAAAATAACTAACATACTTTTAACAAACTTTTGTTTATGTCTAAGGATTTTTAATGATTGTAATGCCCGAGCAGTGATGAGGAAAGTGAAGTTAAATCTTAAATTGTTCTCTCCTCAATTAATGGAATATGCTATGGCAATAACTAGCAAGAGAGTTAATGTGTAAAAAGTTTGAAGAATCTTCCAAGCTAAAAGATTTTATGGCAGAATCTCATGAAGAAAACCAGTCATATTCAGAGCAAATCAAAGAAATGACTGCTAATGAATATGATCATTTCAATATAAAAAATAATGTAGCTTTTCAGTTTTTATAATTAAATACAAAATGCCATTTTTGACAATGTACATTGACTTTCCTGATTGACTATGTTTTGAAGCATGGATGGGGAGTCGGCAAAAAAATTCCCAACTTCCAAGTCAAATTTTATATACTGACTTTTATCTAATATGATCATTACTAATGGATTTAGAAAAATTTGTTTCAAAAATTCACATTAACTTCGTTCATTTTTATTTGACTTTTACTTGATTCTAGTAAAGCATTTATTACAACTTTAAAGATATAGCATTTGCAGTAATATAAAAGATATCCTTGTACTCTAAATATGTTAACAAAAATAATAATCTTATAAAAATAACAGTACTAAATTAAATGATACCAAAGTTTTTTAGAATAGCTTAAGACAGTGGTTCTCAAACTTTTTGAAATCGAGGTGCATTTAAAATACTACAAATAGTTATAGGCGCCCTATATACAAATATCTCATAAATATATTATAATAGTTAAGTCAAATATTGCAGAAAAAATGTGATAAAAATAAAATGAACCTTAAGCTTATTTATTCTTGGGTATATGAGAAACATTAGCCTGAAGTATCCTAGTGATGTCTTTAATATTCGGGTATATATATGAAAGACAACCTTTCATTTTCTCCTCAATACATTGAAGTTTCAGAAAATTTTAATTTATAATAGTTGTTTGAGATGAAAAGTTGTTCATAGTTACTTAGAAAGAATGATCCTGTAGATTCTTAGGGATGAACTGGGGATTCCTAGAATGAACTTAGGACCTAATCTGTGCAATTGGGATGTTGCCTTCTACCCATGCCCCATAGGGTAGGGGGCAACAGCCCAATCATGTGGATTACTACTACTACTACTACTACTACTACACCACACCACATCACTGTGCCTAGAGCTGAGTTGCCCCTATACAGTTTGGGAATGATGCGGGTGAAAGGAAAGGACGGAGGCGGAAAAGTTTTGCATAATTCACTTTTGGAGGTACAGAAGCTGAACAATGGGGAAAATTCGTACAAGAACAGAACTAAATGTCAAAAATTTAAAAAAATTAAAAAAGAAGGAATATGAAAAGCGAAAAATATAAAAACGTTAGGTAAGAGATTTTAGAGAAAAAATTAAAAGCAATATGATACAATAAACACTACATAGGAGATTATACAAATGAGAGAGCTGAAGGAATATTCATCAAGCAGTTGCTGCAAAATTATGGACAAAGGTAATAAGAAAAAAAAAAAAAAAAAAAAAAAAAAAAAAAAAAACGGCAGGAGATATTACATAAGAGATAAATATGCTAGGTAAATCATGTGGATTAGGCTTTTCCATGAAAAAATTTCAAAAATGCCTCGCCCGCATGATCTTATGATCTCGGGCTTAAAAGGTTAAAGACCTTAATTGAGGCCATTACAAATGGTACACAAACATGGATTTTGCAGCATGCTTCTCTGGCTGTGTGGATATTTCACTTGTTACATAAAAAAAATTTCAGAATGTTAAGCATTTTATCCTTAGAAGGACATTCTGAAAAGCATTCCATTGGTTGTGAATAGCATAAATTATCATAGTTACAAGTAGAATCAATATTACTCTAGCAAACACAATTCTGCTACAAATCTGCCAAATAAAAGCCACATAAAATCAGATTAAATGCTCAACATTAAAATAAAAGGACTACAACTGCAAGACAAATAACAAATTCATACTTAAAAAAATAAGAATTTTGTACAACTTAAATCCAATTTTATATACTTTTTAAATACACTTTTGGTATTAAATATATAGACTAACTTACCTCTTCTTTTACAGAATACTTCTTGGAATCAGTTTTATTCATATGGAATTGTAAGCTGTTGAAAGTAAATGCCATCCTTTCTAATGTATCTATATTATTAAAACTATTTTCTGTATTTAACTTGTGCATTTTTTCTAAATTTTCTTCAAAACATAAATGATGAAAAACTGAAACCTGAAATTAATTATGTTACATATATATTTTTAAAAATCAAGAAATTTAAAAGGTTGACATGTAAAGCAAAAATTTCAGTGTAAAAAAAAATAATAGTAAAGCACCAATATTCTTTAATTTTGAAATTAACTATTTATCCTCATATATAAAAATGGTTATATCTAATAATGGAAGGCATAAAAAAATTTATAAATCATTTATGATTTTCATGACAAAAAATAAAAAAAAATTATCTTAAATATATTATACTATTTTATTGATTACACACATTTGAAATATAACATCTTAATTAAAATCCTTAATAATGGATTCAATATAGGAACATTTAGTTTAGAGTTTACAATTAATGTTCATTACTGCAAAATCTTAACTTTTAATACAAATTTTACAGAAAAATTTTGATTGATAATAAAAATCTTGTTAAATATAAGTTACATTTTTAGTGTTTAAAAATAATACAATACAGGAAATCTTAACATAAAGCTGCTTACTCTAGAAGCATGAACTGAAGATCTTTCAGAAAAAATTTTAGTAAGAAAACAGAAAGCATCATCCAAATTGCATTTTGTTTCCTAGGAAAAAAAAATCTTATAAACACAAAAAACTGATTTAAATAATAATTGCTTTAGTAAGAATTAAAATAATTGAAAATTTCTCAATTTCATACCTCAATTTCATTTTTTAAACTCTTTAATGGCAAACTGAGGCTTTTAATTGATTTGTCCAAACCAGCCTAAATGATAAAATAAAACAATTTATATAGAAATTTAATAATTTTTTTTCTTTTAGGAAAATTATATAGATTATTTTCTTTTGGAAATTTTAGTTTATCGTACAAAACTTTTTAAAAACTAAATAATTAAATATGAGCACTTACCAAACTACTTGACAAATTAACAAAATCAGCATAGTCCTTATTTAATAATTCTATCATTGCAGTACACAAAATTTTATGGTACATATTCAAATTATCCCGCATTGTGTCCAATGATGCATACTTCCTACAGTCGCTAACAAATTTATCCACACTGAATTCATTCTAAAAACAAAATAATACATATTTCATAATTAATATAGTATGGTAGATATTCAGTTTTGTGTCAGTTAATTTTACATCTAACAATTAAAATTATTATGTAGTCTTCAATTTTTTTAAAACCTAATATATTTTTTTTGTAAAAAAAAAACTTTCCATTCCTATAAAAATTAGTTTTAAGGTTTATTGTTTTATTAAACTTTGATAGAAAATAGTGACAGGTGTAAATTCACTTTTACAATTTACTGTATATTAAAGAAAATTGGTTTATAAAGGATCTTTTAAACCTGGCAAAAATATATGTGCTAATATATTTAGTGAAGAAAACAATATAATTACACTTATGTTTAAAATTTCTAACTTAATATACTTTACCTAAAATTCTATTTTAATTAAATAATATTCAAAAATTAAAAAAAAAATTAAAGACATAATATAAATTTCTTTCCAAGGCTAATTATTGAATACAATATTGAAACAGCATTGCTTTTCATAAAATTACAAACTGAATACATATTATTTTTATTCTGACAAATTTAATTTATTTACTGTAATCTTACAAAAATTGTTATTAATCCAAATATTCTTTTGAAGTAAATAGTTTATCTTTATAAACATAAAAACAAGCAAATATAAAGAAAACCATCTAGTTCACTAACCGAAACAAAATCATCTTTGTTAAAACACAATGCAGGTATAGATTTCACTTTAATATGCTCCTCAATTGCTTTCAAATTTTCAGACATCCTGTTAAAAATTCAATTCCAATCAACACATCAAGGATTAGACACTATATGAGTTAAAAACCAAAAAAAAGTTGCGTTGCGACCGACGAATTGGGAGCCAACAAGGCGGATAGTTCACTTTTTCCCATGATTCCTCATTCTCACCGTGTGTCACGTCACTTTGATGTAAACATGACATCAGTTTCAATTGGCGCCAAAGAGTAATCGTGTTCATTTTGTTCTGTGCTTTAATGTGTATGACATTGCTCGTGTAATTAAGCTGCTATGGATAGACATTTAATGCCTAAGGTAAGTTCATAAATTGTTCTTTATATTCTTAATAATCAATAACAGTAAACATTGTTAACAATAACTATTGTTTTTGATTATTGAGATTGATATTGATATTGTCTTTGATCGATGAATGTCCTTAGTATGTTAATGAATATGATTTTATATTTTCTATAATATTTATATAAACACTTAAGCCTAAGTATGTAGAAGAGCTTTAAAATTATTTTGACTTTATACCAAATAGGTATAAATCTGTATTTTAATATTTTATTTGAATTCATGAGGTTAACTTTTATATGATTTTTTTTTTTTTTTTTTTTTTTTTTTGTTTATTTGTTATTAGATTTCAGTAGTAAAAGAGTTATCTATGTTTGAGTCATCTGACAGACAAGTAGCCTTTATTCTAGATTGTCCAACGACTGACCGATAGTTTGCTTAATCCCTTGTTTATGCTCTTTTGTGTTATAATTTTTAATTTGTTGTTCCTTTTAAATACTTCTAATCCATATTCATCTGTACTGCAGTGATTGACTTGTTTCATTCTTGCTTTCCCTCTCATTTAAAAAAATGCCATATGTAATTCAAATGTTGTGCAGTCAATACAAAAGGTGAGCTCAAAGTAATTGTTAAAATAATATTGATTTATTCATGAGAAAACTGAAGATTATACAGATATTTCTAATACAGATCCTACTGTAAAAAATTAAATTAGCAATGCAGGGTTAGAAGTTTCATCACTTTTGAAAAGAAATTATAATGCCTTTTATAAAAATTAATATGCCTTTTTTTGCATTAAAAAAAATTGTAACAAGAACAAAAACCTATTAAGTCCATTTTTGGTTTTATCCTGAGTGTAAAGAGGTTTTTAATAATTTGATGACTAACCAGTTATAAGGAAATTAAAATAGCAGATGGGGATGTTATTCCAATAAAACGCAATTCTTGGGAGGTTAAATTCCAGTATAATAAATTGAAATCTTATACAGTACAATTAATAATTACCCCTTTTAGATCGCTGTTACATTAAATGTGTACCACTATGTGGTCATCAATATAAATGTAATTACAATTATTAACAATATCAATAGTTTATGTAAGCATATTTATAAAGTTCATATATTATCTATTAATACAAGAATGCAAACTGTTGGTAATTTCATTGATATGGATAATAACTAGAAACTTCTCATGATTTCACAATGAAGTATAACAAACTGTTATTTTATGTATATAAGAAAGAAGAGTGTAAAGAATTATGTATAGTAGAACCTCTGTAAGTCGAACTTCAAGGGAGACGCCAAATAATTCGAGTTATAGTTTTCGACTTATGGAGGATTTCGACTCATGCTGATTTTGTGAGGAACTTTTCGACTTGTAGAGGTTTGGATTCTTTCTAACTTATTTTGAGTTAGGTAAAATAAATAAAAATTCAAGTTACAGAGCACTTATAGCACACTTACTTATAGCAAATATAAAATGCAAAATGTTTGAATATTATAATCCATTAGGTAATGCTCCAAATGGTGCTTACTTTTAAAAGATATATTAAATTCTGGTAGCCATTGGCAAATAACTTTTCCATGTTATCTTCAAAAAGACAATTTTAATTGTGGTGTTTATATTAATTTTATTTTTTGATGTGCATAATAATCTCTAATGCGAGAATGCAATACTTTTTTATTTAGAGAATATATATTAAAAAAAAATCACGGGAATTTTATAAAAAAGCAGTAAAATAAACAAGATGTATGAAACTAAAAGTATCCAAATAGTTTTAAATAATCAATAGAAAAGCAAGATATTGTGTTTTGTTCATAGTTATGAATCACCTGTGGCGATGTTCAAGAAGCTGACATTTTTTTTGTAATGATTTCCATATATGTATCTGTATTTATTAAAGCATTTTTTAAAAATAAATATCTAATTGAAATGTAACGTGTGCCTGTGTATTCTTTTATTAGCATATATAAATTTATTTCAATATACACATAAAAAAATGATTGATTGACATATAAAAATTTGTTAATATTTACAGCAATGAAAATTCAAATTTATCTTGTAATAAATTACATTAATATATTACATGTTTAAGAGGATAAATATGGTTGAAACTACATAATATAATTGCAAATGAATTTGTATGGTTTATTGTAGAAGTTCAGAATGCTAATGTGAAATTATCTAATTTCTTGGAAAGGTTTTTAAACAGTTTCAGGTAAATTAAATCACTTGAAGGAATATGTGCATATAAGAATAAATATATAATTACTCAATTTAAAATTGATGTATTAACTTGAATTTATTACATTATGTAGAAGACAAAATATTGTACTTAATAAAATGAAATTGTTTGACTTCAAATTAATAAAGGTTACATTTTATTTGCAAAATATTTTTTCTGCTATGAAGTTGGGTATTGGGAATCAAATGACTTAAAAGTTAAAAATTGGGTATTATTTTTTTTAATAAAATTAGATCATTTTATTATAGAAAAATTTGTTCCATAATTACAAAAATTGCCCATTTAAAACTAACCAGCACATTGATCAATAAGATATTTAATGTAGTTCACTAATGTATATAAGTTTATGTGTATATGCCTACCAGGGAGGACTGTGTTCAGAAAATTTAAGGATTCCAGTCCTAAAGCCTTAATGAAACATTCTGAAAATGTTTATTCCTCTCTGAAATAGATATACTTAAAGAATTCATGTGATTTCTGTAGGCAGTGGTAAAGTGCAACATTTTCTTTTTCCCGAGTGAATTAAGTATCGGAATAGCTAGTCATTTCAAAGATTTGATAAAAACAAAAATCTTTCACACTTAAACACAAAGAGTGCACCAATCAGAACTTATCGTAACGAAATTGGGCAAGCAAATGCAATCTAAGATTTAGTGCCCGGAATAAATAATTAGAACTCTAGAGCACTTGGAAGGTGTTTAAAAGAATGAAGTGCAGTTCTATATCTTAATTGGTTGTAGAACTTGATTTCTAATTTTAAAAAATTATTTGAATAGGGGATATGACCAGACATTTTTTTAAATTTTTATTTCCAAGGGCAAGAGAAAATGACAAACTCTTAAGAGATCAAAACAGTGTAAAACACAAGAAAAAAGCCAATGTCTCATCAGCAAAGTTCTAGCACTGCAATATCTTTTCACCTCGGAATTCCCATGCAAAGAAGGGCATCTTGCTATATGCTGCCTGCCCAAGATCTTGCCTTTGCCACAGAACTGGCAATTTGGGTTATCAAAAATGCCAATGCGGTGCAGATGGCCTACAGCAAGTCTAAATTTCTCGAGGTTCTTCTGAAATAAGTCTTATTAGATTTTTGATATAAAGATTCATAGAATGAAAAGAGTTGCAGTATTTGGCAGTGTGCCCTTCTTAGCCAGCAAATTTGCCTGATCATTACCTAAAATGTCACGGATCCCCTGAAGGGCGATGTGTCGTCCCTCTACCTTCAATCTTTCAAGAAGACTTCGATGAGGGTACTTCATATGACCCGATAGCCGGAATGGCAGCCCCTGAGTCCGACATCAAAACCACCTTGCTGTAAAAGTGTTTGGGGATAAGTTGTTGCCCATCCACACACATAGCTATTAGCATAGAAAGAAAAAATGGAAGAATATATTTCCGATCCGATATTTGTTGAATCAATCAAGGAGGCATCTGCATAAGTATGCAACTATTCAGGTTCGGGGTGGCGAATATGGATGGTCTCAAGGGCTAGGATCTTCAAGTTCTCCAGTGGTAACTGACTCTTAAGAGTTGGTTGAGCAAGATTCGGATTAGTAGTTATCTCGACATTGTTCAAGAAATTTGGAGTTTCAAAAATCTGAACATTTACCACGCCAATTTCCAGATCTGTCCTCAAGTCAAAAACCCTCCAAAAAAACACTTTGTATATTCAGATGGTTCTGTTTATTTTCATAGCAGTCCCTAAGGGAATTTCAATTCTAGTCAACCTTTTATATGGAACAATAATTGCCTGGTCGGTCTACTATTTGTCAAAAGCAGCAATGAATCAATGGGAGTGGTCTGTACCGCACCAACGATCAACTAACCAGACAAAGGCAAATGTAGTGTATTTTTGGAGTGCCTGTGGACAGGAATACCCCTATCTCCTTTTGCATAGTTAGAGAAAACAAAATATTTAACTTTAAGATAGAAAACATAAGAGAGAATATTAAAATGTATAAGAAATGAGTGTAAAAAGTGTAAATTAGAATGAGCCATAGCTCAGGAGTTTGAAAATAAGTGTATATTGTGGTAAAATACTTAAGAAAACAAAAATTAAAAATTTTTTTAATCCTTTGCACTTTGATGAGTATTTAGGAAACTAGATTTAATTCCAATCAGAAAAACTCAGGAGTGTGTGTAGTGGAAAGAAAAGGGTAGGAGAGAACAAGAGTCAGAGCCGAGCCACAGTTCCGAGTGGGACTATTTCATTGGCCGAGAAAATTAAGAGAGAAAAATGCCGAGTCCCTTTACACCGAAGATCGTGGGGAAATCAAAATAGTGACCAAAAACAACAACGAATTTATGATTCTAAACAGTGTTTGGAACTGTTCAATCGTAATAAACCCGAATTTTTGCGTCGATATGGGACAATGGATGAAACATAGCTCCATCATTTCACACCGGAGTCCAATCGACAGTCAGCCGAGTGGACTGCATGTGATGAACACTAAAAATGCTATAACTCACATACTAAAAGTGCAACAGCTGTCAAATTTATACACATGTCTTTTGAAGGTTTGGGCTAACTAAAAATCGTATGGATTTAATACTATGTGTCAGCCTTTGAACTTTTCAGTTCACCTTTTAGGAGACTCGTAAGTTAAAATTGGTCGAAGAATGGAAGTATAGAGAGTGAGCTTACCTCTGATCGAAAGTTTGCTTTTAAAATTAATTAGTGGTGTAATTTGGCGGCTAGCAATAGTAGCTCTTCTAAGAGTGCCTTGAATATGAATGACAAAAAATAATCTTCTTTCAAAAATGACCCCCAGGTACTTGTAATTATGTACGAACGGTACTGGTTAGTTGAAGATTTTGATACTTGGCAGTGTAATAGACTTGATTTTCTTGGTGAAGATCAGACATGCGCATTTAGAGACATTAACTTTAACTTTCCATCTTGAAAACGAAGTCTCTAAATGTGTGATATATGTAGTTTTGGAGGTTTTCGATGATTTTGAATTGGTTGGAATGTCTTGAAATAATTGCAGTATCATCCGCGTACATGGCCGTATGAACATTATCCATGCGCGGGAAGTCGTTGACGTAGATGTTGAAACGCAACAGCGAAAGAAGTGAACCCTGCTGGAGACCGCTGGCGATTCCTCGTGGTGAAGATGTTTGATTATTAACTTTAACTCGGAAATTTCGATTCGAAAGAAAAGAGTGAATTAAGAGGGCGATAGGTGTTGGAAAGTCTAGTTGCATGAGTTTGAAAATTAGACCAATATGCCAAATCTTATCAAACGCTTTTGCGATATTTAAGAAAAGGATACCGGTACTAATTTTCTTTGAAAAACCGTCGTGTATGAGTTCGGTAACTCGAACAAGTTGGTAGGTAGTGCTGAGATTTTTCCTGAAACCAAATTGTTCAGGAATTATGATGTTATTGTGTATGCAGAAATGATTTATTTGTGTTAATATGGCATGTTCATAAATTTTACTGAGGCTGCTAAGAAGAGAGATGGGTCTAGTTTTGCGGTCGATTTTCATTGGAACCGCTTTTGTGTAATGGGGTGATGATTGCCGTCTTCCAACAGGCACAACAAGTTGTTTGACAAGGGCTGTTTTCAAGCGCATATGATCTTCTTCCGTGTCAATAGTTAGTTTTAAAAATTGTCTCTAGATTGGACTGACTTGACTGAAGGAGTCGCGAGTCTGGAAATCACGTTGTTTGATACCCAGTTTGCACATGACCTAACAAAGAAAGGCGGAATCCTCAATTTGTGCGTTTGTTCAGGGGTGGAGTCATCAACTACATCCATAGTATTATTTGGCTTCCTTGTGAAGGAAGCCATTATCCGACTTGGCCTTATTGTTTGGTTCCCTAGTTGTAGTTGTATCGCCTAAATGAAAATTAATTTTTTTAAAAATTTTCTGCTTCACTAGCGTGATTAGAATTTAACATTTTCAAAAATAGTGTATATCCTCTCGAAGAGTCCTAGTTTCTATTTTCGCTTAATCTTATTTTCCAAAGGATCATTTATTATCATTATCCATAGAAGCTATGAAAACAAGCATCAATTGCAAGTAATGATAGCATGAAACCAATTGTACTACGCATTTTGATAACATTATAGGTACACTCATGGAAAAATTCTTTCGCAGCAAAAGTTTTGCTTAAGAGTATTGAAATAAATGTGTTTAATATTAACAACAGCTTGTTGTTGAAGGTTTTTGTATCCGTATGTCGAATGTCAGAAAAAATATGCAAACTGTAAAAAAATTAGTAGCAGTTTACAATTAGAGAATGATGTGGATGAGAAGAATTCTGATTGGGCTGTGTGACGCCCTACGGTCATATGATACCGGGACCTACGAGTTAAAGTGAATTCCGAACCACTACAAATATCCATGGCACCTCCGGGATTCGAACGCCTGTGGTACCGAGTGCTAGCCACTCGGCCATCAGGCCCGTACTAGGATCATATAAGAAAACCTGGGAAATGCACGCATACAGAAGTAGAGACTTGATAATTTAACATTCTTGCACAACATGTTCGCCTACTTCTGGATTTTTAGGTACATGTGTGTGCCTTTTAATAAAAACTTAGTAATTTTTTTCTTTCACATTTAACCTACTTTTGTGCTATGTTGAATGTCTAAGGAAAGAGGCTAAATGCTCATCTGTCAGTCTACTTCTGAAATAATTCTTTCTAAGGTTCATAGTTGAAAACACTTGTTCACATTATATAAGATGAAGCAAACACAGCACTGATTTTCTGGGCGTGAAATATTAAATTTGGAAACTTACTTTCGATGATGATTTGCAAAACTCTAAATTTGGCATATTTAAAAACAACTGCTTGAGATGATTGTTCGATTGCAACTCAATTAATTCAGCCTGCAAATCTGACCTCACTGCTTCACAATTTACATTAAAAGGCATGGTAAAAATATACAATTCTGTTTGAATGGCACTGAAAACTTGAAATCTGCGTTCAGACTCAAAATGCAGTTTTTTCAAGCCATCTTCAGAATTCTTAAGCTTCTCTTTATTTACTTACTTCATTTACTGAATTTAACCTCGGGAAATGAGACAAGTCATTCTTAGCTAGCTGCCCAGCAAACAGTCTTTTTTTAACAGCTTTGAGATGGGCCCAGATATCATCGATAAATTGATTTTTCCCTTTTCATCTTCACATTCAAGTTGCTCATATGACAAAGAAGATCTGTGAAAAATGCAAAATCCGAAAGCCATTCTGTATCTTCCAACATTTCGCACTTCGCAGAACACTGTTTCTCATGGAAGAACGACACAATGTCGTCTTGTAGCTGCCACATTCACTCGAAAACACATCCTGCACTAAGCCACCTTACTTTCGTGTAATACAGTACATCAGCATATTCAGACGGGCACGGACTGAAGAAAATCTCGAAAATGCCTGTGAGTAAGTCCACGAGATCGAATAGTATTTACAAGCTTCACAACTGCATCAATGCACGGGTTTCATATTCAATGCAGATTTACACAGACCATCTTGATGTATAACACAATGTAGAAAAACAACATTTTTTCCGGGATAGTTTAGACTTGATTCTATTTCTTTTCTACGATCAGTTCATGTAATTGTTGAATTAGATATGCGTGATAATAATGCGAAATAAATTCATTTTTAATCTGGAATCAATCTCCTAGCTTAATCCACTGCTAATTTACTGTTGCACGCATTTATCTTTCCAATTTATGTCTTAATTTGCAATATGAAGTGAAGTATATTTTTCTGGCATCACTTACAATTATTATCAAAACAAAATAAATATGGCTCCGACCATCGTACTTTCTTCATCTGTAATAAAAAGAAATCTATTTTATTTACAACAGCAACTTGCTGCTGCTTTAAATAACAGTAGTGTGGTGGTAAAATTCATCTGTATTATTAATGTAATTTTCTATTTTCTTTCGTTCAGTGAAACTGCTGTGAGGATTCTATGTGTTACGCCAGGATTTATAATACCTCCTAACTTTTGGGTGTGGACTGCATTTACGCATTGTTATTTAGAAACTAGAGTGTGGCTATTATTAGTCGATATTATAACTGTAGGATTATGTGGAAAACTTTTAGAACCATTATGGGGGGCAATGGAAATGTTAACATTTTTTGCTCTTGTGAATACATCAGTTGCATTTCTGTCTGTTATGTTTTATATTGTTATCTTCACCATTACATCTGATCCACGATATTTGTTTTCTGTACAAATCTATGGTTTAGCTGGATATTGCGCGGCTGTATCGGTTGCTGTTAAGCAGATAATGCCAGATCATGTATTGTTGTCTCTTCCTTGTGGCAAAATAAGGAACAGAAATGTACCCCTTATTGTTCTTCTTACGAGTATTATATTATGGCCCATAGGAGTTATTAAGGGAACTTATCCTATCATGTTTACCGCTGGTCTGCTGTCTTCATGGGTGTATCTGAGGTTTTATCAGCATCACAGCAATGGAACTGCTGGTGATATAGCTGATGGCTTTACTCTTGCCAGGTAAGTGACAGATGAAATTATTGCAAATTAGATTTTAAATTTCATTTTTATTTCAGTTTATATCTAATACATCCCTATTTGGAAATTTTAATGTTTTGTGAGGATATAAAAAAATAATTACAGCAAATATGATTATGAACTGACTGTTAAATTATTTAACTTTAATAATTAGCCAATTCAGTCTTGAAAATCTATTACATAAATTGTGGTTATAATCTATTGTGAATAATAACCACAATAGAATTCAAAATATGTTTACATAAATTGTTTCAATAATCCACATCTTGGCAAGCCAGGTTCTGCATAATCTGAGGAGTCTTGAATTACATTTTATTTTAATGTACATTCTACTGGCTTGTGCATTTTTTTTATAGAATTATTTCTTTTCTTTTTATAAAATTCTTTAATTTTTCTTCTTCTCTTACCAACTCAGTGGTAGGCTAGTCCAATTTGTTTCTCAAAGGTTTGGCTAATCTCAGTGATTCCACCTGATGGGTTCCATTCTGCTCTAGATTTCAAAGAAGTAAGACAACATAATTTTAAATGATAAAATGAGCATATAAAGAAAATTTGTCTAGAACAAAATGTATTAAATCGAAGGACTACTGTATTTTTGGGTGTATTTAATTTGTGATGGGAAGATTTGCTTAATCAGAGTTTTCGTTAATATGCAAGTTGTATCATTCAGTATCTACGAGTTGATAACAGTTTCAATTATTTATTCTGACTTTACAGTACTTACAAAAATGTACTTGCTGAGTTCTGTTTCTGTAGAATGTCTTACAGTTGCAAAGTTAACATATATGCAATGTCATTGTATAGGTGCAGAGTGTACATCCTATACAATGTCAATAACAGATATTGTTACATCTTGTACAATGTTAATAAATACAAATCTAAGAGGTTTCTTAATGATGATTTCTTTTATCGCATTTATTAGCTTTAAAGTAATATTTATTTTATGCTGATATGTTAGCAGTAAAGTTTATTTTCTTCTGTTTTGTATATCAGTTCCATAAGTTAATTGAATGTATCATAACTGAATAAATTGTTAACTTTCCATGAAGTCAAAATATGTATAGAGCATGAAGCATGTTAATGTTATTTTTCAGCTCATTTCTATCAATACAAAAAAAAAAAAAATGCCACTTCATCCATGCTGCTTGTTTTTCAATGCCAGCCATATTATTTATCAGACATTCTCCAGTTTCTTGCCATAATTGCTGAAAATCCATTATGGTGGGAAGGCACTATTAACATTATTAAGTTTTGTCAATAATCTGACTGTAATTTAAAGTATATCAATGACTATAATCCTTTTAAAGTATTTTTTATTTTAATTCGGTAATCATAATGTTACATGTTTTTAATATTTGTTTAATTGTTCATTATAAAAACTAAGTGATATCTTGTATACTTTGCAATAAAATGTAAAAAACCTTTGGTAATGATAAAGTAATATTTTCAAACTAGACTTCTGGCAAATAAAAATTACCTTTATAACTTAACAAATGGATAATTTGTACTGGTTGTTAAAGTTATTAGTATAAGTTCAGGGGTTAACTAGTGTTTTTATGAATTTGAAAGTAGATTTTATGTATAATCTAAAGTTAGCATTTATGTAGTAAATAGTTTTCAGTATAAAAAAAAAAAAAAATTGATAGCATTTTTATTTATGAAAGATCTGATTTTAAAATTTTAATTTTTTAAATAATAGAATTAAAACCAGTTAAAAATATTTTTGTACTATTGCAATTTTTTAAAATATCTAAAAAACTTATCCAAATTTTTCTTAAATAATTCACTAAAATTTAAGTTAGTGATTTATGGTCAGGGAATAAGAACAAATTATATAGAATGACCAAAGAGACAGGTTATTTTCTTGTTATTAAACTAAGCTGTTTCAGTTGGATTAAGTATCTTTGTATGATTTACATTTGCATATGGAGACAAATCTTTTTGTCTAAGGCAGTTACCATCAGAACAAGAAGTTAAACTTCATTGTGTAGATGCTGTTGCAGAAAATTGTTTAACTTTTAAAACAAAAAGTTGAAAGTGTTTAGTCTGACAAAGGCTTTTGCCTACCTTAGGCTGTCATGCCATGAACGATGATGATTTATTGTGAGTCTCATTTCAAGAATAATTTTGATATATTTTTTAAAATATTGAAAAACATTTTATTATTCTTATAAATCATGAAAACTTTATTGCTATGTTAAATAAAGTTTGAACTAAAGTTTTTAAGTTTTAAAAATAACTGAAAGTATTTTCTGTAATGTAAAAAAATTTTGATTTGTGTTAATTTTTTCCTATGAAGAGTTGGTTCACCCCCACCCCCTTTTTTGGAGATTCATTTCAGATAAATTATCAGAAAAATGTTTAAGTATAAACATTTTGTAAGTATTTAAAATATTAAATTTTGCTCAATTACTATTATTTTGTCAATTTGATTTATATCAATTTTACTTTCTTGTATAATTTGTATTTTATTCCTTAAAAATATACTAATGGTCATAAAATATATATTCTGAAGATTAACTGAATAATTCAATCTTTTATTTACAGTTTCTTTCCAACTGTAATGCAGCCTCCATTGATTGTTATTTCAAATGCTGTATTTGGATTTTTAGTATACCTTAAGCTTTGTAAAAAACCTGTTCGTAAATTTAACTTAGCTGCTTCATCATCGGTCATTCTAAACATTCCTGGAACAGAACCTCATGATGCTGAAAGAAGAAGGTAAAACTGTATGCTTTATATGCTACATACATTTTTTACTGTCTTAAAAAATAGTTTTGTAGATAAAAATGGCCTAAAATATTATATATACAGTTCACATTTAAAAAGATACTTTTTTTTATTAATTCTAAGTTGCAAAATTAGTCATTCTATTTACACTGTAACAAATACTTATCTCCTACATAGCATATGTATTTAAATTATCTATAGGATTTGTAATTATGTATTCAGAACAATGAAAATCCATAAATTTGGATGGAGAGGTCTACTTGCAGTATCTAACCCTTCCCAGGAAGAATAGAAAATTATGCACATGTTCTTTGTAGGAGGTTCGAAAAATCTGAATTCTTTTGAAGACTTTGTTGAGTTTAAAGCAGTTGATTTATGGAAAATTTCCTTAAATAAAATATCAAAGCAAAAAAATTGAGTTTTCTCTAGAGAAGTGTTCCAATAATGCAACATTAAAAAAGTTAAATTTACTTAATGATATTGTAATATATATAAAGTAAATAATTCATGAGAAAAAGGTACACCTAAAATATTTTCTTCGTATTTAATTATTTGCAATTACTTTATCCCCCTTTTTTAATTAGAAGTAGCAAATAAATATGTGTGAAAAATGTTCGTTAAATTTAGAGGCTTAAATTTTTACACTTTTCTTTATAATTTTTTGGTTTTTTTTTATTTTTTGTTTTTACCAATTTTTTTCACAGATATGTAATGTAATTCTTAAAATATATTCTATATCAATAGTGAGTATACAAATAGAACATTTTCTTTTAACATTGAAATAAATTTGTGAGAAATTTATATTCTTTTTTCAAATGTGTGATTTTGAAAGGTTGTTACACAAAAATATGATAAAAATGTCATTTTTATCAAGAGCAAAAATAAGACTTATACTTTACATCTTGTATCATACATATATTTTAATATTTGTTTTTGTTTTTCAATAGGCAAATAGCTTTAAGAGCTTTAAGTGAGAGACTAAATAAAGTTGAACAAGTATCTTGGCCATCTACAGTTGATGAAACCAAAACAGCAGATAAAAATAAATCTGTCGGTATTACTATGCCTCCAGCCTTTTCAGAACATCAGAGCTCATATTTAATCTCAACTTCAAGTACTTCACAATCACCACAAGATATAAAGATTGAGGATAAACCTGTAGATCATCAACCATCACAGACGTCATCAGCCGCATCATCATCATCTGAACTATGATTTTTTTTAAATAATTCTCTGAACTGTGTGAACAATACTAACAGAAAAATGCTAACAAATTTGTAAATGAATACATACAATGATTCATTTATATTATTTTAGAGTTCAAAGTTAAAATCATTCTTTAAAAAAACATTTTAATTAATATGATTGCCATGGAATAAGTAATGTTAAAACATAAAATGAATTTTCTTTCCTGTTTTTTACATAAGCTATATTTATTTTAAAGATATTTATTGACTGTGATTGTAGAACATTTACAAATAGTTTATTTCTAAAAACTATTCCCTGTTATGTTTTGTTGTTTAATTGAAAATTTTACACATTGCAATAATAATTTTTTTAAAAAGAATATTTAAACAGTACAAATATTTGAGTAAAATTTTATACATTTATTTTCAGAAAATATATGATAACATTTATTTGTGTATAAATTGTTCAAGAAATATTAAATTAAAAATGAGAGTATTTATTGATTTATATAGTGACTAAGAAGCATAAGCTATTAAAATAATTATTACAATTAATATTATAGATTTTATTTCTGTAGCAATGCCATCATTTTTCAAAGAAATTGAATGGATTAAAAAATTGTTTTTGCAAATATTATAATAAATTTTCTTTTGCTTTATAAAATTAAATATCTTGTGAAAAGTTATACATAGTTAATTTTAATCATTGTGACAATTTCCTAGTTTTAATAAATAAAATAGATTAGTTGATAAATAGTTATATTTTTTAATGTTTAAGTAAACACAATTAATATTTATTTCATTACCAGAATTTTACACTATAAGAAGCTCAGTACTTTTATATAAATTGTTGAAAATGAGTATTAACATATGAGTATATTTTATGGATTGATGAAATTATGAATACTAAAATAGGATTTATTGTTTAATATATTTATTCATATATGTTTTTTCTCTACTTTGTAAATTTTATGTCATGTTTAAAGTAATTTTTAAATGTAACTTATTGCACCAGCTGTATCAAAATGTGAAGCCATCTTGTAATGAACTGTTTTATTTGTATGTCTTGAGTCAGACATTCATATTAATTTGTCAAATTGTATTTTAGTTGAAACATATATTTTGTTAGTCCCATGTTTTTTTTTTATAGATATGTGATTATTAAAACTTGGTGTGTATAAATTGTGTGATTTATAACTTCATCAATAGAGATTAAAAATTTTAGGGCTATCCAAATTAAGTCAAAATATAATAAACTTTTTAAAAACCTATTGATCCACCATTGGTTTTTAAGTTGTTTAATGAAAAGAAAAATATAGTGAAAATACTCTGTTAGTATTTAAAAATATTATTGAGATTTGTGTTAAACTAAATATACTTTATATGAAATATCTGTTACAGATTTATTTCAATGAATATTAATATTGTAAAATATACCTGAAAAATTAATTAAAAAATTTTGTATATACATTTTTTGTTAGTTTTTTAAAAATTTACACAAGAACAAGCAAAAAGCTATCTCATTTGAAACATATTTAACTCTTTAGTTAATCATCTATATTTAATAATTTTACTTAATAAATATTTGCACATGCCTTGAAATTGTTGACTTGTTATGCAAGTAAATGTATAAATGCTCTCTACTTTTTGTAAAACTCAATTTAAAAATATTACAAAACTTTCAAAGAATTTCTTTATTTTCATTAAATGAACTTATGTAGCTTTCATACATGGAAAAATATACCATTCCTTTTTTTCCTACTAGTCTCAGATCTGCATTTACATGGATAACAGTAATCTCATTGTCTTAAGGTTAGTACTTGATATTGCCTGATTTTATAAACATTAAAATTTAAAATAATTTTATACTTCCTTTTTTGTACATTATGACAACCAAATCAAAATGTGTAGTGTACAACTTTCTAATTTACATTTTCTGCTTACCTTGCTTTATTTCGGAGTTAAATTTCTCTGACATTCGGCATTGTACCCCGATTTCAGTTACGAATTAATTTAATTACTCTTATAACCGAACCTTCAATGAAGGCCGAAAAAATAACAAGCTTTGAAATTAAATATTTTGGCCAATTTTTGTCACACAGAAGTAAAACTTTTTCAGCTACATTTGCTAGGATGAATGTAAGTTTTTACTATTTATAGTTATAGAATTTTTACTTTCACTAATATTAATTTTTGATTATCGAAATGTCATCACATTTGAAAAATTTTTGTAATTTGAAGTAAACGTCTATAACAACGGTTGCTGAAATAAATGCCAGATACAGACTTCATGTTGCTACAGGGTACATACAGAGTGTTTCGAACTTTCGCTGCAAAAGTAAAACGCATTAGAAAAGATCTATGAGTCAGAAAGACATAGTGTTTGCAAATTAATATTCACTGTGATAGTGAATTTTATATAAAAAATTAGCTTAAAATCTGTAAGTTAAAGGTTGCTATTGAAGATAATTTTGCGGAAGTGGCATATGTATCTTGCTCACAAAACGCAAAATTCGAATTGAAAAGCATTAATGAAAACTTCATGGGCATTTTTTAATAAACAAAATTAATTTGTGTGCATGTTATTATGATTGAAAAATGTACATGGTATTTATTCGTATCATAAGCAAATTTATCTGATGTCATATGGCTTCAATGGATTTACACCTGTGACTACAATGTGGAGAATCTTCCAAATAGCATTATGGAGATATTCGTATCAAATATAACATATTCAGCACCTGCCATCAGAAGATGGATTGAAGCGGGAGGCATTTGCACGGTATACCTTTTCGAAAATAGAAACAGCTGACACTTCTTATTTGGCATTTTATGGAAGGATGAGACATTTCTTTTCAGATGGAGAAGTCAATTATCAAAATTGATACAACAATAACAGTAGCAATTGATATACAACAATAATAGCAACTCTCACGAGTACACTAAAGTGGCGTTACAGTAAAAAAAAATTACTGTGTGTTGTGAATTTAACCCATCGTTCACGATGGGCCCTTTGTTCTTGGAAAAGCCTTGTCCAAGAACAAAGAGACGGTCTCAAACTTGTATGGTCCATAACAGTATGTTATTGTGATTTATTATGTCCCATTTTACTTCCCAACTTATAGAGACGCAACGAACTGGAAATGACTGTTTTCATGCAAATGAATTTAACACCTTACACAGTACGCCAAGTGATGGATGTACTACGGTCAACGTTGGCACGAGTCGTCTTTTAAGCAAGCTTAGAACAGATGAATGGCTTCCAAGATCACCAGATAATATACTTTATAATTTCTGGCTGTGGGATTATCTCTAATCACTGGTCTACAGAGGGAAATACCAGTATTGAAATATGCATATGACAGGAAGTGGCAGCCATTCGTGACATGCTGTATCATGTGTAATGCTGTCACTACATTCAATATTGTAATGTGACGATGGACGTATTTATCACATAAAGAGATAAATCTTATGATACGAACAGCTATGATTTTGAACTCGTAACGTTATTAATAAGGAATTATATATGAGACAAAGAATTTCTTGTTTATTCCTTATTACTGTGCCCAAAAAGTAAAACCAATTTTCAATTTAAATTTCCCGGGTATATGGAATTTCAATTTTTTTTTTTTTTTTTTTTTTTTATGTTGTTGGCACTGTCCTTGACATCAGTGTGAAATTTCACGTCAAAATATTCATTAGTGTTTGAGTTGCGCTTGGCTTTGTGAGATGCTAAAACTGATTCCGGCGATTTTTGAAATGTCTGAATTAATTGAGCAAAGAACTTGCATTAAATTTTGTTTGCGGAAACGTATAGAATGTTGCAGAAGGCATTTGGTGAGCATTTCTATATCGGAAAGAAATGTTTAGAAGTGGTATGAACAGTTCAAAGAAGGCAGAGAACGCGTTGAAGACAAAGTTCACGTCCAAAAAATTAAAGACTTGGGTGCTTGCAAACCGTCGATTTACAATTAGAGACCTTGCTGATAATGTTGGAATTTCAGAAGGATCGGTCGATTTCATTTTGGGCCTCAAACCTTGATAGGTATCGAAAACACTAAATGCGCCAACTCACACTGCATTGATTCTTCGTGACTTTTTTGCCAAAAATGAAACCCATATCGTTTCACAACCACCGTATTCACACCGTGCGACTTCTGGCTATTCCCTAAATTCAAAAGACCACTCCGGGAACACCGTTTTGGGTCGACTGAAAAGATTCAACGTGAATCGCCGCGCGCTTCAAAGGACATCCCTGCCGATGATTTTTCAGCATGCATTTAGGATTGGAAAAAAAGTTGACATAAGTGCATTGTGTACAGAGGGGATTACTCGATGAAATAAATTTGGAAGAATAAATGAAGAGTTTTTGAAAAAAAAAAGAAAAAAATTGGTCTTACTTTTTGAGCACAGTAGTAGTTTTCATTTCTTTAGCGACTTGTGAAAGAGGGGTGACAAAAAGAAAATAACATACCCAGGACAACTTCTTGAAATTATATTTAAATTCGTATGTGCTTGTTTGGAAGGAGGTTGGTTGTAGTTTTATGGCACAAGGGCCAGATTTGGCCATACAACGGTTTGGAAGGAGAGCAATGATCAGCGAGGCAGTATGTAGAAGCCTGTAAGTGAGTCGGATTGAGTACGATTAGTATCCGTTTTTTAGAATAAACTAAATTTTTTTTTTAATCATTAAATGCATTTGGGAATATGTGTATCCTTATTTAAGAAAACAAGAATAGAGATTTCCACATGCGTTCACTAAATATACATACTTAGTATATTACTAGGTAACGGTACTCTTGTTTTCAAAGGCTGTAATAAATATCCTGGTACACAAAGGTGCAGGTTTCAACTCATACACATTCACCGGGTACCCTTTGTTTTAAAGTACTCTTAATGTACGCCCACCATCAATTAAACATTGTATGCGTTAAGTAGCGTATTTTGTATGAAGTGACTTTCTCAAAGTATCTCAATATGTTTTACGAAGCTGCTAACTCCTGTTACTTAATGTCCTCATAATAACACCTGTTAACTCATATGATGGATATATTTTTAAAAGATTTTTTTCCATAAAATGTATGTAAAAAATATATCAAATATTGCATCGATTTGCGGAAAATAAATATTGAAACCTTGCACCGAAATGCTTTACCTATCACTCTTTTTATTTCTTAAATACGCTTTTGCAGAAAACACAGCTGGTTTCGCCACTTACAAAAATCAAAATCCATTTTTTTCACATACTTATTCTAGCAAAATGACTACATGATTAAAAAATCTAGTTCAGTATTACAAAAACATTTTTGGTACTTTTTAAGAGCAAAATTCTGCTTCCACGATAATAAATACAAGCATCCCCCGGTTTCTATTAGCTTGGGAAAATTCGGATGGAAACGAATAACAACTGTCCCGGAAAGTAACATTTAGCCTTTACCTTTTAATACCCCCCATAAAATCTGCAATACATTTATCAAATAAATTGCATGTTTATACTTGCCTGGTGCACCCCATTTATCCTACACTTATGTCACATGGAATTAGACAGTGAAATACTACAAAAACACAATCTTGAAATTTCTCAGAAGATAATTAGAATCATTTGTAAAGCAAACTGACTCATTGGAAATATCAAAATCTTCCAATTCAACAATTTTATGATTTATACTTCCTCTGAAATCTTAAATTGGATTGACAGCATTGATAATAAAATTCAAGAAATCCCTTTTATGTTTCTAATTTAAAACAATCCTACTTTCTCGAAATTTAACTTACAAAATGAAATAACTGTTTTTCATAAACTTTCTTAAGTTAAAGTGAAAACAAGAAGAGTTTGCATTAATTTTTAAAAACTTATCCGGCAGGTTTATTTAATATTAGTCCTCAATAGCCTTTTCAATTATAGGAGGATAAGACTCCTGTAAACCATGCATTTCAAACTAACATACAAAGAAGATGTCATATCATCTAAACATCAGGAATCTATAAATTGTTTTGCACTACCTTTCACTTCTCACCCAAACTTAAATACCTTGATTAATCTTATCTAAGCATCGAATTTTACAATGAATTCTAAATAAAAGACACTTAACTTCAAAAATACATGAGCATAGAAAAAGTCAAATTCTAAATAAATTTGAAAAACTCTACATCGTGAATTGTAAAGTACCTCTTAATCAGGCTACGAAATATTTTTCTTTCAACTCAAAGAAATTATTTTGTCAAGAAAGATAATTTAAGATAAAAAAAATTATACGTCAAATAAAATTCTCAAAAAAGTTTTAAAACACATAATAGAAAAATTGTTTCTCCCTTCTTAATTTTCCCCCAAATATATATTTGTTCAAAATCCCCCCCCCCTATATCAATTTCCCTAATAAGACAATCTGTCATGTAAGTCGAAGCATTTATTTGCATCTCGAGATATAGTATGCATCTTTTCAATTTTAATAAAATTAAGGAAATATAGACAGAAGTCTGCAGATATCAGTAAATAGATCTATGTAATTTAACTGCAATGTTTCTTGTATTTAAAAACAATTGACTCTCAATAAAATCACTTCACTGACTAATTATGAGCCTTGTTTGCTTTACATATATAATGGGAGGAGGGGAGATAATGTTCAATTATTGAGGGAAAAAATCATTCTATAATTAGATCACCAAAGTAAAATTACAGTTTACTAAAAATTATTTCAGAAAGAGTAACAAGTTTTGATGAACAAGAGTTATATATGAGAATTTTAATGCTTAGAAAATCCACTTGAATACTTAAGAGAGCAAAACCTCCATTTCATTTCATTTACTTTGTGACTGACAGTTACAAAGCAAGCTGTATCGTGTTGCGGTTTTATTTTTTCTTTCAACGCAGCCAGTAATTTGTAAATTCATTTATATTTTTTTTACTGTATAAAATAAAATTTAAAAAATAAATTTTATATTTATATTTAATGCTTCATTTGTTATAATAAACAGGAACTATACATTGTTTCAAAGAAACAATATGACAGTGAATTGCAAATGTATAATAACTTAAAAATAATACTTTACTAAATTATAAGTATTTATTTAAAAATTGTTTTCAATATATTTTTCATTATCAGTTTTTTTCCAGAGCTTTTTGCCTATCTTAAAAAATATGAGGGAATAAAGTAGTCAATTCATTCTAGCCAATTTAAATTAAATTAATGTCAAATATAGTATCTCTTAAATTTGAATTACCAATAATTTTTAATATATTTAAAATTCTATTTGCAATAAATATCAATTAACCTTAAAAGATATACTTTAAAAGTGCACCCAGTCATAAGATCATGCAAGATACAATCATAAATATTTTAATCACCAATATATTTAAAAAAAAAATTTATTGCCATTATTGTAAAATGTTACAATTTTTAAATATGGTATTCAAAAAAATTACCTCTGACACAAACATAAGTTCTGATTACCATTTTTAATAGCACTTTTTCTTAAAGGTTAAGGATGCAAAAATAATTCTGTACATAAATATACAAGTCCTAAATAAATAAGTATAAAACTAAGTTACTTCAATGAGAGCAGATACCATTAATATTCCATTTAAATATACAAATATTTTACATTTAGAAGCTGATCCCAGTCAGTTGATAATTGGAATACTTCACGACCCAGCCAAGATTCATAATGAAACTTGAAGTCATCAGTTAATTCTATTTCTCTACCTAAAACACTTAAGACATTGTTGTCAACTGGTTGATATTCAGGATCATTACACATGGAACCAGAGCGATCGTATCTTCTGTTATGAAAACGATTGATACTTGCTTGCAAAGCAAATTCTTCTGCTTGAAAATCCCATGGTCTAGCATCAAGGTCTGCAAGAGAAAAATTATTATACATACATTACACAACTAGAAATTAAACATAGATAAATTATAAAAAAGCAAAAACTTCATTTTTCGCACCATTTCCATAGGCCCAATCATCATTCAACATATGGCGAACACAATGATATATAGCTGATACAGTCTTGATGTTGCTCTTACGCCATTGCCTTCCTAGGTAACGCATTTGCATTTTCAGTAATTTAAGAACATATAACTGCATCATTCCATGTTTCACTTTCAAGGCCCGTTTTAAAATAGGTGCTGATTTAAATACAACTAGCATCTATAAAATAAATAAAATTTTTTAGCTTAACATAGGTTACAAATCATAAAAATTTATTCTCTGAATAGTAATGCTGTTTTAGACAATAGCTCAATACAACGTTTTTAACCATAGAACTTAAAGAATTAATAATTATAATAATTATCTAAATATTTTGAAAATTACAAAATAGATCAACTTTAAAAAACAGAATTCAACACAAAATGTTTCATAATTAAATTACAAAGTTTAATTATAAATTTTGTTAATTAAATTAAGTTTATTTTGTAATTTAATTATTTAAATGACAAAAATTATTTTCATTTACTAATTTGAATTATTTCTTCATAAATAAAATAATAAGAATCTTTCATAGATATTAAAAATAACAAAATTTGCCATAAGTTGAAACAACAAACCATTATTCGTGAATGCTTTAATTTTGTAAGTTTATTCAACAATCGCAGCAAGTTGATGCATGTAAATAAATTTCGCCAACAATAAGGCTGCTGATCTCCCATTTCCTTCAAAAAATTATAAAAATATTTTTAATTACTATGAACATTTAAACTTTGTAAATTGAAAATATATATATACCAAAATGATTCTAAAACTTACAATAGTTTCTTCAGTCACTTCTGGTGTTTCCCCAATTACACATGCTGGAAAATCAATTACAGAGATACTGAAAAAAAGAAAAAAAACCTTAATTAATACTTCAGTACTTTTAATCCAAATATTTAGTTATTTATTTGATAACCACTAAATTCTATTATATCCAATTCTGCAATTGTGACTAAAAATAAAAATGGCCAAATATATTTGACTACAAATTTTGCAATTAAAATATTAGAGGTTTAATTTTTGTTTTCTCAGCTTAGCTCTTTTCTTATATCTAGAATGCCGGTAAAAGCTGACATGCTCAGATTTGCCTAGAATAATTTCATATGTCATGTACATCATTTCAAAAACTACTAGTTTAGGGTTACATTTATTGATGTTCTTACTTAAAACTTGCAGCAATTTAGATAAATTGGTTCTTTTCAAGAAATTTTTGGAGAAGCAACCATCCAGGGGGCTAATGCAGCTAACAATGAAATTTTCGTAACTATGTCAGATTCTCTGAAACTGTATGTGAAATACAGAGGTTTGAAAAATTAATATTTTTAAATTAAACATTCTTTTGTGGAACATCGATAAGCCTGATAATCCATATATGTATACCATGAAGAGAGGGTATTTCCTTTCAGGGCATTCGCATTTGGTACGAGAAAAAACCTGGAAAACTAACATCAGGCAGTCAAACTGTCGATTAATTTTTTTATTTAGTGCAAAAAAAAATTCAGCATTTTATTTGTATTTTATAAAAATATTTATGAAATTCATAAACGTTTAGCATTATATTTTCTATAATGGATGTTTTGCAAAGCTTTTTGTTATATTCCAATTAATTTAAAAATAAAAGAATATGGTTATGGAAAGTTTGATTTTAATGCAACTAATTTGTTATTTAGATTTTTCAATTTTGTGTATGCCATTTGAAGTTTTATATATTTACCATACATAAGTATGCTGACATGTATATGAATTTTAGATATATGTTATATAATAGATATAAATATGAAGATGCTTTATTGTATTTATTAAAGTTCCCTTTTTTCAAAATCCCTTTTTGAATTTGCAATTCCTGATTAAATGGTGAATTTCAAATTGTCAGCTGTATTGTCTACTTACATTATACCGGTGACAGAAACATCAGATGAATTTGATACAAAGATGAACATGAGACTTTTTTTAATGTCCCTCTTTTAATTTTTAGAAAAATAATCAATATAATGACTTTCATAGAACTTGGTATTTTTCTTTTTTTTTTTTCGAAGTAATACTAAAATCTGGCATGTTCAAAGCCATAAAATTTGCGAGTTTCAGGAGATAAGAAAGTTATGAAAAGTTGATCAAATTTGGGCGTTGTATGTATAGTAAAAAGCATAAATAATAAATTAATCAAAATTAAAAGAGAAGTAGATGTTGTTAAATGGCAAGTGCAGGAAATGACATGCCATTAGGATATTTTTTTTCTAAATTCTGTATTTAGGATTGGACATAAAAGACAATTATGCAAACATGCTATTCATTTTAAGTGTTCTGATGTAAAATTTAAGGAAAATTTATCATGTGACAAAATAAAGGCTCAAATATTAATTTAATTCATAATAAATAATTGAATATTAATCCGCTTGAAATGGGGGCCTGAATGGCGGAGTGGCTAGCACTCTGGCGTTCGGTAGTACAGGTTTCGGGTTCGAGTCCCGGCAGTGTGATGGGTGTTTGTAGTGGTTCAGGATCCACTTCAAACAGTAGGTTCCGGTCTGTTTAGCCTAAAGTGTGCACAAGATGGCTGTAGAGCGACAAACCAAACTAAACCACTTGAAATGTGTTATTGAATACGTTTTCTTTTTCACCCTTAAACCTATGCTGTCTGGGTTATACTTTTTATTTGGATGAATTGTTTTTGTAGAACAAACTCAATTGACTTTAGGTTGTTACCAATTATAATCACTGAAGATTACAAATTAATCTTCAATTCTCAAGCAATTTATAAGAGAAACAAACATTATTAAATTATCAATAATGAATATTTTTTAATTAACATTCTTATCTATATTTCTAATAATACTGATTAAAAGTAAAATAGTTATTAAACAAATAATTATAAGCATACAAGTGCATAGTTTTAAGAAATAGAGGATTTTTTTTCCAAAACATGTAGCAATTAATTTTCAAAATTAATGTTTTGAAATACAATTATAGCATACAAAAATTGTCTTTGCAAAATATTTCCGTTATGCTTTGCATAATTTTTGAGTCGGGTTTGCCTTTATGTAATATTATAAAATTATTCTTCGAAGTTGCGCTGTGCATATATTTATGTTTCCTCATTTTTGGACACATCAAGATTCCTCTCCTTAACTTAAGCTGAATAAATTTGTTTCACAATTGAAACTCTTTAACAATATATATATATAAAAGTAAAATTAAAAAATTTAAATTTGACTTACGTATTCCTGGCACCTACATATGACATAATATTCTGATTGAAAAACTTCAAGACTAGTGGTATACAATTGGCGAACATCAATTGCTGGCTCATGTATTCAAATTGATAAACATGATTGATTTTCAGATGTTTTAACAAGAGCAAAATTATTCCTGATATAGCTTTTACGATAATTTCTTTATGACGGTTTACATCAATGCCCAATTTTAGAGACTGAATAACTGTCATCCTATTAAAAGGAAAAAAATTTGAAGTTCTTATTAGTATCACATGATTTCGATTATATATATGTAATTTATTCAATAATTGAGTCTGACTGTTGGAGGATTTGGGAATATTATATGTTGCTTACACAATGATGTAATGTTGTTTCAGCATTCTCAGCTTAACATATTTTTTGTATATTAGTAATATTTTCTCTTATTCAAGAATATCAAAACAAATGTTACAATAATGAACTGGCATGGCAGAATGTTCACCATGCATTAAAGAAATTTAGGATTTACTAGTGAAACGATGATGCAATGTCACTTTTTCAAGGAAAAAATATTGTTCCACTCAAAAATTGACATAAATATAAATTTCCATGTAAAAGTGGATAATTTCAGCAAAGTTGTGCACTTATAGCATACTTTATTTGTTCTTGGTGGGAAGAGTCAACATCCACAGAGTACTTCCTTTCAGTAACAAAACAATGTTACCAAGCAGTCAGGTTCAATTAAATATATATAAAAGTGCATTTGTTTTTAGTTCAAAATTTTAGACAAACTAACTAGACTAAATTTAGATTTTTATATAAAAAAAAAGCTAAAATTTAAAAAGTAAAAATCCTTAAGTAAGGGAACAATAGAGAAATAAAATATAATTAATATAAAAAAAATTACACTTTGGGGCTTTACTTTAAAATTTTAAAAGTTTCCAAAATATTAAAAATCACTAAATTAGACAAATAATATAAGAAAGTTGTATTGTTTACAACAATAGCTAAACATAGAATAATTTTTAAAACCTACGGCATTTCTTCCGGTAAAACATCAGCCATAATATTGATTGATTCAGTTTTAGCTTTTGATGTAGGTGCTGCAGCTAAAAGTATTTTTAAAAGGGCTATCTAAAAAAATACATGAACATGACATTGATTACATATACACTAAATTATTAGACATATTCTGATATTTTAATAAGATAATAAATTTTAACAATTATTACCATGTACTGAGGTAGACTTGGCAAAATTGCACGATATAATATTTCAACAGATGTTTCTGGTATACATAACTCTTTCTGTAAAAATTCATTAAGATTAAATGCTTTATAGTTACCCACAATGGAATATATTTAAAAGTTAGCTATACTAAAAAGGTAATTTTTTTTATATATAATTACTTTTGATAAAGGCAATTTTGAAATTTCCTCTTCCTTCTTAATTTGAACTTCAGCTAAAGAAACATACATATGCTAAAAAGACAAACAATTAAATGACATTTCAATAATAATAAAAGGTGAAAAAGTTTGAAATGCATACAGAATTTAAATAACATTATATAAAATACTTAACAAGATTATTTTACAAATGTTAAACAAATAAATTGGCATTCAAAATAATGTATTTCTAATAGATTTTTAACAATAGCATCAGTAAGAAGAATTAAACAAAATAGACTGTTTTAAGACATTAAAATGAATCATTAACAAATAGAAAAACACAGCCAATATTGCCTTTAGCTTTCTATAATAGAAACACATTTCTTTCAAAATTGCAATAGCACACATACCTGCTTTAAGACTTTAAGTCCTTCATGTATAGGAAGAGGTAGTCCAGCTAGAGATGTCTGATCATTATTTAATTGAAATCCAACAAATTTTATTCTAGTATGATCTAAAAAGCTAATTATGTCCTTTGTTCGAACTTTAGGAACCCATGGAAGTCCTTTAGAAGCAGCATTTTTCTGATCTGAAGCAGATGTTGGTAACGGTGTCGATGGTCTTGGGGTTGGAGGTCGAGTATATTCATCTTCTCCAACAGTTTGAGATTGATGTTCTTCAATGTAACGTAATTCATCATCAGGTCCAGACATAGAATCACCGTCTAGATCCTCATATGCTTCATCCATGCTGTTTTGTTTTACCAGGCTTTGCTGAAAAATTTGTTCTTATCAGAAAAACTAAACAGTTTATAACAAATTAATTATAATAATAATGAAAATAAAATTTAATTAATACTAAACAATTTATAATTTTTAACAAGTCCTGGATGAGAAATAATTTTAAAAAAAATATTGCAGTTTCCTGTCTATAATCCATGGATTATGCATGAAAAATTTTTTAGAATTCCAAGATATGGATTAAAGAACACTACATACAATTTGTGGATATATTTTTGGAAGCATCTCAAAAATCCAATTCCGAATAACCACCACCTTAAAATGCTTTTCGGAAAAAGAAAAAAAAAAAAGCAACTGCGTTGATAAACATATTACCCATAAAATATAGACTGCAAGAACAAAACACATAACAGCATTCTTAAAAAAATAAAAACTAGAGAATTATAAAGGATTTTCTTTTCTTAGAAAAGTCTCATTTTGACTTTGAAATAATATTGTATAACAATTAATTTATAACAATATTTATCAATTAATAATTAATTTATAACAATATTTATACATTTGTAGTATCAAAAACGTGCTTTAAAATTGAAAAACATGTCTCATGTCATGGGCATTAAAACAGAACTTGATTGCTATATGGTATGTCAAAAGCACAGATGTAACTCACCCTCTTGGATTATATGAATTTTTTACATTTGTTTGAGCCAAATATTATGCCTACAAGTTATATGGTGCAACAGTTATAGGAAAATTGACAATTAAATGAATTTTTAAAAAATCAAAATTATGAGATTTATTAAAGTTCTCTATTTGTGGATAATTGCATTCACAAAATTAGAATTTGAGTATATAACATGATATAAAATATCCATTAAAGAATTTCTAAAAACATATTTAGATTTATAGAAATAACTAGGGTTTTTTTTTTCTTTTTTTCCACAAAACTATAAAATTTAATACAAGTCTTATCAAATATCTTAAATTTTTCTTCAACTTAATTAAAATGTACTTTTATGGAGGTCAAATCACAAATTTCATTCAAGTACTACAATGCTTTGCGTGTGTGCACTTAAAAAAAAAAAGGAAAAGAAAGTTTGGAAATATATATAATGATTAGTAAAATCTTAGTAAAGGTTATTTCATTCCTTGGTGCTTAAATTTTTTAAAGGTTTAGAAACGATAAAATCAATATTAATACATAATAATTGATTAGTATGAATTATATTTAAAAAATAGTATTTATTTTTGTATCTATATAATAAATCAGCTTTAGCTGCCTATCTAAGAACATCTCTATGAAGAAGATTCCAAAATGTGAAATTCAATTATTTTAGCAAATAATTCAGCTCAAATTGTTTTGTCTTTAATGAAGATAAATACAGATTCATTTTAATATAACAAATTTTAAGATCTATATAAAGTTTAATATAAAATGATAAAAGAATATAGTTTCAATTAATGTTTTTAAGAGATATATATTTGTATTTTATATGTCAACGTATATATTTAATATTATATTGAAATGCATTACAAGAATATATACATAAGTATTCTTCAATTCAACAAATTTGAAAAAAGCATTACACGTCTGAATTGCCTATAGTTTTTTCTTGATTGCTGGGATTCAATTAGATCTGCAGCAGAAGCAGGAGGTGAAGCTGCTCTCATAGTTTTTGTCACTTCAATGGTATCATCTGGCACTGGAGGCAAATCAGCCTCATCACGATATTTTGCTTTTAATTTTCTGAGTTCATCTGTTCCACCCAAAGATACCTAACAGAATAGCAATAAAGTATTTTTACACAATGAATTAGTTAAGAATCATAAAAAAAAACATTAACACACTAACAAAATTCAATATTAACAAACCAAAATAGTTTTCCATAGTAGGAGAAGAATCTTCTTGATTGGAAAGTGAGGTGCACTTCCACTGCAAAACCTGGTAACCATTTGAAACAAAACATGGGCGAGTAGATCCTCGCCTAAAAGAGGCAAGGCTGAAACAAAATTTAAAAATAACATTTAATATGAATGTTATTTTGAAGTTCAGAATTGAAAATATTTCGTTTTAAGTATTGTTATCAACATCAATGTGTGTCCTTGAAACTTAAGATACAAGTTTGCAGTTTTAATTGTTATTTTTACCTAAAAATGTGTAATTTCTCAAAGATTTTAATAGAGTAGAAAAAAAAAATCAATTTCTGTTTCATCTGGGTATATATTTAAATGGGTTAACAACATAGAAGAAAAGAAATGATTAGCAATTAAGTAAAAACAATTTATTTGAATAAAATCTATAAAAACATTTCAAATTAATATTTTCAATAATTCACATATCTTAATACAGAAATAAAGTATTTGCTTCATTAGATGATTTACTGAAGAAATTTTAAAATTATACATTTATAAATATAATAGCCTCTTTTTATATTGCACAAATCAAGACACAAAAAAAAAAATAATAAAACAGCAACTTTCTAATGGTTGTGTGAGAAAGATCTTCCTAAAAAACGCAGGCAAAATAGTCAAAGTTTGATAAAATAAAGGGCTGCTGTGAATCAGAAAAATTAAATAAATGAAGAATAACATTTGACCATTTTCAAAATTGACTTTGATCTTCAACTGACCTTATACCCCAAAATTATCCTTATATAAGCAAAACTTATTTAACTAATTGCTTAAAATAATATAATTATATGGGCTAACACATCTTATTTATATATAAAATTATTCAAAATACATTTTTAATTTTTTTTACATTAATATTACCACAGATTATTTGTAAATGAAACTTCATTTTCTATTTATGTACAATTTACAAGTAGTTTTATAATGCTTAATGTCATTGTATATATACTATAGCTTTTAATACATACACTACTTGAATAAATATACAAATTTCTATGATATTTATATGGTCCTATAAGCATAAAAATACTGGTTACTTCATTTTTTTTGTTTTCCTTTTATTATTTTTCAATCTGAATAAATGCATAAATATTAAAAGAACAAAAATAAATCTGGAAAATGTGTATTCACTGCAAAATAATATACCAAGAATTTTATAATTTCAATTTGTATGTATAGCAAAATTTTGAAGCGGTAAAATGCATTCTTTAAATATTATTTTCAAAAATTATTTAATTCCTCTAGATATTTGAATAAAATAGAAGCAAATAAAACAAATGTTAAAACAAACCTATTTCTTTATGGAATATTTCTCTACACTGTTTTATTTCATCAGTATCTGTTTCCACATCAACACGCATCACTTCAACAAATGTATACAACACATTCAAGATAATACGTATATCAATGCTGTCGCCTAAAGACACAGCAGGTTTTCTTAAAGCAGATGTTGCAGCACTACTATTCCTAAATAAGAAAAAAAAATCTAGAATTTAAAACAAAATCCATTAAAAAACAAATTTTTGAATCAATTGTACTTAATAATTGAAAATGTAATATTGTTAGTATAAATAAACATTTTGTAAGAAATATATATTCTATTTTTCTTGCAATAAAAAAAAAAAGTAAATATCTAAACCATCACATAATTAAAGAGGAATACACTATTAGCATGATTCACTTTTTTTTTTAATTAATACATTGAGCAATATTTTGTTCAAGTTTCTAACATTCACTTTAATCAGGAATCAATCTAATATAATTTTTTACAAAAACACAATTAAATTAGGTTTTCCCCCTTTTCTTAATTATAAAATAATTTTGGTAATAACACTGACTTACAAAAGACTGTCTGGTTTCATAATAAAGAAAAAATACACCTGTCAATAACTTTTAAAAAGAAAATTAAATATAACTTTTTTTTTTTTTTTTTTTTTTTTTTTTTTTTTAGAGGGCAAACAAATTATATATATATTTGTCTATACACATATAAAATATTGTACAATTATCTAAAAACACAGCTGTAATTCATCTTATTTTATGTACCCATTTGTAAATCAATATACTCAAAAATCATGCTGATACATAAACTCAGTTTTCAAGCAACTAGTACCACTAGCCATATTGATTCTCATCATGGACCTTGAACTTTTGAATGTTTTTTTCTGATTATAATACTTTACAATAAAATAATATAAATAATAAAAATAAGCTTATAAAGTGTTACATTTTCTTATAGATTAACAGACAAATATGCATTTTTATGTTAAAAAAGTTATCTTAAATACTTTAAAACTGCATTTGCATGTTTGTTTGAAATTAAGAATAAAAAAGGTAAAATTCAGACAGTTGTCAAAAAGGTTTATCAAACAAGCAGCAAAAACAAGTGCCTTAAAATACCACTTATGATTTGATTGTCTATAAAAGTGTTACATAATAATAATAATATGTCTTACTCAATTTCCATATTTAAAAGTTGAACAAAGGTATGAAAAAATCCAAATTTGTATAACAGAAATACATTTGCTCGTGCTAACTCTGCTTGAGTTTCAAGTACAAGACATTCCCCAAAAACTCCTTGAACTAAATACAGAACTGCTCTAGCAGCTTGCATTCTAGTAGGCCGTTGCAACATTTCAATCGAATCTAGAATGCGCAAAATTGCTTTTTCCTTTTGATCATTAGTCATAGATGTCCATCGAACAGGCAAACCTTTAAAAAAAGAATTAAAATTAGAAATTCTACAAAAGTTGAAAATCAATAAACATTAATTTAAATAAACCAAAAGAAAAATTCACCATATTCTTCCATCAAATCTTCAAATGCCTTTTTGTGGACAAAGAAATCTGCTTCTTCTGTGTAACTATATAGTTCTTCAGAAACAAAAATACAAATAACAATAAGTAAGAGTATAATGATATATCATACAAATAAATAACCCTATTTTATAATAATTGAAAACAATTTTCTTTAAGTATTTTTAATTTTTCTTCATTATTTAAAATTGATCAAGAAATATTCTATAAAGTGTAGTTAGTTAGATAAGAAAGCAAAATCAAAGAAAGGCTACAGCAATGACAAATTTGAAAAAAAAAGTTTTTTTTTTTTTTAAATTTACCTGCCATCTCATTTACATGTTCATCGGCATCATTGTACTGAAAATCAAGATCAGATGATTCTGATGAGAGATTCTATAAAAATAAAAAAAAATAAAAAAAATTGTTAATGCTTAATAAATAAAAATAAAGAGCTTTGTTGATTTTAGCGCTACATAAAATTTAATACATAGCTTCGAATTATATATATTTCAATTTATATATATTTAATAAAGACATTTAATTTTATTAAAGTTGTCTTATTTACTGAGAAACAAGGAGATTTTTTTTAACTAATTATACATTTTTGTATATATTAATAAGTTTCTTAATTAGTCTGGTTTCTAATAGTCCAGGAAATTGGTAGAGCAAGGTAATGTTGTATTTTTTTAAAGTAGTGTAATGGCTCCCCTCCACCATGGTGCACTGTAGAGTAAAACTGAATCTATTTTATCAAAATTGGTGACAATAACCAAGAATTTAACAGTAGAATAATAATAAAAAAGAATATGAATAACATTCAACAATATAACTTTGTTTCTTTACTAATAAAATCACATCTGCATTGTAACATTGCATAGATAACTTCTTAGAACCGAGATGTGAAGTTTTGACATGATATTCATTAATGAATTATAAACCCAAGACAAAACATGATAGAGAACATAAAAAAAAAATAATAATTAAAAAAATTATAAAAAAAAAAAATCTGAGAGAAAAATGAGGACAAATTAAAAAGATGATTGAAAGTTAAAATCAATATAATGAAAGTAGAAGACTGCTTTCAAGACAACCTGTTTTGAATACAGACCCAACTCTGAAAAATGCATAACAGTGATTTTAAATGCACAACAATTCAATTTTATAAAGCCTTTTAAGAACCAGCTTTGTAAGCAATGGAGAGAAGAAAGTTCAGAGAAAAACATTTGCTTGATTACTTAGTTCAACTATTTTTAAGTATCAGATGGAAAATTTGGTTTATCTTTATGAAAATTTATTCTTCCCAAGTATATATAAGAAATATAGAGTTATAACACTCAGTTAATACAAAACTGCAGTAACCATATTCATAATTGCATTTAATATCCTTAAACAATTCAGCTAATGATAAATGTGAAAAAATTAATATAATTGAAATTTAAAATTTTATAAAAACTTTCAATATATAAACAATTTTGAAAATTAATTTTAAATGATATTAAAAATAATGTAAATAAAATAATCTAGATTAATATATTAAACTTAATATGAAAAAAGCCAAAATGAATAATAAACAAACAAAATAAAGGTAAGTAATAAGAACATGCACAGAACATAATTAAATTTGTTATTGATTTTCTAAAAAAACAATTTTTAGTTAAGACTTTATGATTTTTAATTACAAATTATTTAAAAATACAATCAATTCAGAGAAAACATTTTGATATTTTATTCTAATAAGTTATAGCGAAACAAAATTTCATTCATACAAAGCCTAAAATATTAATTTTTTTGTGAATGTTGGCAAAAATTGAAAAATCACTTTTAAAATTATAATTTTGATACAAAATAATGAATTCTTATTTAATTAAAAAATAACTAATAAGAATTTATAGTTTTTGGTTATGCATCAAATAAAAAAAAATGATTCAAAGTAAAAAAATTAACTTCATTATTATAGTTAGGTTATCAAAAACCTAAAAAAGGATACACATTCTATCTTTAATATTACAAAGCACAGAAATTACTTGCACAAATATAATTTTTGCAAATTTTAAAAAAGTAACAATTTCAGCACTATATTCAGTAACATCTTATATGCATAATAATTTGTATACTTTTCTTTTTTCAAGTGATATCAATGCTTTATTGGAAGTCTAAGACAACCTACTTACTTTAATTCATAAAAAATGTATGAAAGTACTATGCTAATTAAATATGCGAAATAAGCAGCATAATTATTAAATAAATTAAATGTATTATTATTTTAGATATTTGAATTGTTTAGCAAAATAAATTTCACTATCAGCATATTTTCAAAAATAATCTTTTTAAAATACTTGATAAAAATTGGATTTTAGTAACAGATTCAAAGTAAGTTGTTTGCACACAATTCACAAAATATACCGCAACCATACATTAATCAGAATTTAATAATCTAAATATTAATTAAGTAAAATAATAAAATATAAATTTAAACGTCTTTACAATAATAAAAACAAAAATGTTTCCAATGCCTTTCCCTAAATAATCTTTGTATTGTTATACAACGTAATTATTTTTTTAAATGCATTTACTTCTGATGACAAGTTAATATATATATATATATATATATATATATAAATTTGAAATTAAATTAAGAAATAATCTTACCATTCTCGAAGGCTGGTAAGGCCCCGGATAAGTAACGAATTTATCGTTGTCCGCCAGGATTAATATGTAAAATGAAGAATCTATGAAAAAAATATTCTACAACAAACCAATCGTTTATATATTTAACAAAACCTAGCGTCGAAATGTATTATTATATAGTAGTATATTTTAAAATTTATATTATATAACTAAAAAGTTTTGTTTCCCTTCGGCATGAGTAGCATAAACGATAGTGTAGAACTATTCTGTTTTTATTACTCTATGAGCAAACCGTTTCGATTTTCTGAGTTCATCCAATTTCTGCCGACGAGTCCATTTCTAACAAGGTAAGTCAATTTCCTCCAGAGGGGCTATTTAAGAACTTAGGGGAAAAAAAAGAAAACTGGATTTAAATCTTCTGGCTTTAATTCTTTTAAATACTAAAGTACGATATTTTAAGCAAAATTCGGATTTTCTTATATATATGATCCAAATACACATAAAAGCACTGCCTACCCTGATCCTAACGCCTGGTAAGGATCATCTATCGTCACTATGTAGGTACTAATGAACTCAAAACTAGCTTGGTACTCGATTTCCTGATTAAAATTCCTATATATAGACAAAAATAGATGCTACATAATACTATATTAAGAAAACAAGCTCGAGCTACATAGCCGATACAGATAGGGACATACGATAATGATATGCTTGGCTAACAGCTAAATACAAAATTTTAAGCTAAGTATCATTTTGAATATACAGAAAGTATAAATAATCTTTCGTAACTAAAAACTAATATTTGCTTTATCGTTAATATACATATTTTCAACTATTAAATACTTAAATACAATGAATCAAAATCATCTTTAACTTACACTTAATCTTTAATTTTAAATATGAAATTAGATTTTTTATTATAATTGCTGAGTGATATAATAAAATCAATTAATAATGTTTATTTCCTATGTAATAAATCTGCTATTTAAAAGATAGACTTGATTGCACAATTCTGATTAAGTTAAGTGAGGTTCTACGAGGCCCTAAAAGCTTAATAATTTCGAGCCTATTTCTTTGAAGGACCCAATCTAAAAATTTGCCAAGGGTGTAAAATTGTTTTGTTACGTCATTAGGTAAACAAACTTACTTAGATAGGTTATCATTAGATAAACACTTAAACGATTCAGAATCATATAGTAATACAGGATTAGAAATGTTTTCCATATAAGGCCAAAGGGTTGCACGGACGTTCGAATTCTGAGTGTTCTCGCAGAGATTCTTTCTTTCACACATACTCAGAGATAGTAGGATGTGTAATTTTACGAACGCGGAGTTAGCTGATATGCATCTGACATACAGAGCTGCGAAATGTAATAAATTAGTAACATGTAATTATGCTAATGTAATAAATTAACTATGTTAAGGTAATAAATTAATTATGCTAATGTAAATTAGCAACATTAATGCTAATTTATTATATTCGCACATGCGAAATGTAATAAATTAGCATTATCACATGAGCGAGTAACATCCGATAATGCGTATTCTAGTTATAAACTCTTTACATGCCCTCATCCATTTCAGCCTTAACGTTCGTAACGTCTTAAACGTCACACTAGGCCAGGGGTCAGCAACCTTTTGAGTCGGAAGAGCCAAAAATTACAATTTACACAATTTCAAAGTTTTTAAAGACCCACAAAAATTTTTTGCCAACAATAAATAGCACTCGCATAAATAAAGTTTTTTGATACACAAAAACCAATCTATTTATTCATATATAACTAGTGTTTTTCACAACAAATTAGATAATACATATATATATATATGGCATAATTAGGTAATTACTTATTATTTAAGTAAAACAATTAAACATTTACTTATAACACTATCTTGAACTTCAATAACAAACAATTGAGCAAATAAATTCAATGGGAGCGATGGCTTTGTATGGTTACTCAAGTAGAAAATTTAAACTTTACTAAACAATGTAACTTGCACTTAAAATAAAAAAAATAATAACATACATTTGAGCAAACAAATTCAATGGGAGCGTTGGCTTTGCATGGTTTTAGAAAGTTTGGATAAACTTGGCTCATAACTTGTCGTTTTAAGTTTCAAACACTACTCTAAATTTTCATTTGTTAGTTGGCTTCTTACTTTACTTTTAATTATATTCATGCAAAAGAACGCTTGCTCGCACGAATATATCGATCCGAAGATAGTCAGCACTCCAAATGCCAACTTCTTCACCTCACTGTAGCAATCTGGAAGACTATTCCATGCGTCGAATATAAGTGCCTCAACCCTTGGCATTTCTTTTAAAGCTGTCCACTTTTGTTGCGTTACGTACATACATTTCTGGACCTCCAACTTGCTTTTCAACTCTGTAAATTTTCCACTCCACAAACTTTACTTTTTAAATCGATCAATTGCATTTCTAGAGATTCAGTATCAATTCCAAATGGCTCAATGTGGATTTCGTTACCATTTGTGTTGAGAGGATTTACTATGAATACTAGAGTGGTTTTGTTGGTTTTGTTGGTTTTGAATTGCTCATATCTGTCAGCAAATTCATCTTTAATTTTTTTTATAACTGTGCTGAATTACCTCGTGTCAACAGTTGCACTGGTTTTATCGCGACATTGTTTTAGAAATTGAAAATGAAGTAATTTACCGCTCTGAATATCTTCTGCAAAAAGAATTAATTTTCTTCAAAACAAACCAATTCTTCTACCAAAACATAGACTGGGTTTCCCTTTCCTTGCATTTTTAGATTCGGCTCATTTAACTTTGCTGTGATATCCACCATAAAGTAAAATTTTTGCAACCATTTGTCGTTCTCTAATTCAGAGGGATTAGTGCCTTTTTCATTTAGGAATGTATTTATTTCATTCAAGCACAAAGCAAAACGTTTCAACACCTTACCTTTGGAAAGCCATCGCACTTTATTGTGAAGAAGGAGGTCGGAATACTGAGTCTCCATTTCGTTTAAGAATTCTTTAAACTGACGATGATAGGGTGCTTTTGACAAGATGCTGTTAACAATCTTGATTACCAAATTCATGACCTCAACTATTTCGGCCCGAAATGTTTGGGCACAAAGCGCTTCTTGTTGTATTATTCAGTGAAACGTAAGAATTTCGTGGTTTATTTTCCTCTGAAGAATCGTGGTTGCCCCTTTATTTTTTCCTGTCATACTTTTGGCTCCATCAGTTGCTATTGAAACGATTTTATTTAAATAGATCTTATTGTCTTCAAGGCATTTTTGCACGCATTCATTATATCTTCCTTCTAGTTTGTCCCGAGAGCGGTAGCAATCCTAGAAGTTCTTTTTTTGGACCTTGGGAAGACATATATCTGACAAAAAGGGCAACTTGTGCCCTGTCTTTTATGTCGCAAGACTCATCCGTAGCAAGCGATAAGGCAGAAGAAAGTTGAATGTCTTCCACCTGAAAATATGTTACATTTTAAGACATTTTAATTATTCTATCTTGTACTGTTTTAAAGGATAGTGGCAAATGTTTGATTTTTTTTCAAGATTTCTGGTTTGAACGGACTTGTCAGAACGTGTTTATCACGGCGCAGTCTGCACATTTTAGTTTTTTTTTTTTAATTTTGGCAAATATTTGATACTTACACTGCGTAAAAAAAATAGAAGGACAGTGTTTTTTTGCCAATTAGTATCTCTTATTTTCTCCTAACTACCAGATATTTATGCAGATTTAGTTTAATGACCCTTTTCTTCATTTTAGGCAAAAATTAAACCTCCACCACTGATATTAATAATAAAATTAGTATATATAATTTCCGATGAGTAAAAAAAGTAGAAGGACACTTGCTAATGTATTTAATTTAGTGAGTTGTTCTTTAGTTAAATAGTGATTTTGTACTTTGTTTTATCCTTTTCTGTCAAAAAAATCTAATTTGTTTAAAAGTTACGCTGTTTCTCCGTTCTCAGAAATGCCTAAAGGAATACCTTTGAACGATTTTCAAAAAGGCCAAATTTCCGCATATCAAAATGATGGTAAAGGTGTCAGAAAGATTGCTCGATTGCTGCAGGTGAACCCCAATACAGTTTCAAACTTTATCAGAAATCCTTATAAAAATGGAAAGAAAGAGAAGACTGGTAGACCGAAAAAGTTAACACCACATGATGAAACAAAACTAGTTCTTGTACTTAAGAAGAACAAAGGAAGTGTTTCAAAGGCAAGAAATCAAGCAGGACTTAATCATGTGACGAAACAAACAGTTTACTACTATATTAAAAGATCTAAAAAATTCATTTTCAAAAAACGGAAACATCATCCTAAGTGGACACAAGCTCACATTGATAACCGTTTAGCGTGGGCTAAGGAGCACATGTCCTGGACTACAGAGTGGACTTCTGTGATATTTTCCGATGAAAAGAAATTTAAGTTAGACGGTCCAGACGGATATCAGCACTACTGGCATTGTCTGAGGAATGAAGACGAATACTATTCAACACGACAAATGGGAGGAGGGAGTTTAATGGTTTGGTTGGCTGTTGGATACGGAGGAAGGACAAGTCTGGTTTTCTTAAATGGTAGGCAAAAACATACAGACTACATTCAAGTGCTGAATTCCGAGCTTCTTCCTTATGGCTCTGACTTGGGGGGTGAAGAGTGGAAGTTTCAGCAAGATGGAGCTTCCATTCACACCGCGACTGGAGTCAAAAATTGGTTCCTAACAAATAATGTGCATGTTTTACCATGGCCAGTCAAAAGTCCTGACCTTAATATAGTGGAAAACATCCAGGCAATGATAGTTCGTCGAATTTATGCTGATGGAAGGCAATTTGATTCGCTAACTCAGCTTCGAGAAACATTGAATGACTCATGGGACAATTTTTGTCAAACAGAAGTTCAATCTCTATACAATTCACTTCCAAACAGAATATTTGAAGTCATAAAGGCCCATGGGAAGAACATTCCTTATTAAAATCACTATTTTTTCATTCATTATAATGCTGTCCTTCTACTTTTTTTACAAAGTTTCAAAAAAGAGAAATTATATTTGTTGCCATTAATATTTTATGTTTGAATATCATAATTCTGATGTTAAAATTGTATTTTTAAAATATTTGTAAAATGTTTCTAATAAAAAATTTTAGTAAAAATAAAATATTTTTCGGTTATTGTTACAAAATCAAGTGTCCTTCTACTTTTTTTACGTAGTGTAGTTTACGAGTAAAGGTGTTATGCCCAGCTATGCCGAAATCAATGAAAATTGCCAAACATATAAACAATCTAAAACTGCAAATACCTACCTATTGTGATCCTCAGAGTTCGAAAATAGGTTCATTAAATAACAATTTATAGGTACTTACACTTATAATTATTATTTTAACGCTAATTTTTAAATAATAAAAGCAACAAAATAGATAAATAATAAAATAGTTAATTTATTAAATATATATTTTAATAAAAACACTTTCGCGGTAATATCCAACAGTAGTATTTTCTTTTTTGACAATTTTTATTGACTTCAAAAAAGTAGTTAGGTATCTTATTTGGAAAAAAATATGTATAATATGTATTTTAAAAATATAATACTTATTATGTTACCTACCTTTGCTTCGGGTTTTTTATTACTATTTATATATATATATATATATATATATATATATATATATATACATACATAACTTTGAGAAGATAACTCGCTTCTAACTCTTTTACTTGAAACAACTAACTATACGTCACAGCCAAAGCATTGATGAAGACACCAAATTGTCTTGCGTCGAAAGGGAATTAAAACCTACATAGAAACATCCGACGACGGCGTTATTCGAGAGCTACTGACTGACAACGCGTGTCACGGAGGAGGGGTGTGGTGAAAAGCGAGTACAAGTGGCTGAGAGATAGAATCGGTGCCTAATCCTCGTTAATCGATTCAAAACGATTTTTAAATGTTTTTTTTTTTTATATAAAATAAATAATATTTGCTTATGAAACTAAAGAGCCGCAGCTTCACATCCAAAGAGCCGCAGGTTGGCGACCCCTGCACTTGGCCAATAGTGGATCTGGTGTGAAGGTTTTGTGAATTAGCTTGTTTGATCACCGGACCTATCATGTCTTGATTAATTTCTGTGAAAGCCTTTCAAGCTTGAGAGCCTATCGAGCTTATGGCAATTCCGTTGACAGAGCTGAGGAACTGCACACATCCCAGTGGCTGCAAGGAAAATATAAAATATGCTCGGAATTTCATCCACTGGGAATATGAGGCTTGCATACTTGCTTGTGGACGACAATTCAGTTATCACCTTTATCTTGTTACTTTTGTTGATTTACACTAATTAATAAATTGCATATTCATTAACATTATGTTGCTTCATTTCTGGTGTTTTCGGCGTCATTTCGTACAGATGCTACTATAAAAAGATGTGGAATTTTACGAATGTAGAGTTAGCTAATATGTATCGGAGTTGTGATGAATGTAGGAATATATCGGCCGCGGAGTATATAGAAAGACTCTTAACAAAGAAAGATTCTTAAGTTTTAAAGTAAACTATACTTCTTTTTAAAAACGTAAGAGAAGACAGGATTAGTAGAATTCGTATATTAAACATTAAATATCAATTTTCAATTTCTTTCCGCTCGCTTTTCTGTAATTTGCTTAGTTTTTTACTTAGCAAATAAAACGCAATTCTTGGGTAGCAACATTAGTAGTTATTAATTAAAGAATGATGTTCACTAAGAGAACAATACTCGTTTCAATAAATATACATAACTGCCAAAATTTCTTTTTCAAAATACATTAAATCCTTTTAACAGAATAATTAAAATATAGTAGTATGGAATTGTATTAATAAATGCAATACAGCAATTTCTGGACTACAGTCCGTGGATTATACATTAAAAACCAGGGAATTTTTTGTATTGTTTATAGGCAGTTCCATATAATGTATAGAGTTTTTTTCGTTTTGGAAGTATCTGTAAAAATTCCGAAATAATCCAACATCTAAAAATAATTTATTTTACCTGGAATCTTTTGTTTTTGAAAACGTTTGGAAAGAAAATCCCCTCTCCTGATAGAATCGGTTTTTGGTTGCGCATCAAAGAATTTAGAGCCTCCCAAAACGAAGAGGCTCAAAACAGTCCCTTTGCACCTCTTTTTTCCCCAAAGAATCTGATATTTCCTCTAAAATTTTCCCTTCTTAGGTGCAAGAGGCTGTAGCTGAAAGCATCACAGCATTTTTTCCAATGTGGAGGAGTGATTACTTTCCTTTGTGGGTTATATGTTTCTGCTTATATTTATTTTTATTTTCAGTATTTATAACCAAGAAATAATAAAAGTATAATTAAATTTTTATTAATTAATACAAATTAAAGACATCTACAAATATATTTCATGCTAAAAAAGTAAGGGTACTTTCATTTTTAGTACTAAAATAATGTATTTAAATAATGTTAATAAAATAAAATTGCATAAAAATAAAAGTTTAAAAACAACAGTTAAAAATATTAAAAATAAAGAAAATAAATTTTTAAAAGAAAATTTTTAAAAGTTAAATTTAAAAATTTGGTACAATGAGAACTAGTTGCACATGTCATTATTATGGAGCATATAAAAAATATTCTTTAAATAAAAAAAGTCATTTTCTCAGAATCGTAGTTTTTTTTTTATTTCATCAGATTTTCCTTTTTTTTTCCCATACTTTTTCTGCAAAATCGAGTATCGAATCCAACTTCTTTCAGTCGTCACTCATTGATCCGGTATAGCTGTTAGTGTGAGTACTATAATTAAATCCAAATCCTTGCTCTCAGATAAGCAAATAAGTTATGATGGAATGTAAAGGATATAAATGCTACTTATTCCGAATAACAACCTGGGTGTCTCTTCACAGAAGGGAAGTAGTAGAAAAACATCACAGATGTCCCATACTAAAGCACCGTACTAACCGCAATGTAAAGTAATTTATTAATTTAGCATCATATAATAAGTTAAACATTTCATCCAAATTAACATGTACAATTTTTGTAAAAGATTACAAAGGAACAATTGCTCCTGTTTTTATTTTTAAAACACTTCATTTAAATTCAAAAAAGGAAAAAAAACTATATTTGGATTTTTAGAATATTTATAAATATAATTGATTTAGAATATTTATAAATATAATTGATACTCTACTAAAGAACATACGAAAGTGACGATTTTTCAGAGTAGGGAGATGCAATGGTGCTGTCTAGAACCTCTCCTTTCGAAACACTATTGGGGACCTGCTGGAAAAAGGGATTTGTTTTTAGAGATCACACTAAAATGCTCAGAAAGAGTGATCGCGTGTAATTTCTAAAATATTTTTATTTGGATTTGTGAGGTGAGCGAGTGAAACGTCGATCTAATCCTTGTTTTTTGTCTTTCCAAAGGTGACAAATATAATTATTTAATTTTTGATATTGACCTTCCAATTAGGTGAACTATTTATAATTTTTCTTTTTACTTTTCTACATTATTTTTTAAAGAAAAGGGGAGGGGGGTTCTTCCCAAATCTTTGAGTTTTATGTAGGACAAAACTTTCTCTACTTATCATTTTTAGTTTCATTCATTATAACATGGCGTATGCCGCGTTCAACATTTCTTTTATGCAGTATTCCTCTGAAGGGGATCTGAACTTCAAATCCCGACGTGACATTTTGGAGGATTTGCAGATCGCTGCCCAGCATGAAGCTAAGTCTTTTACTCTTAATTTCGAAGTTCCAGAGAAGGCAATTCCTAGTGTTCATACCAGGATTCTGAAAGTCAATTTGGCCACGAAAGTAATGATTCTTAAACATGTGGACAATATGCGCATCTCCCATCAAGGAAAACTCCTGCTGTCGACTGATCCTTTCCAAACAGCTGAAGAATTGGTTAACATTTAGGCAATTATGGAACTTCCAATAATTGCATCTTTTTTACTCTAAAAAAATTACCATTCGTTTTGTGATTCCCGATATTCCATTAGATATAATATTGGAAGAATTGGACAATGAACTCGAGGAAGAAAATAACTTTTCAGTTTTTGAACTTCGACAATTTGTCTGTAAAAAAACCTTCATATTATCCTTTCCAGTTTTAGTAACTATTCTCGACGCTATCCTGCTAAATTGTGGCTTACAAGACAAAAAATTACTTCCTTTTGTAATAAACTCCGAAAATGTAAGAACTGCTTTTCTCTTACCCATCCGAACAGCGGCCCTCACAATCTTTCAACTTGTACATCACAGTTTCTTAATTGTATTCAGTGTGTTAAGAATCATAAAGTCTCTGATTTAAAATGTTCGAAGAGAAAGGCAGAGAAAAAAATTTTTGAATTTAAAACATTAAATCAATTATCGTAAATCGAAGTATGCAGAATCACCCCAAAAAATAAGAAACATATTCATCTCAACTCCAAACTTCACATCAACACACACTTGAAACTCAAAAACTAATTATAAATATTTGTCAGGCTCAAGCTACCTCTTTACAGGAATCTCTTCAAATATTATCTGCAAATTTCATCACAGCACTCAATTCACTTGGATAATCTTTAAAAAAACTTTTTTATCCCTCAACTACAACTCAAATTTCTAAAATCTGAGATAAAAAAAAATCTAAAACCAAAATATCAGGATCCTACTTTTTACAAGAATTAGACAATTCCATCTCTTTCCATACGGAACAAAGAGCTTTACATAATATTTCTTTTTATCAAATTCATATTGATCGATCTGACATGAAAACGTAGTAAATTTTTAGGGCTCTATGTTTTAGACACATTTTTTATTTTCTTTTAAAACAATCTTTTCCAGATTGTTCTTTCAAATTTTAATGCATTGTTCAATAGAATGCAAGAAACATTCGAGCCACGAAACCATAACTGTTCAGTTACGCAGCTATGGTATCTTGGTTACGCTCATATTTTTGTACTGCAAGAGACCTTTTTTAATAACAATGACTTTCTTTATATGCCAGGTAAACATATTTTTAGAAAAAAAAAATAGATATAATGACATAAGAAGGGCAGATCGCTATCGGTTCTTCTGTTTCTTATAACACTGTAAATTTCCTAAATCTTCCTCATTCAGATAATGAAATCCAAGCAATCTCAATTTATCTCCATCATAAGCCTTTTCTCATCGTCAATATTTATTCCCCAAAAGGTGAATTCAACATTGAATGGCTTGACAAGTTCAACACCTTCTTTCCTCTGCTATTATCTTTGGAGACTTCAACACTAAACATCCTGTTCTCGGTTCTTCCTCTTATAACAACAATTCCAAAATTCTTAAAAATTGGATACGAGCACTCATACTCATATTATTCCTACTTTTTCCTTTCTTCTTGATTTATCCATCACAAGTACAGATATTTATCCTAACATTTCTTTCCACGTACATTCAGACCCATTTTTATAGTAACCATTTATCAATTCAACTGTCCTTCCAACTCAATCACCAATTTAAAAATTATAGACAAACCATATGTTGGCCTAAACTTATTCAATCTATTCAAGATCGTCAAAATTCCTTACCTACATTTGAAACTTGTCCGAAACTTGTTGTTACCTACATTTGAAACTTCTCAGAACTATACTATTTCTCATAAGCAATCCCACCCTTGGTGGAATTCAAAATACGAAATTCTCCTCCGTCACAAAAATTTTATATAAAGCTCGAACCCAACTTTCCAGAGATTTCTGGATATCATATACAAGAAAAACTCAGCTACTCTTCATCGACTTTTTTCTCAACAGAAAAGAAAATATTGGGACTCAGTATGTGACTCTGCAGGATATAACGGTAGAATTTATAAAAGTATCAAAGCAATTCACAACAAGCATGATACTCCTGAAAATAACAAAATATTTCACACTAGCAATACCTCAATTATTTCAGACTCAGATCAACAAACTAATCTCTTAGCATCGTTCTTTAATAAATCCTCCATAATACATTTTATTCATTTGGATTTTTTTGCAGATTCCTCTTATAATTATTATAATTCTTTTTTTTTTTTTTTTTTTTTTTTTTTTTTTGTTGCAATTAAGTCTACTCCAAATACCTCACGTGGAAATGATGCAATTCCAGCTAAATTTATGAAATTCCTTTCCAATTATTATCTTCAACAGCTTCTACAAATTTTTAATAATATCTGGATCACAAGCAACATCCCGGAAGGGTGGCTTTCTGCTCAAATTATTCCTATCCTCAAACCAAACAAAAATAACAGTTCTATTAAATCTCGTCCAATTGCTTTAACTTCCATCTTAAGCAAAATTATCAAAAGGGTCGTGCTCAAGAGACTCATTCAATTCTCAGATTTCAAAAAATTTCATTATCATCACTAAGGATTCGTCCCTTTCAAAGACTGCATGCACACTATATCACTTTTTCACCATAAAATCGTAGAAGCTAAGAACACGAAAAAAAAAAAAATTCCTCTTTATCAAATTAGATATATCTTCAACTTACGACTTCATTTTTAGAGATGGATTAATTTACAAACTTCTACAGTTGGGAATCAAAGGCACGGCTGCAAAATGGATTCACAATTTCATCAATAACAGGATTTTTATAGTCAAATGGAGAAACACTGTTTCGATTATAATGATTTCTACACAGGGTGTAAAAAAAAGTAGTGTTCTCCGCGCTTTCGTTTTCACGATTTACATAACGGAGGAGGAATACAATCACGAAAACTAACCATAATTGTTTAACACCCACTTGCAACATCTGGATATGCTGGAACAGATACGTAAACATGTTTGTTGACTAATCCTCAATGCCCTGCAGTGCGGGACGGGCATCCCATGAGTGATCTACTCATGGATGAAGGGAAAGGGGGCAGCTTCTGTTGTGATGGAGCACCCGTAGGTAGAAGTCTGACTTTTACTCCGTGACGCTCTTACAGTCATATGAGACCGGAACCTACGGCTTAAAGTGGATTCCGAACCACTACAAACATCCAGGGCACCGCCGGGACTCGAACCCGAAACCTGTGGTACCGAGCGCCAGAGCGTTAACCACTCGACCATTCAGGCCCACGTAAACATGTGGAGAACAGAGCACAGAATCTTGCGGTCCGTAAAATTTTGCAACTTCAGAGCGCGTGAAACACTACATACAAACACCATGTACTTACAAGACAAATTTCGCTTATCATCTCATGGACTTCTGCAACAGCCTCGACAGGAGCGAAAGGTCGCCCATGCTGAGATAGATATGTGCAACCGGTTTCTTCAAATTTGCGTATCAATACCCTTACAGCTCTTACAGTACACGAGACGCTGCGAAGCCTATTGTTTCCGCGGTTGACACGTAATGATTCAGCGGTATTTTATCGGTTCAGGTAATAAATCTTTACAATTACCTCAAATCGTTTCCCTGTAAGCAGCATGTTGTTCAGAATGCAAGATACGCGGCATACATTTCACAATGCCTTTATTTTCTCTTAATAGAGAGTTTTTGCATACCGTATTTTGGACGTCCGTTAGCTTTTTCTCCCTAGCACGCATGCTCATAGGAAACATTATTACAGATACGCATGCGCAATTTTCTATGGGCATGCGCGGTAGGGAGAAAAAGCTAACGGACGTCCAAAATACGGTATGCAAAAACTCTCTATTGTGACGACGTCAGTCATGACGGTGTCTTAGCTGAATCAGGAAATTTGCATACCTTGGTCTCTTCTCGTCCCGAGGATCCCAGGCTTCAGGTTCGAATCCTGGCGATGGCATGGATGTTTGTTGGTGGTTCGGAATCCACGTTAAACTGTAGGTCCAGGTCTGTTTAGCCCTCGTGCGCACAAAATGACCGTAGAGCGACAAACCAAACCAAACCAAAACCTCGTCCCGAGGGCGAATCAATAGGCTGGAATCAGAGCCGAAGACACAATGTGAAATGTGATGTCGTATTTTGGTGAGAGCCAGAGCACAATATCGCATCTCTGTTTTCTTCTTTGTCTAGCGCCGGAGATTTTCATGCTACAAGCACCGCTTTTTTATAGTCTTTCACTGTAGAGATCACATTTCAATAAAAAAAAGTAGGTGTTGCAATTTGACATTTTTGAAATTTTGTCACTGTACCCGTAATTTTTAGAGTTTAATTATTGTTTATTGTATGATTATGGAGCGTATATTTCAAAATATCTTCAACCAAGGGGCCTGAATGGCCGAGTGGCAAGCGCTCTGGCGCTCGGTACCACAGGTTTCGGGTTCGAGTCCCGGCGGTGCTATGGATGTTTGTAGTGGTTCGGAATCCCCTTTAAACGGTAGGTCCCGGTCTAATACGATCGTAGAGCGTTGTGGAGAGTGACATATTAAAAATAAGGAAAAACAAACTGTTCATATGTATAGTGATTAGGGGATTATAGTCTTTGTTGTTTCTCATCCCCATATACCACTTCATTCATCATCTGATCTTCAACCGAAACTTTATTCAATTTCAATAAACGGAATGATAGCTAGTGGTTCAAATACCGGGATAGGTTTTTTTTGTAATCACCCTAATCATTTCAAAGAATATATTAAATACAAATTGTTTTATAATTTCATTATTTTTTTTTATTTTAAGTCTCGTAATTGTTTAAATTATTCATTAATACATATCCCGATGGTGCACTTTATTTATTTAGTCTGGGGAATATTTGATTTGAAATCTAATGATTTCCCATTGAGAATACGCTATTCTACTGTTTTCATTTTCACATTTTGGTATTATTAAAAATAAAACATCCTTCAAATACTTTCTTGAAGAATGGATTCTGTAACGTTATTAGATGCAACAATTTATACTGACGCTGTAAACAAATGCTTTTAAAATTTTACAATAAATTTATTTTCTTAAGATTTTTATATTAACTTTAAAGCACTGGCCCGTAGGTCAAAAAAGCGTACATACGTATTCTAGTGTCGGACAAAACTGTGGTTCTTACGCGGTTCTGGGGTTCTTCTATCTCGGGAAAACTCCGTTAAAGTAGGTAAACCGCCTGTATCTCCTATCCCATCTCTCTCCAAAATTTTTTGATCGCGTACACAAGACGAGAGTAGTTTAAAATTGTTGCCCATATAATATATTATAAAAAATTCCAAATTTAATTACAATTTAATTCAATTTATTTAAAATTAAATTGCAAGTTTATATTTTTAATTGGAATTTATTGTGAGCAATGTGATTGCATTTGTTTAATAATATCGGAACAATCTGGTTTAATTCCCTCATTACTGAAGCCATTCCCTCATTACATGAAGCGATCAATGAGAGAACCTCGCACTCGTACAGTTACAAGAGATCGTGAAGGTTTGGTTTATCACTCTACGGTCATCTTGTGCACACTAGGGCTAAACAGACCGGGATTTACAGTTTAAAGTGGATTCCGAACTACTAACAAACATCCCTGCCACCGCCAGGATTCGAACCTGAAGCTTGGGATATTACAAGAGATCGTGAGCCTACGTCTCCATTCTGAGATCCCGCGGATAAGCCTTCAATCGATTATTTTCTGCAGTGCTAACTAAAAAAAAAAAAAAAAAAACTTGTTATCATAGAACTTGATTATTCAGTTCTGCTGTTCTGCCCTTGGAGTAAACGCCAACTCATAGCTTGTTTTATCGCTGCAATAATTATTTCTGCAAAATTTCATTTATTGTATAACATTTGTGAACATTAATTTTTCTTTAATTTGTGATGTGGAGGTTATTTCAATATCCAATCTTCATACTTATATGATTGAGTTACCAAAATGCGTTTTGATAATAAAAAATAAAAAAAAATGAGAAATATTTAAACATTGTGTACTAATATATATATATATATACAGTGGGCCACAAAATTGAGTATACACCTTAGAAACTTAGAGACTTTTTGCAATTACAAATTAAATATTGCTTTCAGATGATTGAATTTTTTACCTTATATACTTTAGTCTATGCTTTATCGTACTATACTTATAAAATTGTTACGTTTATTTATTTTTTACGAAAAAAAATAAAAGACCTGAGACTAGAGGAAAAACACCACCACAAAAATAAGTATACACCTTTATTAATTTCCTTTTAACGTACACATTAATATTTTGTTGCATAACCTTTTGCTGGAATTACAGCTTGTAATCTTCTGGACATGGATTCTACTAGTGTTTTAGTGGTTTCAACAGAAATTTTAGCCCATTCTTCTCTCAGAACCTTCTTGAGAACTTCCTTGCTTGTGATTTCGTGCTCATGTACAGCTTTCTCTAATTGCGACCACAAATTTTCGATGACATTTAGGTCTGGAGACTGGGCTGGAATGTGTAATTGCTGCTTGCAATGGTACAGCAAGTATAACTGCACAATCTTCACTGTATGCTTGGGGTCGTTGTCCTGCTGGAATATGAAGCTTGACCCAAGCCCCAACTTACTGGCACTTTTTTTCAAGTTATCATTTAAAATCCCCAAATATACATGTTTGTCCATAATACCATCAATAACAGCAATCTCTCCAACTCCTCCAGCCGACATACAACCCCAAACGAGGACAGATCCACCTCCGAACTTGGCTGTCTTAATGGTGTTTTTAGGTGCCAGTGCTTTTCCAGCTTCTCTCCATATTTTAAATCGTCCATCGCTTCCGTAAAAATTAAACTTACTTTCATCAGAAAATATTACAGTGTTCCAGAAAGAAATAGGCTTTAAACGATGTTCTTTGGGCGAAAATCACTCTCTTTTGTCTATTAACATACTTTATGAGTGGCTTTCGTATTGGTGTACGGCCATGAAACCCATATTGGTGAAGGGTACGTAGAATGGTTTCAACTGAGATCTTTTTCCCGATTGTAGAGGACATCGATAAAGCTAGTTTAGAGGCACTCACCCTCGGATCTTTCTTTACTGAGTGAATGATCTTCCTCTTCGCTGTAGTACTCAGTATTTCTTTACGTCCTCTTCCAGGAATATTGGCCACAGATCCAGTTTTCTTATACTTCTGTAGTATTTTTTGGACACAACCATGAGTTACACCAATCAACGAAGCGATTTCTCGAAGAGATTTGCCCTCTTTCGACCATTTTACAATCAATAAACGCTCAGATTCAGTAGTTTCTCTACGAGAGCTCATTTTACGATTTTTAATGAGAAAAAATACTATTTAAAAGCGTTGAAGTGCAATAGAACGTGTTATAAGCAGCAGCTACTCCTGAAGCTCTTTAAAGAAAATTTGAAACTAAAAACAGTGGTGGCATAATTTACAAATATAAGAAGCGTATACTCAATTTTGTGGCATGGTTTTCGATCTTTTCTTCGAATCGCTTAACTTTTTTCGTAATAAATAAGTGAACTATAGAATTGTGTTATTATAGGATGATAAAGCAGACGTTAAAGTATCTAGGATAAAAAAAATTATCTATTTAAATCAATATTTAATTTGTAATTGGAAGAAGTCTAAAAGTTTTAGAGGTGTATACTCAATTTTGTGGCTCACTGTATATATAATATAATGAATATAAAATGCATACACATATTTTAAATGGGTATGAAGCTGAAACTTTTTTAATGAAAACTTAAACATTTTTGATAATAAGTCTTATAATTTTTTATAAAATTTTTGACAATTTTACATAATTGATTTTTAATAAATAACTTGTTAATTTTAAAATAATAATAAGCATACATTTTGGAACAAAGCAGAAAAAGGCTTTTTTTGACAGAACGGTGTCAAAAAAAAGCATCGTCTGGCCATGAGGTAAAATAGCAAATCAAAGTCCCTTAATAAAGGATACGAGCTTCTCTGACCGTGATGGTTGCATGACATCGCCTGTTCAAACTCAATACCAAATTATCCAGCAATTCTTGAGTTTAGAATTGTCACTTTTCAAGGAGCATCTGTTTCAGGAAGTTAGAATCTTCCTTCCAGGCGTCTCATCAATGCATCCCACACCTATTTGATGGATGTTAAATCAGTAGTACGCTGGTCAATCCATTCTGAAGTTATCGTAGCTTTCTAGAAGCTCCTCAACAGCAATGATAATGCGTGGACATGCATTGGCGTCCACAAAAATAAAGTCTGGACCAATGTCACCTCGGAACAGACTCACATGGGAGGGGGGGATAATTTCATCGCAATAACGATCTCCGATAAGTGAGCCGCTGTCAAAAATATGGAGCTCTGTTCGTCTCATCAAAATAATGACTCCCTACACCAGTACTCCAGGACCACAACAACGGTCTCTTTCCCCAATATTAGTGAAATGAAATAGTGACCCTGCCTCCCTCCATATCAACTGGTCCTGAGAATCGTTGCTCAGTTTGCTGATGAGTCGTCCATTGATGAGATGTCTAGTCTGCTTTCTTGACATCACTGTAAACGGTACGGCCGATGGGGTGCTGTTAATGGTATGCAACATTCAGGACGAATAGGCCACCTTGATGTAGACGTCTGGCCACAGTAAACCGTGATACCTGTCGTCCGGTTGCAGTACGCAGCTGCTGAGCGATGTTGCCCGGTGTCTGGTTCCAGCCTCTTTTCGCTTGCAGAACGCTATACCTGTCATCACTCGTCGTTGTGTTTCTTCGACCGAGCGCTACCGACATTCATTACAGTTATGCCTGTCATTTGGAAGGTTTTCCCAAGCTCTTGAAATTACACTTTTGTTATTCAAAACTCTTGCGCAACACTCGTTTAACTATGCTCCTCTTCAAGCTTGCCGATCATTCTACCACGTGTAAAGGTATCCTGATGGTGTCTTGCCGACATTATGAACATGCGATTTCACTTTCACTTCCAGAGAATGTCTGCAAATACGTCCTTCCTGCTTCTTTTTAAGTTGCCTAGGCACTGATCGTTCGCATTCCACATGCTTGCGCGACGTGACTTCCCCTCTGATGCCCCAAGTGCTGATATTTATAATATGCATCACCTTTCTACTCAGCTGCCTTTTTACTGTATTAGTCGCAAAAAGCCCTTTTCTACCATTTCATGGTTGTATGTTGAAAAATGTGGGGCCTGATGGCTGAGTAGCTAGCTCTCTGGTGTTCGGTACCACAGGTTTTGGGTTCGAATCCCGGAGGTGTCATTAATGTTTGTAGTGGTACGGAATCCACTTTAAACCGCAAGTCCCGGTCTAATAGGATTGTAGAGCGTTGGGGGGTAGTGTTACTCGCGTCCGTAGCATATTTTCAAGCTACACGTGCCTCCTGGGTAGTGCTAAATGAGTAACAGCAGTGCAGCCCTTGCTTACGACATAAAGATTATCTGTCTCATGTATTGCCAGCTGCATTAGAACAACAGCATAATGAAAAATGCATTTATTGCTTAAGTTTCACACGCTATTGTAAAATAATGCAATATTTCTCATCGATACAAAGGAGGATACGAGGAGATCAAAATGGGTTGGATGGGATGTCAATTAGTCTGTTATGGCTGGCGGCATCTTTGGATGATTGATGGATTTTTTAGTAGAATTTGCATAGATCAGCTTTTGATTATTAAAGCTTGGTTCAACAGACGGGATTTGACTTGGGTTATCATTTACTTTTTCATCTAAGGTGATTTTTTGCTTTGGTAGTCTTTGGAGGTCTAGGTTGATAGGTTTTGAATATGGATTTTTCTTTGGAACTTTTGGGCAACCTCTCCAACAGGCTGCGTGATCTCCTTTACAGTTGACACAGAATCTGGCCGTGTTTGGGGAAGTGGTACATTTATCTGGGGGGGTGATCTTCTGCACGGAGGTCGCAATGGACATTAAGATACCAATTTTCGCAGCTATGGAAAAATCCATAGCATCTTTTACACTGAGGGAGGATATTTCTTCCTCTGTATTTTTCTATGGTAACTCTTGTACCGTGGAGTATCTTCGTTTGAAATATTTCATCAGAGTTTAGTGAATTTGCAATTTTGATTAGGAAAAGAAGTAAAAGCTTTTTTCCTCTAGTGCTCGTGAATTGGGTGACATCTAAAACTGTGAAGTTTTTGCTGGTGGCATTTTTTATGTCTGTCTTGCTTGTGCAGAATGGCAGTCTTCTAACGACCACTTTAAGTGAGGTGTTCTTCTTTAGACTGTAGTATTTAAATTCTATGTTGAGGTTAATCAAAGGGGGATAGGGTTTTTATAATCTTCCTCTGAATTAATTAAGGAGGGAAGGAACCTTTTGACAATGATGTCTTGAGGCTATTTAAAATTGAACTAAGAAAGTTGCAAGTTTCACGCCAGGATTCGTTAGGTGTGATGAAGAAGGGTAGGAAACGTGGTTTCCGTTGTGGTGATCTCCATTTCGCTCAATTGGGTGAATTGGCTGTGTATTTTCGTTGAAGGTGGAAAGTTAATTACTTCAGATTTCTCTGTATTTTTTACAAACAGGTGTTTTTGGTGGTATATTAAAATCGTCATTTTCTGATGATAGTAGTTTAGCCGATTTATCATCATCTTCCTTTTCCGTGAAAATTTCTTCGATGGTGGCTTCTTGTTTTTCTGGCGGTTAGATGGGGTTTTCCTTCGGTGAATTTTCTGTGATTGTATGAGGGACTTCTTTGGTTGTGAGGAGTTGGTATAACTCCTCGAATGAGTCAGGAATTTTTTGATTGTTCATGGATAGGATCCAGATGGCAAATTCGAATTCTTTTATATGGTGGTTGATTTATTGACCAGTGCTATCGGCTTCTGAACTTCCTGGGCTGCCAATCTTCAGTGTTTGATAAAATCTGTCCAGTTTTATCAAGTGTTCAATTGCTTCTCTTACAAAAGATTTGTGGCCCGGCACAGGATCTCAGATGAAGGGCTTGGGCGTTTTCCCAGGTAGAGGGTTGGGCGCAGGCTCTTCGCCGCTGACGCCTGACATTTGGAATCCAAATGATGATACGATTTCTTCCAGGACTCTTAGTTGATATGGGATTTCCTTTGTTTTGAGGTTGACTCGAAAAAAGCGGTTCTCTACATGTTTGGTCAGTTCGCTGATTTTTACATTTTTGGATTCAAATTTCTTTGATCCGGATTTACAAGTTTGCAGGCTTTCTAGCAGTTTGTTAATTTGGATTCTTATCTGCACAACATCGTAAATGATCCCACCATTTTACCTGTTGAATGTTTTTTCCCCAGTAAATATACAATCTACTAGATGATCCCATGGGTATCCAACTTTAGACTTATTCCTGTGAGGGTTTACGCATGGGGATAAGACAAAAAATAAGTTGTCAAAGAAATATTTAAAATAAAAAAATTTCGCAATTTGGCATTCAAAATCGTAAGCGACAGATTAGCGGTTAGAAACAGTCTAATAAACAGTGAACAGAAAGCAATGATAACGAATAATTTTGTAGGCTACCATTAGAATTGTTTTCATCTGCTTTGTGTGTTTTTTTTACCTAGTTTTTTAACGGATATCAGGAAAGTTAGTTGAAAAATGTTCACTACTTCAAACGTAAGTCAAGTATTTTTAAAGGTATTTTAAGTATTACAAAAGATAGATAAAATATAAATATAAGTAACATTCTTCCTCTTCTTTTAACACTTCCTTTATGATTTTAAACAAAACCGTTTTGTGAATTCGTATTATGCAATACAATGAAGTAGTAAAAAAAAAAAAAAAAAAAAAAAAAAACAGTGAAATTCTATATATTTATAGAATACAATTTTCATTTTTTAACTAAGAAAAATTAAGTCTATATATATATATAATAATTAACATAAAGTTTTATATATCAGTATTGCATATTTTAATCATTATTACTAACTATGATAAAAATTCGTTTTCTTATTAATATCTTATTCATCATTTTAATTTTTCATCTTAAAACCTATGCAACTTTTTTCATTATTTAAAACAAATGTTTTGTTGCATGTTGTTTTACAACAATTTGTTACTTTATTCACCTTCAAAATATGAAATGCCATATATCCACCTATTTTATTAATTCTTTTTGTTTGTTTTGAGTTTTTTTAGCAATAGTTTTTTTAAAATACTTTTTCTATACATTCTTATACCTTGCAATGAAAAAGATTTTCTTTTCTAATCCACCCACCTTTGTCATAAATTTAAGCTAAGTTGAGGTTTTAGCGAATTCAATATTTTCTTTAAAATTTTATAATTTTTTTTTTTAAGTTTATACAGTAAGGGTTTAAAACATGTTACATTTTCTACTTAACAAAGGAGTTAATCAGATTTAAGATATATAAAAACAAATGGTATTCAAATAAACTGTAATTATTTAAAAATTAAACATTTAAAATTGATTTGATGAGTTAGTAAGACGTGTAAAATTTCTTCAAGTTATAAGCTTTTATAAGAAAAATGCTCATTCAGGTTATGAAGCTATAATCATTATACGAGAAAAAATAATTAGAAATTCTTTTATGAATCTAACTATATTTTTTACACAATGGTTATTTGGTTAATCTAAAGGAAATGTAGCTGACATTTAGAGAGCATGGCAGAAAAAAAAAATTATATGTGAAGAGAAGCTGAAAATTATATGCCCACGAAATAAAATCTTAATTAAACTTAGTTTTAGCACACTTTTAATAACTGATAGAATATCCTTCTTTTCACATTTGAGATTTTTTGATTAAAGTGTACAATTTTGACACATTTTCAAATATATTTTTCCATCAATGTTAGATTTATTAATTTATCACAAACATGTCCTTTAATCATATTTGCACTTTCTGCATTCAAATAAATGCCGTAAAAGCTTTGTTTTGTATAAATCTGATGATTGCATATTTATGTGCCAGATTTTTTGCAAAGAAATTAACAACTTTTAATGTAAGATGTTCATAGTGTATTTTCATCAGTAGTTGTTAGCCATTTTCAGAATATTTTTTAATTTATTTTATTTCTTTGTAAAAGTTATGTATCAAATTTATTAGCCTAGAAATATAAGTAGACTTGTGAACAACTCAATAATTCAGAGTCCTGAAATTTTACTATATTAATTTTATTTTTTATATGTTTCGGAACAGTATGAGTGAAAGTAATTTTTAAAAAATTTTACTTTTACTTATGTTGTCAGTTATGATACAATTAGGTGATAATTTTCTCCAACATAATGAAATAGAATGCTTCACTCAGTATCGGTCACAAGAAACAATGGTTTTGGCTTTGATGCTAAAACTGCTTTTGATATAGAACTTTTAATTACTCATTGCATAAGAGAATAAGTTCATGTAACTGTCTGATCAATGTTTATAAGATTTTCCTGTTATTCAAAGATCTACAATAATTTTTTTTTTCACTCAAATGAATTTTTTTCTTTTACAGAATTCATACTGCCACTAGTACACATTGATTTTGAGAATTTCATGGGCAGGAATATGTATTAGTACATCAAAACAGTGTGTATATTGGCAGGTTTTACTAATTTGTTTAGTAAAAATTAAGTAAATATATTTTTCAAGCATACTTTTTCTACATAATATTCAGTTGTTTCAAAACTTCTAATTAATCAAATATACATTTTTAAAAGGAAAACTTGCTTGATTTAAATTATTTAAAATTAGTAATAAGTATTTAATTTATAAGAGAAAAAAAAATGTCTTTATAAAATAGTTTGCTATTATATTTCATTGCCTAAATATAATCATCACCTCATTGTACATAGACTTATTATTTAGCAAGTTTATATTTATGAAACTATTTTAAATTTTAATCTATATAATGAAATAAATTCAATTTGTAATGTAAAATGTTCCAAAACCCTTAGATTGATGAGAGTTATTACATTAAAAAAATAAATTTAAAAAAAAATTACAGCTTCTACTACTGCTATAAATTCTATCATTACAAAATTACTGCTTGTCTCTGAGCATCAGTATTTGGGAGAAAGTTCTGAATATTGGTGTTTTGAAATTCCTGTGAATGCCAATCCCCTTTTTCAAAATGTATCAAATCTGCAAGTTTACTGTATTTCTTTTAGATATTGTTCATATTACAAGTTTCTCATTCTCGCATAAAAACACTTGATGCTTCTTAAAATAATATAAGTATGCTACACATTCTTAATTTTTTTGCAAGCCACACAAAACTTTTAATGACTTTTCTTGCCACTCTGATTTTAGTTGACCTTGTCCCATGGGTGTCATTAGAGCAAGTCAGTATATTTTAAGAAGGAAAATAACTGGAATAAAGAAAGCATATGTCTGTTCCTTTAGGTGGTAAAATACAGATAATTGGGGAAATTGAAGTTTCAAAGATTGACAAGAAAATGTTTATTTCATATGCAATGAGCAGCATTGGATGTTCCATACATGGAACTCAACCAGAGCCTTTACCACTTGGCATTCTGTATTGAAAAAACATATGAGAACTTTATATAAAGAGATTTTCTTTGTAAAAATTCAGCAGCTATAGATTTTTTTTTTTTTTTTTTTTTTTTTTGCTATTGAAGCATGTAAATAAATGTAATATTAACTGAATTTCTTTGTTTTAAATTCTGTTTTCATTTTTTGTTTAATATTGGTTTTTGATGTGGATTTTAAAATTATTCATTTTGTGATGGCAAGGTCCGAGTTGTCACTAACCCAGTAACAGTATCAATTAACTCTGATTATCAGAACTCTGCTGTATATGCCTTAAAGTTGTGTATATAAACAAAGTGCCATTTTTCCTATGAGATGTTTTTTTTTTATCGTTCTTCTGGATACTAACTGTTTAAGATATTTAACTGAAAAAATTCTTAAAACAAAGTATTGCTGATGTGCAGTCCAATAATAGTGAAATTAAAGTGAAGTATTATGAAATTCTTACTTGCTATTTACTATATGAAAGTAATATAAAATTTTACTTAGAACTTCATAGATATTTTTTTTTTCCTATACGACACTTGTGCTTTTTCACCTCGGCGCATAACCTTATTAAGCTTGTTGACCATGATGAAAGTGCTACTTTGTTGGGCTGATATGTAGCATTTATGCTACTTTTAGGAATAAACACTACCAGAGGATGACATCTAAGAGGTCCATTTCCTTCTATCATCCAAACTTACTATCATACATACAGATTTAGACCGTACTAGATATATACTTGCTTGCATATATAAACATAGGGATGCTTGATGATGCTTTCTGATTTTGAAATGAGTTCCCTCAACAAATGGTAGGTCTCTACATTGAGGCCTGCTGCATATAATCTGTATATAGTGGGAAATGATGCCAACTCTCCAATGTCTGCAGCTTTGGAAAACCTGAATTGTGTTAGTTTAGAGGTCGTACTGCTTTGTCTTCCTAACTGCATGTCTTTTTCTACCCTTAGATTTCCTATGCCAAATCTGTCATTAGAAATTATTATTTAAGTCCATACACTGGAGAAGAGTTTGGATTTAATAATTTGTACACCTCTATCAGACATTCACTTGCCTCCAGTGTTTCAATAACTTGCCATCATAATGATTTTGATTATTGTTACTTCAAAATTTCAACAAATTTGCTCTCATATTTTTTCTAATATTCTAGTAAACAAACTTACATTCTGAATTTCAAACATTTGTTTTTCAGCTATTTTTTCATTAAGTTGATAACTTTTGCATTATTGAATATATATATATATATTTGAATCAAGAATACAACAATTTTGCATAAATTCGATTTGATTTACATTATTTACAAGGATTTTGTGATTTTTCTGTAATTTTTTTAAACTAGTGTATAAGTAAAGCGATGAATAAGTTGATTTGTTGCAGCTGTGGATTGGTTTTGGAATGTATAAATTGACTGCTAAAACATGGAAAATCTTAAAAAAAATGCATAATTCCATTGTATAATATATAAAGATTAAATGCTGAATTAAATTTATATAGATTAAAATTCAAATTACATAAAAAATATAAATGTTTTTATATTGTACATAACTTATTGTATATATTAAAAACTAAAAAATGTCTTAAGTATTTAAATTATGAAGAAAAATTTTTAAAAGTCTTTACTTAAAAGGAGAATTTACATACTAGATCTTGGAAAAAACTCAAAGAATTTTGTTGTCTATTCATACTATTTTACTATTATTCAAAACTAATGTTAATTTGATATTGCAAAAGAAAATTCCAATGTAGTGAATTTAAATTATTGCAAATATATATATATATATTAATGAAGTTTGAAAAAAGTTTAGTTTGGTAAAATAAGCCATGAAGATCAGCATTCCATGGAAAACCTATATAATATATTGATTGATCATAATTATAGAAAATTACTGAGAAAATAGAATCTTGTACCATTACGAATATAGTAATGGCATCAGCTGCACAACTTTTAACAATCTGTGACAAGTCATTCCAGTGGCAAGATTGTATTTGTATTGTTTCATCACTTTATCGTTCTTAACATGGACTTTTTTTAAAATTTTATCAAATTACTGATAACAAAAAATGGTTAAATGCAGTGTTATTTAGGGAATCAAGTAATGTCAAGATGTTAATCTCCCATCTTTATAAGTGCCTTTTCTAATCTACCAAAGATGACCTTATTTAAAATAAGTGATATCATAGAAAATGGTAGCTAATATAATTAGTACTCATTATTAAAAAAAAAATTAAGGATTTAATTTTTGGAAAAAAAATCTCTTATTAAATATCTGATGTGTTCAAACTTATTGTTGTACAAAAATATTGGTAGAAAAAGGATTGATTAGCAAATTAAATTATAAATTTGATGGAATCAATATATCAGGAAATTTTCAATTAGAGATGTTACAGACATCTACATTTTAATTGTAAAATAGTAGAAGACTGAATTCCAATACTTCTTTTAACTGTCATTTGAATGCAAATATATATATGCTAATGCATTAGCTATTATGAACCTAATCTATGTATTTTTTTTACATACTGCATTACTTTATTCACTTGTTTCTAATTTAATAAATCCTTAAGAGTTGAGGGGCCTGATGACCGAATGTCTAGCGCTCAGTACCATAGGTTTTGGGTTGGAGTTCCAGCGGTGCCATGGATGTTTGTAGTGGTTCGGAGTCCACGTTAAACTGTAGATCCCAGTCTATTTAGCCCTTGTGTGTACAAGATGACCATTGAGTCACAAATCAAACCTTAAAAGCTGTTAAAATATTTATTTTAAAACATAATTCCTAAATTTAAAGTTTTATAATTAGGTAATGTACTTGTTTTTTTTTTTTTTTTTCTATTTCAAATTAAATAATCTATTTCATGCTTTTAATTTAATATCTATAAAAATTCAGATATTTTCATTTAATATGCTAAAATGTCAAAATATTTCAGAAACTTTAAATTTTTTAACATGCATCAGCAGGCATGATAAATAATGAAATCTTCAATTACATTTTTTCCAAACATACAGAAGTCATTGCCTTAAATAGAATTAAATAAAAATTGGAAGTGCAAATAAAAATAATACAAATATTTTTTGTTTAATTCCCACGGATTTAAGAATTTTATTAGTAATTGATTTTTTAAAATATTAAAAATAGAAAATTAATATATATTTCTTGTAATTCTTCAGACATAATTCTTAAATATATTTATTACCTCTTGCTACTCATTTATTGTCATGAAAGTTCTTCCACCACATATATGAATGTGATCTTTTTATTTATCACACGTTTGCAAAAACAGAAATACTGAACTCAATTTCAATTTTTTTTTATTTTTTTTTTCCCCGTGAGATGCTATTCTATGTAGTTTGCCTATGCATGCTCTTTTTTCCATATTTTTATATTTGATTCACTGATTTCAACTAAATCTTTGAAAATGTAGTTGTACAAAATTGTATTTTAGAGATTTTGAATCTTGCATTTGTTTTGTGTTACTGATATTTATTTCATGTAAATAAATTCATATTTATTACCTTTTATTCTTAAGTCATTTATTATTTACAATTTATTGCAAATATTTACCTGTTAAAATTTTGAAGCTGCATATAAGAGAAGTATCAGCATTATAAATCTTATGGGAAAGTGCCTATAATCATCAATTACTTTTATATAAAAAAAAATAATAAATAAATTACCTATTTTCATTTGTTAATTAAATTTGTATTTTTTCTTCAGTAGTAATTTTATTTGAGGATATGATAATTTAAAAAAGATTACCATGAGTTTTCTTGAATTATTTATTGGTTTCCATTGCTTATTTTTCTTTGGGATGCATTATTTCGTAAATTTTTTATATTAATTTTTGTAGTATAAAATATATTGAAAATTATTATTTTATTATTTTTGTTTTGTATGATAGTTTTCCTATTCATATGTTTAGTTTAAGTAGAAGCAAAAATCTATTTCAGTAAAATGTAAGATTACAAGATTCTATTTAAGTAGTTATACTTAAATGTTAAAAAAAAAAAGTCTAATATATATTTGCAGTAAAATATTCATTCCACGTTATAATTTAATAAATGATATATTTTAGGTTTTACCATTTGCTGTCTCTTTTGGAGTGGTGACAATTACAGCAATTCTTGTACGTTATTTCCTACATAAGAAATCTCCTCCAAAACTTCTAAAAGATCCTACTGTGAAATATAGTGTGCAACTTATTGAGAAAGAGGTATTTTTCTTCATTTTTCTTTATTTGCATGATTTTTATATTCTTTTAACATAATATATTTGTCTTGATCGTTTTTAATCATTGGTATTGTTTTATGAGATCGATTTTAAAATACAAATTATTTAAATTTGGAGTCTTATTATTTTTTTCTTTATAAAATCTTGTAAAATGCCTTTATTTTTTAATGCTTTTGTTCATTGCTGTCAAATCCTTGTATAAAATATATTAATCCATTTTAAATTAAGACTCATTGATAGATTGACTCAATTATCTCATTGATTTATTTCAACTATATAAAGCAATGAGATGTGAAATATTAAGATAAAAAAAAAAACCACGAGTTTAAAGAAAGCTTTTATAAATTTAAATTGTGCTGCTAATTATTTAAATTTTTCCTGACTATAGATGAGTAATTTTTTGACTTATATGGAATAATACTCATTTTATCTAAGAGAATTTTACTTTTAAAAAGTTCCTGTTTTTATTCTGTTCATTTAAAAATATTAGAACTTATAAAACATGGCATTTATTAAAGTCCTAAAAACAAAAACAAAATTTTTTTTTCTTTAGTGGAGAAAAAATACTGCTTAACATATATAAAAGTTATATACTTATAAAGCATTGAATTTCTTAAAAATTTAAATTAAACCTTTTTTTAGTTTAAACTTTTAAAATGTTGTGAACATCTCTCACTTATCCACATGTTCTAAAGTTAAATGAGAATCATTGGTCCATGTTAGTATCACCCTGTTTTCAATAGCCTAATGAGCATCACTAAAGGCCTTATCTGACAGGCTTTCTCGTTTTCTTCAATAGAAAGCAAACTGCCATTGCCTCTCAATGAGTTTATTGTTATGTGCACATCCAACATTTACCATCCATAGATCAATTGCATGAAACATTCTAGCACTTATTTCATAAGAACCAATGAGTACAGTGCGATTTGTTGTTGTATATCTTAATTACCATGCAAACAAGTTTGTTGCTTCATAAAATTATTGCTTCATAGCAAGTTCGATTTCCTTCATGTTGAAAGAAACAAAATAAGTCACATGATATGGACTTAAAAGGTCATGGCATTTATTTATTTGGATGAATTACTATTGTTTTGACACAGTCACACTATCATTACATTTACTTTGACACATTCACTGTGTGCTTCTATTAAATTCACTAGTGATGACAGCCTCTGTAGCATATATACTCACTTGAACAAGCCAATAGAACCACCACTCAACTCTAATATCAATGGCAATTTGCTAGCCACTACCTTGTCTATGATTGGATATTTCATGTGTTTGCAATTATCTTTGATGTATATTAACTATTGCATTTTGTGAATAGCCCACAAAACTTTTTATTTCAGAAATGCTTTTATCTAGATGCATTTTCATCACAATTATCTTTGTTGATCAATAAAACCTTAGCATTGATTGTCATTTTGCATTGAAATGAATTACTGCTAGACAAAGCTCAACCTCAGACTTTTATCTTCCATTTTAAAGCATATTCTTGCCATTTGATTAATCTTTCCATTAACTTCATCTGCATAACTCAAAGGAAGTTCTTTTTTTGTTTTATCAGTGTTTATGTATTGTCATTCTTTTGGGGTGTCCATAGACTCTTTGTGAGGGGTTATAAGGGTAAAAAGATGTGATTGCTTGTTTGAACAACTATTTATTAATGACATTTAAAAAGTTCCATTTTTTTGTAGATATGACACCAATGTTAATACTTTGATATTTGTAAAAAAGTATTTTAATATTATTTACCTTGTAAGGAAATTTATCCCTTCTGGTTATAAGGATAAAATTCCTAGTTTAAGGGTTTGTGTTTAAAAAAAAACAATATAAGAAAAAGCAAGAACATTTGTGTAGTTCCATTTCAACAGGTTAAAAATACCCAGTTCTTGTTATATAAGTATCATCAGCAAGAACATTAAAACTGTCTGTGCATAATGCAGATGAAGTTATCCAATGTAATAGGGATAGTCAAATAGTGGGAATATCTCTTGAAGTGGTAAATTCCTGGAGGTGTACTCTATAAAGCAACAATTTGTTTTGTTGCTTTATTGGAAAAAGCAGATTTATCAGACTTTGACAAAAAAAAAAAAAAAAAAAAATTATGACCACACTGCTATGTTAAAAAAGCCTACATTTTTAGCATTTCTGTTTAATTTTTTTTCAACATTTTATATTACAAATCTACAAGTCTTGTTAGTTTTTTTATGAGATATACCAGCTAGCAAGCCTCAAAACTGGTTACGAATAAGTGAAATATCTAGCTAAAAAAAACAAGGCTTTCATTTTGCCATTGATGCATAAAGTGCGTAGTCATAACTTTTAATGGCTGTCAATGTCGGTGAATTTAATAGTGGTAAATGAGCGAATATGTTTCACACTGTTTATCACATACCATTGTCTATTGGACTAAGGAGCCATAGTCCTATTATTGTGTGTTTGCTAACTATGATTCATTAACATAAGTGCATGCTGTTAACAGTTAAAATGCACATTAAATTACTAAAGAGTGGATGATGATTATTTCAACAAATATTTTTTTTATATACATTATGTTATGAGCTAGTTCCTATGGAACAAAAATTAAAACTTGGAATAATGTGTGCGAGCTCTAACATCGCAATAAAAAAAAAGACAAATACTAGGCCAACTTCTATTGCAATCCTAGTGTAATAAACTATGTGAAACTTCTTGTTGAAGGCATCAGTGCCTCTTCAATAAATTTTTTCCCTTCAAAGGAGGACCTGTGTTTATTAGATAAATGGTTTAATGTTGATTGATAATTGCTGATTGGTATTTAGAAAACTGGAGATATAAACCAGTATTGGAAATAATTATTGTCATCAAGATTTATCTTCCTACATTTTAAATTAAATTATTATTATATTGAACCTGAAAACCTTGCCAATTTAGTAGTTTAATTAAAAACTTCTTTTTTTTTAAAAATATATTCGGTTACTTAAATATTTGAAAATCAGTCCATAAAGGAATTAATAAATCTGTAATTGTATCCTTGTTACAAGTTTTTCTTTAATTTGTGGATTTGACCCATGCAGCATGATATTTCTTTTTATAAAAGTTGAGAATGATTAGATTAGTTTTGTTTATTCATGATTTTATCGTTTTAAGAAACAATAGTTTAAGTAAAAAAAATTTTCTTAGAAATATATTTTATCCATTTTGTTTTACTTTATGATTTTCAACAGGCTGTTAAAAAAAAGCTTACTGTGACTTATTGTTAGGGAATAAAGTAATTGCTAAATATTTTCTATGTTTTACTCAGTGTCAGCTTAATATGTTTTATTAGCAGCTTTTTAAATATAATTTTTCCTGCTAGTAAATTTTTATTTTCTGTATCTCTAATTATTAATTTTATTTTATTTTTGTTATATTTATTTTTTATTTTATTTTAAAAATATTGTTGACTTAGCATTTCTTTCTTATAGGAAATAAGCCATGATACACGTCGATTTCGATTTGTTTTACCCAGTCAAAATCATATTCTTGGTCTTCCGGTTGGTAAGTTAATAATTAATTAGATATTTTTTCTTGTTTTTATTGAAATTTTCAAATAACTATATAAAATTTTAAAGCTTTATTTTAATTAGAGCTTTGCTTTAAATTTCTGTATGTACAATATTATAAATGTCTTTATCTTTATTATTTTCCAAATATTTTATGAATTATAAACAAAGATACATAATAACAATATGCCTAAAGCAAAAAATTTTTTTAAAAGATGATGAAATTCAGAGGGGAAAAAAAAACGTTAATTTCGTTAGGTCGTATGCATATGTATGACTGTTATTTATATATTGCTTTTTCTCTTTTTAATTTCTTTTTTGTAGGCTTTATTGATATATATATATATATATATATATAATTATATCGAGTGTTGGTATAATGATTGTTCATAAATAATGTTGACACCAACTGGCTTGCATATTTTGAGGTATTATTTAGAAATAAGCACATGTTGCTTTGTTTAACACAGTTTTAAAATAGAATATGTTTTGGCAAAATATATCATATAAATAAGAAGAAAATTATGGAGATAAAAATCCTGCATCTTAGCTAGAATGTTATTGACATAGAATCTTAAACTTCTAATCTGCAATAAAACAGAGTACATTGAATAAAATATTTTTCTAAATGTTTTAGTTGTATTGAACTAATGGTTTATTATGTGTCCTGTTTTAATCTTTCATCAAAATCTGTATCTTACAAAAAATATTTGAATTAGTTTTTTAAAGTAAAATGTATTTAATGCTGAGGTAGTCTATGGTCTGTGCATATCTGGTTTTGAGGAACATTTATAAGTAAATCTGATAAGCAAAGTCATCACATCAAATTTCATTAAATTACTATTCTCATTTAAGAGGTAAAAAAGCAAGTTGGAGTATGAGAGCCTTTCTCATTTAAAGTTAGCCTTAAATGACGTTTAATAGAAGTTTATTTTAAACCAAGATCATTATAAACTCTTTAGTTTATTAAATTTTGACGAATCACCATATTATGATCAAATAGAATGTGAGTAAACAGTGAATAATGATAAAACAAAAATCGTTATTTCATAGAAGTATCAAAATTGCATCTTGTATTTGTGGTAATAATGAAACCCCAAATTTTCAAATATGTTGTTAAATTAATTGTTGAATTTCAATATTACTGTGTTTCTCAGTTACTTATGATTCTGATTTTAAAAACTCACTATATATTGATATATTTAATTAGAATACAAGAGGACAATGTATTTTAATATTAAAAAATAGCATTAAAGATGGCAACAATTTTTGTAATTGATTTATTGGATTGTTTTTTGTTTACTATAACTGGAATCGTTCATTTTAAGCTTAGTAAAAAAAAAATTTTTATATTCATTACATTAAATTATAAAAAAATATTTAGAACTAAATAAGTTTTTCCCTTATGTAGAAAATATAATGATTAAATATCAGTGGTACAATTAAAATAAAAATGGAAATGTGTTTTATTCATGCAGAAAGCATTGGCAAAGTTGCATATGGTTAACATACTGTATGTGTGTTTTATTCCATTTATCTAGTTATAGAGATATAAATTAGACATAACATTTTCTAAAATTTAAATGTCTTTGTATTTAATTTTTGCTATTTGATCATTTTTTATAAATAATAAATCAAACACCTGTTGAATAAAAATGAAATCTAATTGCAATACACGAATTAAATTATATATGGCTATCTCTATTAAATTATATATGAGTTTATTTATATATGACACACTGTTTACCAAACAGTGTACATGCCAATTTTCTTCTTCCTTTTTATATGTGTGAATGAGTGCCAAATATGTAATTATAATTATTCCCTAAATTTTAAATTTTAGCTTTTCTCTGTTTATTCAGTTAATTAACTTATATTGTTCTTTAAATTAATTAATACTTATATATTTTATTTCTTATTTTATAAATGTTTAGTTTAAATGTTTTTCAATGAAATCTTTTTGCAGGTCAGCATATCTTTTTGAGTGTCAAGGTTGATGGTTCTCTTGTTATACGACCTTATACTCCTGTTACAAGTGATGATGATAGTGGATATTTTGATCTCGTTATCAAGGTAAAATTTTTAAAACTTTATTTATCAAAGCAAACATGAAATATTGCATAAATAAAAGTTATGAATCCATGTCTTCTTATTATTATTGGCACTTTCTTTCTATAAAAATTTCCAAAATTGGTTTTAAAAAATATCGAGAAAACTAAAATCGCACATACTGTTAATATAGATAATGTTGAACTATTTTAACATTTGAGAAATAAAACTGAGTTTTAAATTGTAGCAAAGGAAAATTTAAGCCTTTAACAACATTTTTCCATTTTTTAAATATATATTTATTTTTTTAAAACAGTATTTATTTCGTAAACATTTTAGGTTTATTTCAAAGGAGTGCATCCAAAGTTTCCTGAAGGTGGTAAAATGTCTCAATATTTGGATAATATGAAAATTGGTGATTGTATTGATGTGAGAGGGCCCTCCGGTAAATTAATTTACTTAGGAAATGGTTAGTATAAAATTCATGTTCCTTTTCATTTAAAAAAAATTTCTAACAATAAACCTGATTGCAATTTAGAATATGATTTTAATTTTTAAATATTTTGTATTTTATTTCTACGTAAATTATTTTTATTTTAAAGATTTGTTGTCATTTGGTTAATTTTTTTAAAAATATGGATGCATTTTAGATATATCTTTTTGCATTTTATAGAGTCTAGTCATTAGTATTTTTGTTATTCAAATTAATGTTGTTCAATGCCATCTCTATTAACCTTAATATTTTTTCTAGGGAAATTCTCTGTCAAAGCAGATCATAAATCTCCCCCACAAATACATCATATAAAAGAAATTGGAATGATTGCTGGAGGAACTGGTAAAGGATAATTGTACATTATAAAATTACTAATTTAAAATTTAAAAAAATATTTTTTAAGGGTATGATAAAGTTTATAATACATATATATATATCTTTTTATGTCACATGAAGAAGTTCCATAAAAATATTAAATTAATTATTACATTTTATAATGCTGTTTTATGCAGTCAAATTAAAAGCCTAATAGCTTTTAGTATGAGAAGTTAAATTTGTATTCAAATAGTGTGTTATTTAATTAAAAAATATTTTTATTTATGACAAAATTTTAAAAAACCTTTGTCAAATACCATGTTATGGTGTTAAAGAACGATATGCCTCATTGCTCTGTTTTGGCAAAAGAAAAAAAATATTTACTATTAATATCATTTGCATGACAATATCTGCAAAGCAAGATATTTTCAATTCAGTTATTTATATATTCAGAAATGAATGTTTCTTGCTGGCACTGTCAGACATCTATACTTTTCCTTTAATCTTAAAATATAAGTAAAAGTAAAGAAGTTATTTAATTTCAAGCTATAATGTATTTGAAATAAAATCATTGATAATGTAACTAAAATAAAAACATTGAGACTAAAATAGTTAGCATGGGACAATCTTTCTATGCCAACTTTTCAGTAGCTTGTACATTCATATATAACACATTCTAATATTATAGAAAATGCTATTTGGAAATATTTTTATATGTATCTTGGTTATTAAAAATCTATACATATTCAAATGCAGAAATGTCATTGCTAATATGTAAACTAAATTTCTTGTATATTAATTAAATATATCTGTTGAACACAAATGTGTGATTTTGGCTATGGCAATTATACCTAATATGTTCCTGTACTGAATTAGTTTTAGTTGCTAATATAATATTAGTTTGATTTTGTTAATGCTCTTTTAATTTTTATAGGTATAACTCCTATGTATCAGTTAATTAAACAAGTACTGAAAGATCCACAAGATACAATGAACATGTCTCTATTATTTGCCAATCAGGTTAGTATATTTAAAAAAAAAAAAAATTTAATTTTTTAAGGCATTTGGAGGTAATCTAATAAAGCTCAAGTTTATAAGGATTTAAAATCTTGAATTAATTTTTCTGAATTATTTGTAATTTTTATTTAAAATTACTTTATTTAAGAGGACACTGGCATAAAACTGAAAAAGAAGTTTGGATTTGGTATTAATACTGTAGAATATTAATGTGCGGGAATCATTTTACTTTATTTATATTAAACTGGTTTAAAAAAATTAAGCCAAAACCAGAAAAATGGTGATTGTGAAATTTCTATTCATCTAAATTTAGTGAAGTTTACCAAAATAATAATTAAAACAGTACTTCACAAATCAAGCATAAATAATAACTGCAGGCTAATTTTCTATTGTAAAAATACAAAAAAAGGAATAAAGCATAACAAAAACCCAAGTATGCGGATCTTCAGTGTCTCCATATTGTATGCTCACCTCATTCCAGAAGCCTTGGAAGCTTGCAGGAAGTATGTTTTTCTCAGGCATTTCAATATGCTCAATCAAGTTAAAAGTACTAAAAAATTGTTGGCCAATCCATTAACACAATAATCTTATCACGAAAGTAATTTTCACCTGCCAAGCTGTCTATAGGTCTACCTTTATCTTGTTGAGGAGTGAATCACAAACTACATCTGACCAAGATTGAACAATTGGATAACAAGATTGTCGTCTGTATATAAGTAGTAATTTTGCCTCTTGAGATGAATTAGTGGCAATTGGACATTAGTGTTAAAAATTACCTTTTCTTTTAAGTCTGTTCTTTATTATATATATTTTACTTTTAATTTAACCATTAACTAATTTATACTTTAAAAAAGAAAACACCATAATTTTATTTTATTGCTTCTTGTCCAATGATTTTTTCAAATAAATACTCTAAATGGGAAAAAAAAAAAAAAAAAAAAAAAATCGTACAAGTCAATATTTTTCTATTTCCCTAAAAAGCAAATGACATTAATTAATCCTTGGTAATAACTGTCTTTTGGTGTTCATTTCTCTAACCTAAGATATGTGCTTTTTTTCTTTTATTTATTGAAATTGCCTTATTAAATGCCAGAATTAAGAACTGAAATATATTTAATTATTCGATAAAGCAATGGATTTCTGAAATTTTTCAAAAATGCTTGAGTGAAAAAAAAAAATCAAACCAAAATATCAATATCTAGAGTTGTTTCATTAATAGTAGTGCCTAAGCTTTAAAACATACAGGCCACCAATCTTTCATATTTTCATTCTAAGGATTTGTTTTCTTGCATGTTTCCTTGTTTTACTATGAGACTTATGTGTGTATTAATTTAAAGACCATAATAAATTGTATCATAATATCAATGCATATGTGGGATTTTTATAAAATTATTATTCTAATGATGATGACGATTGTAGGCACATTTAAAAATTATAAGGTGGACTAACATATTTCTTTTTGATTTACATTCAAAAGTCACCATTGTTCTGACAAAATGGGAATTCATCTTTTAACACTATATTAGGGTATTTTCTTTATATTGGCTAGCCAGTACTGCAGAATCATGGTATACTGCATGCCACAGTGAATCAGTATTTTGTTTTGGTGATCTTATTTATTTATATTTAAGCGATGTTGATTCCCTGCTGTGTAATGTGTATATTATCAGTGGTCAACCTATGAAGAATTTTTACTTTTGATATTAAAACATTTCATACTTCTTTCGACTATAAATTATTATCAGTTTTGAATTGCCATATTGTACTTTTATATGTATTGTGATTTTTAATTACATATAAGAATCTTGTTAGAATAATTTTGTTATTTAAAGCACATAGATTTCATAAATTTTAATATCTGTAATGAAATCAGGTTTTATTAATTTTTACTTTTTACTATATTTTAATATGTATTTTTATTTTGTGTTTATTGTGGTCATAAGTTATTTAAATATTTGAAGCATTTCATATTTAAATGAATATAAAAAAAATAATTTAATTGATTAGTTTAATCGTTTTAATTTTTAAATGCAAAAAAAAAAAAATGCATATTTATTTTATGTTAAACTTTTTTTATTAAAGACAGAAGATGATATCTTGCTAAGAAAAGAATTGGAAGATATTGCTGCCAAACATAGTGATCGGCTGAAGTTGTGGTTTACTGTAGATCGACCTACTGAGGGTAAGCATTTAGATTGTTATTGCTTGCACTTTTAAAGTCTATGGCTGTATACCATGTGTTGTCCTTTTTTAATTTTATCTTGAAGAACCTCATTAATAATGATATATATTTACAGTTATATATTACTGATATATTTACAATAAGCAGTAGTGTCTGCTCTTAATGAAACTTTGTGTCTGAATAGGAGATCTATTCATGTAGGTGGAGCACATGTGGCAAACATCCCCAAGTATGAAAACAAGGACAACATATATGCATTGCAGTTTAAATTTCTGTTTTACTGATTAATTATATTAAATGAATAAAAATTTATAATTAAACTTTCATGTATAATAAAAAAAAAGAATTTAAATAATATAATGACCTATTTATTTTAATGAGATATTTGTTAAGATTGACTCATATAACTAATAACTGTACAGTTTAGTAGGAAAAAATGTTTACTATATGTTAATGTGCATAATTTCATATTTTGTGATATGACTGAATGTTAATTGTTGTGAAGGCAATTTTTTATATATTAAGTGTAAAAGAAATTGTTGCTATTTTAATGTTATAATTAGCTTAATTAATGAAATTAATTTCCATAAACATGAAATAGTTTTACCTCATAAAAGTGAGAATGCCGAGTCAGTTGATTATGAATTATGAATTAAATTTTGATTTTTTTGTTTATAATTAATAACTTTTTCTATTTTATTATAAACCTAGTTAATTATTGTATAAGTCAAATATGCATCTTTTAGTATATCTTTCTAAACCTTGAACAACTTCCTAAATTTTTAAAAATATGTTTAATCTTTTTTCTATGTAGGATGGAAATATAGCAGTGGATTTGTATCTGCTGACATGATCAGTGAACATTTACCACCTCCTGCAGATGGCGTTTTTATTGTAATGTGTGGTCCACCTCCTATGATAAAATTTGCATGCACACCTAACTTAGACCAGCTAGGTTATCCAGCAAAATCGAGATTTGCGTATTGATCTGTTATATAATGTAGAGAAGTTCTTCTTTCTATTGTACTTGAAGAATGAAGTTCATTAAATGAGCTTAAGAAGCATCAAATATTATATAATTTTACATGTTGTTAATTTACTATTTGTATTCTTAATTTTATCTTGAATAAAGTATATACCTGATAATTTTTATGCTTTTTCTGTTAAAGATATGAATTTGCATTGGCTCTTTTTTTAATAGTTTAGAAATCTTGGTTATATTTTAAATGATCATGTTTAAAGTAAATATTAACGATTTTTTTACTGTATCATTGACAAGTATTCACATTGTACAAGATTTTCTGATGCTGCAATTTTCTTGTGCACAATATGTACTAGTAACTTTAAAAACTTCTTATGGTAATTCCAAATATGTTCGTCATTCTAGAGTCACTTTCATTGTTAATGGTGGTTGTGAGAGTTTTTGTTGCTGAATTTTTTTGTTCTACATTATCTAGTAATTAGATCAGTTGAATATGATTAAATTTCCAAATTCACAGCAATGCGTTGTATAACTTACTATGCTAAGCACAACATAATTATATTTGATTATTATGTATCTATGTTGTCTGTATTAAATTTTTATGTTTATATTGAATTTAAATTTATGCCATCTGCTACAAATATATTTAAAGTATTGATTTTTGATGTTTATTATAGTTGTCTAATTCAATTGTTGTTTTAAGTATTTAGTGTTAAGAAGGCTAGTGCCATTGTGGATATTGCCATTGTTATTAAATGAAAAAATTTTATTAATGTTTTTAGTAGTTGGCTGGTATAAAATTGTTAGAAATTTAATGTGCTTTTTATACTTAGTTGCTCATTTTAAAACTTTTGTATGTTTCTTAATATATTTGTAAATTTTGCACTAGTGGTATGAATGCAATTTTCCTTAATGGTTGTATAATTAAAATTATATTTTAGATGTAATAAAATGCACAATTAGTGGCAAAAATTATATAGTTTAATGTTTTGGCAATTCTTTTCTTTTTTATTTTTTTATATTACAAATTTCTTTATTTTACTATACTGAATTTTAGTATAATTTCCTTAACAGTTTTAACATTAAAGTTATCTTTATTTCATTTGATTAGATTAAGTTAAAACGGGCCTCAAGTTCTTTTGATCTGCTGTGCCTTGATTTATTTTACGAGGTCATATTTAGAATGTCTGTAAAGCTGAATCCATACTTGAATGCAAATGTTTTAAGTGGCATACACAAACTTTTTTGCCATAATCTGAATGGAGCTCAATTCACGTATCACTTCTTGTGATTGGTAAATGAAATATCACTGTACTTGAAGTCAGTTTTATATCCCTCATCACAAAATTTATGAGCTTCAAAACAGTTGTTTGCTTTCTCCTGGGATGATTGGGCTTGTTTCTTAGGTTCAAACTGCATTGTAGAGGAAAAAATGAAGGCTTTGCATTATATTTCAAATGCAAAAATGGCTTTAGGCTCCTCTCAGATCTGTTAAACATATTACCAAAAATTTTTTTTCTTTTGTTGTGCTATTGTGTTCTGGGATGTATTTCAATCTCTCTGGGAGATATGCATTATGTTAGCTTGTTTGGTATGGTATTTACTGAAACAATTATTTAAGTTTTTTCATTTTTTTGTGCTTATATCTATGGCTTTACTTTAAAGTTCCCTATGGTAACTTTACATTTCATTTTCAATTATGCATTTTGCGACAAAATATTTTACTGTAAGTATTCTATCATATATTTTATCTTGGCCAGATTTTTTAAACATGCTGTATATCCTTTATTAAATAAGAAAGATGCTTATAATATAAAAGAAACTTTTTTGGAGAAACTGGATTCTAAATCATGTTGGGATTCCTGGAAATGAAGAAGTGGATGCGCTTGCAAAGTCTACCTTGTTTTTGTCACAACACCATTCTTCTTTTCCTTTAAGAAACTGTAAATCATTGATTAAGACCAAATTTAAGGACATAAGAAAACTCCAGTATAGTAATATTGCTGCTGCCAAAAGTTGGAATGTCACAAGATAAGTACAGGATTCCTCTTAATTTACCATACCTATTTTCATATGTTGATGGGCTGTGATTACCTCCAGCAGCATCTCAATATAATTGGTGTAACAATTTCTGCCTCATTCCCTCTGTGTGGGGATGATTCTATGAATGGATGGCATCTCCTTATTTGCTCCAAATTAAAGGATGTTTACATTGAAGATACTTTTCATTTTAGTGTTTCACACTTATATTGGACAGCAAGACAGTGTATGCCCAATTGGCCCAGGCTGGGTGTTGGGAAGAAAAGTATGATATCAAGTAATAAACTGCCCATTTTGAAAGAAAATCTGCAGATATTTGACTTGTTGATTAAAATTGTTATGCCAATCAAAATTTCCATCTAAAGAAGTGCTGATCATTTTTTTGTTCACAAAAATGAAATAAGCCTAAATATTCAAGATTCACTAACTATGCTAATCTTGTGCACTGCTTATATTTCTTGTTTGGTAAAAGACAATTATTACCATTAAATTAAAAAAAGCATATTGTAGATAAATTTGAAGGACTTTTTAAAGAATGGTAAAAAGTACCAGGAAAACAAGACCAACCTCAGAATGCTTAAATTAGAAAGAAAAGTCAAAAATGTCTTTATTGGATTTGTTTAATATTACTCTTTAATATGATAAAAATCTAACAAGAAAAAAAAATTATTTTTTACAAGGAAAAACCTGGTAAAATAGGAAATGTAGATAAAAAAAGAAAATTTGAAAATGGAAGCAAAGTCTGTTGAAAAAAGGGCTCATTTTGAAAAGCGAAAATATAAAAAGAAAAAATTAAGGATTACTATTAAAACAAATACAAATTCCTGCAGATTTATTTGAAGATAAAAGTAACTCGTTTGAAAGTGGTAGATGTTCTGCAAATGAAGAGCGAAGTTCACTTTTTCACTTTGAGATCCCCCCCCCAAAAAAAAGAGTTGGGAAGAATATTCTAGTTAATTTTGCTGATAGTTCCTATGCAGCAAATTTAAATGACAGAAAAGTAACAATTGTTTTGACAGCAATTCTTAAAAGCATAGGGGGAGATCCATTTCAGAACAATGGGAATATATCCTTTACACACCCTTTGAGAATGAAAAGTAGAAAAAATAGAGTTTGGAATTTAAAAAATGAGTTCTCAACTGACTTTTCATTGAATGTTTACTATGATGGAAAATTACACATAGCTATTCATTTTGTTATTTTAAATTATGGTAATAATAACTCTTTACCCGGCATTGCCCAGGAATTTATTTTCCTTATATTTTATCAGGCAGAAGAAAAGATAAAATAAATAAATTTGAAGTAATTTTATGGACAAGTTTTTAAAAATATGAAGACGGTTCACAATTTATAAAATGAAACATTTTTCAAATTCATTATAACATTAGCTTAACTAAAAAACCTGATTATAAACAATTTTTAGTTTCACTACAGGAGCAAGAATAAATTGTGTGAACCCACTTTTGATCAAGCAACAAAGTTTTCCGTGAGAGAAACATAGCAATCTGAAATCCACTCTGTAGTACTTGATAGGTTGTCCCTGTAATTTGTTGAACGCGAACGTAAATCTCACTGGAAATTGCAATTATTTAAAGTTAAAAGGGAGATCCGTGGGAATAGTGGTACCTAGGAGATAAAAACTATATTTCTATTAAGATGGTCACTTTAATCACGTTGTTCAACATCTTTACACACAGCCTTGTGCCATTGCAATGTTATGGCGGGCCGAGATTACATAGTAAAACTATTGGAGATTCCAGATAGTAAGACATTTAAATCAATTAAATTCTATCTTTAAATACTCAATAGCAGTTAATTTCATTTAAATCCTTAATGTTTTTTGTTTAATTTTTTCATCCTGAGATTATTTAGAGTGCCTTGGCCCTTCAGAGCCTAAAATTCTTATATTTGAAGACTTAAGGACACATGGCACAAAATTAGGCATGATGAGTAATTTAATTCAATCAAACCAGATAAACAAGGTCAGCATTTGTATGAATAGATCACAGTAAGTCAAATGGTAAATGCACACACACACACACAAAAAAAAGTTAAAGTAAAAATAATAGAGAAATAAAAATAAAAACCAAAGAAGGAAGCAGCAGATACAAGATTGAGGCAGAAATAATGACAATGAAATTAAGATAAAATATTTAACAGTCACAGGCTTTAGAAATAGAAAGGAAGGTGTGATCCTAATTGGGGAATTTTTGAATTTCGATATTAGAAATACTGTCAAGATTATTAAAGAAACTGGTGGATTTTTTAATTATAAATATCTTAACACTGGAGAGATGTAGGGAATGACAGATTATTAATCTAAAGAACCCTCATGCGTTAATGATCATTCAAATAATTTTATTTTCTAATACTTATATACTATTAATTCTAGTTTTTGTAGTTGAACCCAAAACCGTGACGGTATATATGATAAAGAGGTGCATGTATGTCTTGTTGATTAGTTAATTTCCTTAGAGAGGGAAGAATCACATTTTATGAGAGGGTATCAAGTGCGAATGTCAAAGTCATATTTTAATAATATTATTAAATGGGTATTGAAAGTTAATTTGTTTTCAAGACTTACACCCATGTATTTAGCCGCTTTGGAACAAGTGATAAAGTGATCGTAAATAGGGATGTGCCGAAGAGGGGAATTAGCTTTTCTAGTAAGGAGAACAACTTCAGTTATTTTAGCGTTAAGAAGAACTTTCCAGCTGATAAGCCATGTTTCAAAGTTATTAATATAATTTTGAAGAGTTTTATTACGAAGTTGTATATTAGTAGACTGGACAACAACAGCAGTATTATCAGCATAGAGACAGAGATAAACCTTATTGACCTGCCGGGTTAAGATGTTGAAAAATATAAGTCCTGTAAGCGATCCTTGCGGAACACTGGATATAGAAGGTGAAAGAGAATTTTGAATTTTAATAATAAAATTTCTATTGGAAATATAGAGATGATTAGACGAACAAGAGTTATGGGAAATTTGTAGAGAATTAATTTATGGATAAGCCCTTCAATCCAAACAAGATCAAAGGCTTTAGCAGTATCAAGGAAAAGGGCATCAGTGATAAATTTATTCATGAGGCCTTCAGAGATCAGTTTAGTGATTCTAAGAAGCTGGTGAGTGGTAGAAAGATTAAGAGTAAAACTAAATTTTAAGAAGTATAACAATGCGAACTATAACTTTTGTTAAGGATGACATATTCTATAATTTTGCTAAGGGTGGAAAGAAGAGAGATGAGTTGATAGTCCGTAGGATTGGAAGGGTCTTTTCCTGGCTTGAGAATGGGCAAAATAATTACATTATTTCTACCTTGGGACACATAAGAAAGCCAAATAATGGCGTCAATGAGTCTAGTAATGCGAAGAATTACTGAATTACTAATTTTGAAAGGAAGATTTTTGATCATTTTTTTAAATGCAATTTCATCAACCTTGGAAAGGGCGACATTTCAACAACATATAGAAGAACAAAGTAATCAATCAAGCTGAAATTTTCTGTGGGGATTCTGTTTCAAGATTATTAATAATTTAATTAATTAAAATTTTATTTTTATTAATTTAATTTCGGTGCTGAGTCACGGATACCTAATTGTACCAATAGCTTTTTAAACTCCTTTCGCTATAACTGTTTTAAAGTAAGATACCTTTATTAAATTCTTTTAAAATCCTTTTATTTATATTTTTTTATCTTTTAAAATTGAAACAAATACATTTGAGAAAATTTTAATCATTTTAAAGACATAGAGGTTTTCGTTTTTTAAAACCACACGGGTACTCCGGAATTGATACGCCAGTTGCCACTTAAAGTTACAAGCAGTTCTAGATAAGTTACAAAAAAGTTAATGATTCTGTACATGGAAGAAACATTTTCCTACGAAAAATAATAAAAACATTGCAATTAATCTTGTTAAACATTGCAATTAAGTTTGTTGCTTGAAATAATTTTAAAATGAATCATAATTAGATTAAAAGTTAACAACAATCAAAATGATAAATTGACTAATATATCCATTATTATGCAAAAAAAAATTAATCATTTACCGATTATTTGAAGAAATGTGGGAAAATCTCAATACAAGCATCGCTTCAATATGTACTTGGAAGCGTAGGAAATAACTTTTAACTCTTGCCACCGTGGTGTCAGGAAAATCTTTTTCCTATGAGTATAGTAAACTTCTAGTGGCATCTTTAGAATCGAAAACAAACTGAGGTGTGGTGGTTAATTTTCAAAATGTTGTGGTGGTTGTTTTTTATGTTACCCGTTTCTCAAAGTAAGTTATTTCAAAAATTAAAATGATAATATATTTTTATTTACAAAAACGTATTGTAAAGCAATTTGAAACCATATATTTTATAGGAAGCATATTACTTAACTTTAATTTGCAATTTCTGTTGTATAAAATTGTTTTGTTATGAATTTTATTTTATTCATTTACTACCCACCGAGCCTCACTTTAAATTTTCAGATATAAATAACGTTTATACAAATTATCAAATAAAAAGTTATTTAACAAAATAGCGAAATTTTATTGTAAAACTATTTAGCGTAAACTTGTTTTTCCTTTCATATTAATTATTTTGAAGGAATTCATTTTGTGCTGTAATATGTAATGGAAGATAATGTTATTCCCAATAGTTTTCGAAACCATACAAGTTATAAATTTCAATAAACATCATTGGAATATTTATTAAACAATTTATAGTTCTTGATTGGAAACCCACAGGTTTTAAAAACAATTTTTAATCATTTTGGTATAAATTCAAATTAATTTCTTAGTAAATTTCTATCTTGTGTTACAGATTTTAATTGCTGTTTTGAGGAAATGTTTTTGAATTGTTTTTTTAAAATTAGGGCCAAATATGTTCTATTGGATTCAAATATGATGACTGTGAAAGCATTTTAATGACTTCATTACACTTGTAAGACATCCTCAATTAAATACTAAAGACACTATGCTTAAGATACTGATAAAACTTTGTCATTCTTTAGAATCTGAGATTTTCAGGTGATTTTAGATATTTAAGATGTACTTACGTTTCTACTGTTCTATGAGCCATCAGTTAATTTGAACTTGCGTACCTACTCCAGTAGATAGATCGCATGTACTCCGACATCATAATTTCATTAACACCATATATTATGAATAGAAGTTAAATCTTCTAGTATCTTCAAATTATTTTGTTTTTCTCCAAACCATTATGCTTTCTTGAATAAATATAACATAGTAATAACATATTTTTTTATGTGTCTGGTAAACGAAATTCTAAATTTTTATTTCTTTACATTAATGAATTTTTCCTTGTGACTTAACCACATTCTAGTCTTTGAACTGTTTATGGATTTACATATATTCTATGGTACTCTTGCTGTAGGTTCTTTGACTGTTAATCTTTGATTTGTAATTTTTTTTTTTTAAGTGATAATTCACTTCAGTCCATGATATAGTTTTATTGTCCTTCCTAATCTTTATTTACTGCTTATTCTGTGTTGTTTTTCTAACATTTTACAGTAGAAAAACAGCTGGATAACTTTAACTGTTTGCAGGGGGGGAAAATCAAAAAATGATTTCCATAGCAGGACAAATTGCATTTTTGTAGCAGCTTTCAGTAGTTTTGCAGCAGCATATTTTTATATGAGAAGTTCATCTTCAGATTTCAAGTTGTATGAAAATTAATATAATGTTTACCAATTATATGATTGGTAGAAAATAAAGTTGCATGATTTGTACCAAAATTAAAATGAACTCAAGTATTTCATATGTTATCAGAAATTCAATGCAAAACTAATTTATTGATACATACATTAATTTCAAGAAGAGAATTAGAATAGAATATTAAATGTCTATTTAATGTACATTAATAAATACATCCATTACTGAATTGGATGCATTTCAGTAATGGATGTATTTATTAAGACATTTTGTGCTTTTTAAAGACTAACATTTTTTTTTATCCTCTTTGCAGCTTTAAATATTTTGGAATTCTTAGCAATTAATATTTTTAATGGAAATAATGTACCAATTTTTAATGGACTTCATATAAAAATATGATTAGTAACTAATGGAAAAAATAGATTTTTTTCAATTTTGTTTTGGCATGTTTATTTTTTACATTGAATATTTTATTTAAGGGAAATACTAATTATATATTAATTATTTTAAATATATTATATTAAGAAATAAAAGATTAATTTAAAAGTATCAAATTATATATGAGTATGAAAAAAATTCTTATAATTTTACTATAAGTTATTTCTATTTGTATAAACAAAAATGGTGTTTTTTTAGTTTTAAAATTAAATCTAAAATTATCTGCATCCATTTTTTGAAAAAATATAAAATATAGTACACAAATTAAAAAAAAAAAAAGTGAAAAGGCGAATAAACAATTACATATAGGTAAATAATGGATAAATGTCATAAATATGTTTTTACATATTATTTAACAGATCTTATTATTGAAAATTTTATTATTTATGGATATAACATAATTTTCTGTGGAAAAAGAAGTAATTTAATGTAAAGTAAAGAATTGCTTCAGTTGTTCAGATGACAGATTACAGCTAATTTGTAAATTTTTATTAAAAATAAAATTATTTTAAAATTTGCATATTTAACAAGATAATAAATAAAAAAAAATGTCTAATGAAGCATATTAGTTATAGAGAAAAATCCAGTAGGTTTTAGAAATTAAAAAAAAATTATGCATTGGGCTGAAAAATTTACAAATGTAAAATATTAATAAAATTTGAAATTATTTTAAATTTAATACATTTATTTGAAATAGCTATTGTAGAAACATTTAGCAGTATATGTTCACAAACAAATTATTTATCCTATTTATTCCTATAAAGAAAGCATATATGGTGCCACGATATAAAATGTATCTCCCATCACTAATATGAAGACAGCAAGATGAATTTTGTTGTTAACATAACCAATAAATCCTATTGCCAACAAAAACGTCGTAAAAGCAGAACTCTTACCTCCTCTAGTTGAAATTTTAATCGAAGCTAGCCGAGAATTGACTCATTTATATTTGGCTATTTTTCTAGAGTTACTAAATCAAAATAAAAAAATATCTCATTTTTGGGGGTTTTGTAGCTAAATGTAGCAAGGAATGAATTCTGAGTCATATTTTCCATTCCTGTATTTGAGGAATTTTTGTAATATAATTTTTTCCTTTTTTCCTAAATGCATATTAATAAATTTATGAAATATGCTTGTGTACTGTACTGGTGGAAATATTGTTTATATACAAAATACTAGGTAAAAATAATTAACATTATATAAAATGATTTTTTAATTGTGGCAAGTTGTGATTGAAAAAATGTTTAATTACTTTTGAAAATTATTGTGTAGTAGTTAAATATGATACTTGTCTATATTATATGCCAAAACTTTAGTGAGATTTATTTATGTGTAAAAATATATATATTTTTAATTTTCACAAAATTCGAAAAATATATTTAATAAACTATACTATATTATTTAGAATAAGTTGTCTGTCTTTTCTGGGAATTATAACCAATATCATTCATAGTTGAAAACTTTTATGAAGCACTATTGATATAAGGTTTTTAATTTTTATGATTAAATAAAATAACTTTGAATCATCACTTAATCTCATCATTTACCAAAAAATTAACTTTAAATTCAATCATTTCTTTCATTTGGGTCATTTCTCAATATTATGTACTTTGCAGACACAGCATTTACAATATATAAAATATATTTTTATAAAAAAATTGAGTTAAGTAATTAACATTTATTTTATAAAATTACTACATATCAATACTTCAGATTGTGCATTAATTTCTATATTGAAACAAATTGACATTTAAAAAAAATATGAATATTGTGGGGCAGGATTTGAAAAACTTCGCTGTCTATTGAAATTAAAATTTTGTCTATTACTTTTCAAATTTTTGTGCAATTAAAATAAATTCCATTAATTTCATTAAAAATAACACTATCAAAGCAATATAGCTAGAAAAATTAAGTAATGATAAAGAAAGTAGTATTGAATCTCATTCCTTAATACACTCATGTCCATAAATTAAGGATAATGAAGTTCAGGCAAAGAAAGAGACAGAAGCAAAACAAATTTGACTTATTTGTAAAGTCTATTTATTAAACAAAAGGTAAAGAGCAAAAAAGATGCTATATGTTTGACATAATTAATAAAAATTGCGATTTTTACTCCCTGGAGCAAATTTCAAAAAACAGTATAACATGGTTAGTATGATGGTTAATATGGAGTATGTCTCCCGGACGATGCAATACAGGCCTTACAACGCCTAGGCATGCTGAGTATCAAATTATCAATCTGATCTTGGGGAATATTACACCACTCATCAAGCAATGCCCTCCGAAGTTCCGGTTGACAGGTGGGAGGGGGTTGACGGGCTGCAATTCGTCGGCCAAGCATATCCCACACATGCTCTATTGGATTCAAGTCCGGTGAGTATGCTGGCCAATGCATACGACTGATATCCTCCAATTGAAGTCATTCGTCTACAATGTTTTCACTGTGAGAACGGGCGTTGTCATCCATAAACAGAAATTCAGCACCCATGGCGCCTCGAAACAAACGTACATGTTGTTCCAGAATGACATCCCGATAGATGTGGCCTGTCATCGTTACACTCTGAACATACAGATCAGTTGTGGAACCAAGAATAATTCCTCCCCAAATGAGCCATCCTGCACCCCCGTAACGGTGACGCTCAATGGTGTTCTCTTGGTGGTAACGGGTACCTGGCGCTCTCCATATGAAAGTCCGGCGAGAATCAGACTGCAAACTAAACCTGGACTCGTCAGAAAACATCACACCAGACCACTGTTGCGGTGTCCACAATGCATGCTTTCTACTCCAGGTTAATCACAGGCGACAGTGAGTTGCGGTAAGTGGAACACATCTGACAGGCCTACGAGCATATATACCAATGTGCCCTAAGCGTCTGTACACGGTCTGCCTTGAAACTGTCGTACCGGTAGCTGACGAGACAGGTCTGATGCTGTGCTCCGTCTGTTTCTTTTGGCAGTAACTGCTAAATACCGGTCCTCATTCGGCGTTGTAACTCGGGGGCGGCCTGTGCTGTAACATCTACTCACATTACCATCATCTTGGAATCGTTGCCAAAGCCTAGAGATGACACTCTGGGCGATTCCAAGTTCCTCGGATACTTCCTGCTGGGTACTTCTACATTCCAGTCGTCCGATAATTCTACCACGTAAAAAATCATCCAGATGCTTCCTTTGGGCCATAACTATGCGGTTATTGCACTGAAAGGCTTTTAAAGCGCTTGTGAACAATTTTACTTCTTTGCCACCTTTCCTTATATACCCCTCTCTTACACTCTCGTCATTGTGACGTACTATCCGCGCCATCTGGTGGTTTCCTGTAATTTGCATATTGTTCTTCAAGATGTCTGTGATAATTCTACAGGTGACATTTTTATTTTAGAGTTCAATTTCTGTGTGATTTTGAATTATCCTTAATTTATGGACATGAGTGTACATACATATAAATATAATGTCGGTAGTATGCTTTTCTTTATAATCAAATAGTTGTTAGTGTTCAAGGTTTTATTTATTGGAGGAAAGGGTTTTTAATAGATAAATTTAGTATTGGTAGTCATAAGTTTGTTTTCATTTAGATTTTTCCACTTGCATAACACTTTTAAATGAAAATATAAGCATTGTACTATTATGTAATTTAATATTTATATATATTAAATTAAATCTAATCTATAAAAAATCATTTTTACATAGGCATGGATTGCATTAAATTTTAAATAATGTATAAATTAATCCTATTTTAATGAAAACTTACCTGAATTTTTCTGAGGAAACTGCTATATCAATTATTAATGTTATAAATTGCTGCTAGTTATGATGATACCTCCCTTACTACTGATAAGCATAAAAAAAAAACCTGTTCTGTAACCTCTATATTATTGAAAATTTTCATTTAAGGCTATGTTATACTTCTATGAGGATTTTCTACAGTTAATTAATTTTATAGATTTCTTTTTCTCATAAGAAATGTTTAACAATTTTTCATCATTCTAAACGAAGGCTTATGCATTATTTCTGATATGTACTTACAGGATTTTTATTTTAAAAAAAAAGGGATTTATGTTATAAAATTTAAGCCATTATTAAATGTCAGAAATATATAAAAGATATTATGAAGGTACCATAATTTACTGCCTGTAATCCATATATTATACATTAAAGAACTTTATGGTGCACATTTTCGGTCGCTGATAATTTAGCCTTTTTTTGGAAGTTTCAAATAATACAATAGTTGTTTTTTCTCTATCGTATCAATGTTATGCCCCACATCCTTAAACCTATCGACACTTTACTGTGATGATCAGATATATTACTAATTATGTGTTTAAAGACAACTTCATTCTCATTTCATCTCTCAACTATTGCTGATCTCATTAAAATGGTGTAATAGATATGGATAGCTGTTTTACATAATGATCAGATGTATTCATGTGTTCATGCAAGGATTTAACATGACAACTATATGAGTTACTGAGTAGCAGTTTCACCTTATTTTACATGCCACTCATGTTTTCTTTCACCTATTCTTGTAAAATTGTAATAATTTTTTTGCTAGGTCTGTGAATTGATTTTGAGGGATTTACAATAGATGGCATAACATATGCTAGATCACAACTTACACTTCTGTAATTATATTCATATCGAAGCTCTGCCAAAGGATTTACTTTTATTTTTCATTTTGCTGAAGTGTCAACAATATATTTTTTCTCGGCTATGAAGATGCTGCATTAGGAGCCAACAAAACGCCATTTACGCAAAGTTTTACTTTTTTTGTTTAATCAAAAGAAAAGTGCTTGTGGAAGCTAACGGTGATTGATATTATTATTCATTGATAACAGCATGTTAATATTAGTTTCGACTTTTTAGAAGTGGTGATTTCAATACAGTTTACAAAGTTCAAAGCGCATGCTCTGTACTATGAGCTGCTTCAACTAAATGAAACTATCACTGGTGAACTCTACTAAAACAATTGATGCATGTGAGCTGCGCATTGAAGGAAAAATGAAAGCAATTTGAGGAAAGGTAACATAAAGTAATTTTTGTACATAACGCTTAACCACATGTTGCTTGTGTAGTCAAAAAAATACTTCACCAGATATTGCACCATCAGGTTACTACTTGTTCCGATTCATGGAACACAGCCTGCCTAAGCAGTGCTTCCAATCTTATAAAGGTACGAAGATTTGTTCAATTGGGGGGATAGCATTAAAAGATGAGTTGTTCTTTCTATGCGGAATCCATATGCTGGCAGAAAGATGGGATAACGTAGTGGCTAGCAATGGACAGTACTTTGAAAAATAACAATGTACACAATTTTTCACAATAAAGTCATGAATTTACAAAAAATCCATCAAAATTAATTCACAGTCTGCATTAACAATATTATTCACAGTCACAGTTTGTATTATTTTCACTTATAAAATGTTGATTCCTCTCTGATATGAAGTTATATTATGTTTTGACAATGTGTATATATATATTAGTTAAGCTTGAAGCTTTCTTAAAAATGTTAAGTGTTTAAAATATGTTAGAATCAACAGAAAGTTATTTTTATTCATCAGCATATAGATTTAAAAGATAAAAGTATTTTTTATTTCTGATAAATTATCAGAATATTTTGCTTCGAGCAAGAGAATGCCAAGTTTCCTAGTTATATTTTTAGTTATTTTCTACTGTAGTGTTATAAAATACACTTAACTTATATATTGATTTTGAAGATTTTTAATGCTTATCTTCTTTTTTTTTTACAAAGTTTCATGTGAACTTTGGTGTTATAGTTGTGTTAGTTCTCAACCTGGTTGTGAAGAATTTTATATTGATTGGCGAATTCATCATGCAATAACTTGTCCACGGGAAGATGATAAATGTGTAAAAATCATTGAGAGGAAAGGAGGTAAGTCATTATATTTCTTATCGAACAGGGTGGTGACCAAACTGAGAAAAGTCAGAGAAATTTATAAAAATATCTAAAAATCAGAAGAAATTACGAAGGGACCATTTTGCGCCAATCACGCGCGATATTGCACTATCATTTCTCTACATCCTAATGACGTCAAGTTAACAATCATAACAGCAACCCAAGAGAGCTTTCTTTTAAGGGTATGAAGACTTTTTGGAATTTCATTACAATAAGCTGATGAATGTGGCTAACAGCAACCCTAATGAAACTTTTGGTTTTCAATATCCTTTTTTTTCTTTATTAATTCTGGAATGTCATGAGTAATGTATTTCATGACATATGCTATCTTAGGATTTTCAAGATAGATTCATTATTTTGTCAAAATTTCCAGTATTTTTTACATGTAAGAATTGTAATATACTGTTCTGATAGATTTTAGGATGTTCATTCCATTTTTTTAATAATGTATGTTGTACTCGTACAGTGATTTCTAGTAAAGTGAAAGCCAGGAAACTGTTAGGTTTTTCTGAAAGTAATTTAATTTTTCCTGGTGAAAATGAAAGACAACTTTCTTATAGTGCATAAATATTTTATTGAATTATATATTCTCCATTGTGGCCATTACCTTTTGCCATCTTTCCGGCAGTAGCCTGATTTCATGCTCATAAAACTTCTAATTATTGCTGGCAAAAAACTGATCAAGTAATTTTTGAGATCCTCATTTGAAGTAAAGGTTTTGCCATTTAAAATTTTTTTTGTAGAGAACTAGTAATAATTCGAAGGTACCAAGTCTGGAGGCTATAGTAGTACATCCTATCGAAGCTGTAAAAGCTTTTGTTGAGTTACCAAACTTGTCTTTCATTATCATGGTGGAACACTATGCCTTTTCTATTTGAGTGAATCACTAAATTTGTCTAGTTGATGGCAGTGCACTTCAGAATTGATTGTGATATTGTCTGGTAAAAGTTATTTATAAAAAATAAAAAAAATTCGCTTGAAATTCTACTGAACAAACAGCATCACCTTTTTTTCCCTATGATTTCTTGCATTTAACATTGTTGTAGACAGCCCATTTCTCGTCCCCAGTGAGGATTCGTTTTCAAATTGTTCGAGGAGCAAATTTCTTTTTATAAAAATATATGGAACCCATATGCTGAGTTTTGAAATGAAATCAAGGCGTTTCATGTGATCATGAACGGTCAAATTCGATAAATTTATCTCTTAGCAATCTCACGAGTTGTTATTTGGCAGTTTGCCTCAATCAATGCCTTCGTCAGTTTTAACTGACTTTCTAGAAGGTGGTGCATCTTCAACTGTCAAATTGCAGGAAAGAAATTTTGCAAACCAGTTTTGGTATTGACATTCTATCAATACAACTTCTCCATACACAAGGAATAATTTTTTTCTTGCTTGAATAGTATTTTTGCCTTTTTACTTATTGAGAAGTAAAATATGCCAAAAATGTTGCCTTTCCATATTTGGTAGGGCACCAAATAAAAAGAATGGGCAGAATCAAACAAGCCTTGAAATCTATAAGGACAACAGCTTAATTGTATTTTTTCATAGCCAACTTCCCAATAGAGCACCTAAAGTGTAAAAAAACAAAATTACCTTCTGATCAAATCCATAATATAATTAGAATTTGCAAATCAGGGAAATTTTTTTTTTTTTTTTTTCAGTTTCTGTAACCACTTTGTCGAAGGCTTCATTTGAATTCCTTTTGTTTGTGAAATTCTCATACCGAGTTTTTAACTTTATTTTAGTGGATAAATTTATAACCCGCGATTGCTTATCCAATTTGGAAGGACAGAAAAAGGACATTCCTGCTGATCGATATGATGGCTGTAGGAAGGCAGCAGAACAACCTAAACTTGCAGTATATGTTGAAAATCATATAACACAACTTGAAATAAAAAAGTATGTATTATTGTAAATAATTTTTGTTGCTTAGAAGTATCATCAAACAATAATGAAATCTGTTGCTATAAAAATGTGTATGTTCCGTGTAACGTGACAATTTTTTCTATTTCAGCCAATACTGGAATGAAGTGACTTACTGTTTTTGCGAGTTTGATCAATGGTGCAATCATGGAAACTTCTTATATTGCAATAAGTGCATTTTAATTCTAATAACGGTTTTTGTATTAAGTACTATGATCAATAATTTTATCTGATCGACTCGATGTGAATAACATGAAGAATCATTAACATCAAATGAGAATATCATGAAGAATTCATATTTTTTGCTTAAAGATCTGTTAGTTTTGAAACTGTAATATACCTTTTTATTTTTGGTGTTTGTTAAGGGTTGTGTAATGGAATTTTCACATCCTTTTTTGTTTTCATTTTCCATCCATTATTCTTAGAATTTATATATATCTACACATTGTTGTGAAAGTTTTTTTATTCATGTTTTAATGTACAAGAAAAACCTCTCATTTTTCAAAATGTAATGTTTAATAAAATATATACTTTTTAACGGTGATATTTCTCTCTAAATAAAGTGTTCAATAAAAAGATCCAACAAATGTTATACTGATGTCTTCACTGAAGTTTGCAGGACGTGAACGAGGCCTCCAGAATTGCCAATTATAATATACTGCAAAATAAATAAATATCAAATTAGAGAATAACTGAATGACATATTTATCATTCCTGCTTTATATATATTTAAATGAAAGTTGGGAGATTTGCTTTACACTATAGTTTTCAATAATTTCATCTCCATTTAAAGGCCTGTTATCTGAGTGCAGTAATCTCTCTTTAATTGGGCATGCTTGGATCACGATTGTGCCAGATTATCGAGCACCAATATAGTTTTTAAGGGATATAAGAATTGAAATGCACATTTCAAACCTGTGCAGATGATATAATCTCTAGCAATTGTACTACTTCATGTAAATATTTTCCAAGAATATCGTCGAGCAAATCAGACTTTTCGTTGGTCGCAAAAAAGATTTTGCAATATGGGCTTTCAGGGTCATATGATAAAAAAGTTTCAAAATACATTGCCATTTTACAAAATTAACCTTATCTGGCAATAAGAAAGTATGTATATAATTAGTTATTATTTACATATAAAAATGTAAATTTAAATTATATTTATTACTGCTTAATATGTAATTACATGATTTTTTAAAAAAGCTGATGTTTTTTCAATGACTCTTTATTAGATACAAAATCAAATTGTGTATTTTTTTTAATTCGTCTAATCTCTTATAAGTTAAAGGTACTTCATCTTCCTTTACACTATTATTCCACGAAATAAACCATTTTCTTTCATGAATGAAATTCTAGCACTGGACAAATTAAATGGAAAGAATTAAGATAATATGTAATAAAACTAATGCCAAACGTAATCTTGTTCTACAATATGCATACAGTAAACTAAACTGATAGCAGAGATGCTTTAACTCTTTTTTTTCCTAGTCAATATAAAAATTTTCAAAACGCATACTTACATACATCTCGAGGACGAAGCAGAACAGAAACCGTGGAACAATTTGACAAACATGGCACAGATGGATCCAAAACTATAAGTCTATATCCTTGTCCCTGGGCAACCCACACATTTGCAAAATCTGTTAAAGGCTAAAGGCATAATTAAGATATATGTATAAATAAAAAAATTATTTCACAGCAAAATGTAATCTTTTATTAGTTTTTGCCATTTATAACAGATAAACAGAATGACCAATTGATTTAAATGGCTATTTAAGAGGACTTTTTTATAGATAAACCTTCAATACTTATTTTAGATACCACCATAATTTGTTTTAAAATATTTACAAACTGAAATCCTATACAAGCAATACAATTTTTTTGTAGTTTAATAATAACAAAGATACCTTACTCAAAGATATGTACTCAGCAATAAACACAACTTTGTTTTTCCTAGTATTAATACAAATATTACCAATTAAGTTTCTTTCTTGTATAACATATTTTAATGTTGGGATCTTATTTTTTTTAATTTTGAAAACAATGCAAGTCTTTAATGAGTTTTTTTTTAGTGTAAAAAATAGTAAAGTAGCATTTCCTATTAACACTTTACAACTATTATATATATAAAAAATACAGGTCTGGTTTTAGAACATAGAATAATTAATTCTGTCAATTAAAATGGAGAAAATCTTGATAGGAAGAAACAATTTTTTAAAAAGGTAATTCATTTATTATATTTACTGAAAAATATATAAAATTGTAATGAAGAAAAACGATAAATTGTATAAATAACTAAAAATTCTCTGTTTAAGCAATATTGAAATAAAACAAAATTCAATAAGCTAGAAGTATAAGTAAAAGAACAAGAAATTTTTTTTTGGGATTCCATAAAACTATTACATATTTTGTAATGAAATAGTCAATACATTGTTGCCAAGCACTTGTAAGCAAGTATTAAGTAAAAAATATAAAATAAAGCTTATTTTGTATTTACATTGATATCATTTCTTGTTTATTAGTAATATGGGCTTTTACAAGACTAAAATCTAATGTGAAATAAGCCAAAAAGTATATATAGAGTAAACCCTTGCCAAATACAAGGGTTTTATCACTAATACAATTACAGGGGTGGAAAATCAAAAAATGTTTTTCGTAGCGGGGCAAATCACATTTTTGTAATAGTGGTTTCGTAGTAGTGTATTTTTACATTAACAATTCTTCAGACTTCAAGGCATATGTGAATTAATTTTATATTATTTAGCAATCACTAGATTGATATGAAATAAATCACATGATTTGTACAAAAATTAAATTAAACTCAATCATTTTGTACGATGTTTGAAATTCAATACGAAACTAATTTATTGATGTATTTATAAGAAAATTAGAATCAAATGTTAAAAATTAATTTTTATTTAATGCATAAAATATGGATGTATTTATTAATACTTTTCAAATTTTATAAAGGCTAGGAATTTTTCTTTATCCTTTGTGCAACTTTGAATATTTTAGAAACCTTCTCAATGAATATTTTTAATGAATTTCATATAAAAATATGATTATTAAATTATTTAATAGGAAAAATATATTAAATTTTTCACTGAATTTTCTTTTTACATTAAATATGTTATTAAATTCAATAAAAATTATTTTAAATAAATGGTAGTAAGAAATAAAAGATTTATTTAAAAGTATCAAATGATATACGAGTTTTGATTAAGTAAGGAAAAAAAAAAAAAAAATGCTTATATGTTTATTATATGTTATTTCTATTTGTATAAGCGAAAGTATTTCTTTTTTTTAAATGAAATAAAATTATATATATATATACAATTTTTGAAGAAAAAAATGTAGCACAAAAAACTCCAATATGTCATGCTAAGAAGAAAGAACAATAATTATGTATAGGTAAATAATGGATAAATGTCATATATATGTTTTTAAATATTATATTACAAATCTTAATTTTGAGAATTTTATTATTTCTAGATATAACATAGTGGTAGATTTTCTAACCACAAAAATTTCCCGAATTTCGTAAACACATTTGTGGAAAACAAATGCGCTTACAAAACAAAAATTAATTATTTTAAAATTTGGATATTTAACATAATAAATAAAAAAAGGACGAATAAAACAGTTGCAGAGAAAAATTCAAAAAATTTTAGAAAATAAAAAATAATTATGCATGGTGATGAATAATTTACAAATATAAAATATTAATAATATTTGAAATTTATTTAAATTTAATACATTTATTTGAAATAATTATTGTGGAACATTTAATAGAATAGATGGCGCCAAGATATAGACTTCCATCATTTAAAAAAATGTTTAGCCTATCACAAATACTGATGCAACCAGTAAACCCTATCGCATGCAGAAAACTCATAAAAGCAGAACTCTTACACTATTGATAAAGTCTTTCCCCTGTAATAATGATCTTCTTATTCATTTTATGCTATTTTACCTGGTTAGTAAATCAAAATAAAGGAAATTTTTAATTTTTGGCACAGAAATGCGAAATTTGCCATTTTTGCAGCAGAATGTAGTAAGGGATGAATTTTGTCGCAGTTACGTGCAGATTTTCCACCTCGCAAGCACAGCACTGTTTTCCAACGACTCTCATAAAGTATTGTTTTTTCTTCATTTCGGTCAAACTTCATTGAAAATTCAGACAGTTTCAGTACCTTTTTTCAGTTTCAGCTTTTGTAAAAATAAGGCACTTTATCTCATTCACTTTTGTTGCTTTCACTGTCGGTTGGTGTAATAAGATTTAATTCATCATTGATTGAACATCATTCTAAGTAATTCAATGACTACTGAAAAATCTTCACCGCCAATTATATTTGCAAATTTGCCAAAATTTTTAACTCCATTTTCAATAAATTGAAATTCATCAAAAAGATTGATAAGATAGGGGTAGAGCTATAGCAACACAGCTGGCACTTTGCACTGTATAAATAAAATTAATGTTGGACAAATTAAATTGAAATAAGATAATGCATATGTACAAAATTGCATCCTGCAAGGGGTTACTGTATATATGTAAATTTTGGAAAATGACTATGATGCTGTTATATTCTCTTTAAGAAGGCTGACTTCAAATTTAACTTAGAAATATTAGATTTCAAAATTATAAGAAAAAGAAGCCTTAGTGAATGCAAACCTTTTTAAATTGGAAATAAAATAAATAGTATAACAAGACAAGTACTTACAATTTATGGTAGGTAATTAATTATGTATATAATAAATTAACAGAATTTGAATTTTTTCACTTATTATGATAATTACAAAAATACTTAATTGTAGCTAATAATTTATTTTTCTTTGTAATGCTTACAAATTAGTTTCTATAATGTTACTACCAAAAGTTAAAATTCAGGAAATGAAGGATAACAAGACCTGTAACCCAAATTTTAATATGAATGAGTATGTACAAAGTAATTAAATTTTTGTTATAATTTGTAAATAAATCTTTCACAGATTTACTTTATAGTTAGAAGAGCACTCATGAATATATAAACTAAAAAGGAATATTAAATGAGTAGGAGAAAGAAAAAAAGTTTAAATAGCTTGAAATAAAATTTTGAAACTTTTTTTCATCCATTATGAGCCACGGATTATAAATAAACAAAAAATAACTAAAAAAATACCAAGAAAAACTGAGGTGCTTCAGCTCCACTAAGGTATAAGAAACGTTCTAAGGCAACTTCACTATTATTTGGAATGAAGTATGGGCGAGGAAAAATTTTTCGAACTACACGAGCAGCAGCAACGCGATTTATCTTCCTGTATAAGAACAAAGTACTATAATATAGAAATAAATAAAAACACAAAATAACAAATAAAAAGTTCTTAATGAATTTAAAGTCATAGCTAATAAAATTTTGAAACAAAATTTATATAAATATTTGTGTATTTTCTCATATTTCAATAAAGTAACTTTTACTGAACATAAAAAATTGGCATTTCTTTTTCTGTGTATATTAAATGAATTCAGAATTAAATGTCAAAAACTAGTTTTGTATTGTATGAAGTTAGAAAATTTTCCCACTAAATTGATTAATATAACTTTAATTATAATGCATTTTGATTCGTATCTTTATAATGCAAATCCTGAGTAAATATAATATAAAAAGTACATATATATTTTACCATGTTACTTGAAATGAATTCCTTGAAGCAGATCTATCCGAGAAAACATCTTTAGGAGAACAAAAGTCCTTTTCACTACATAAAAATCTGGCAGTTCCTTGATCAAGAGCCATATTATAATCCATATAAAGATTTTTTAAATCATTGAATGATACTATATTCTGCAAACTATCCTTCAAAAAGAGGGGAAAAAGAATATTGAAATGTGTGAAGCATAATTATTTAACAGTTTTCAGTAAATATCAAAACACACCAGTGTACTTTATAATAATAATAATAATAATATATAGTTAAAAGGATATTTTAGGTATCAGCAAAAATTTTCTTAAAAACTTTTAAGATCAAAGAAAAGCAATTTAATTCCTTATTTTATAGATTTAATGGAGTTTCAATAATTTGTATGCAATGTACTGCTATTCTAAAATAGCAGTAAAAGAAAACACCACTTTAAAGTTAAAAAACTTAGATGGCCACAGATTCCATTTGTTTAACTAATAATAATAATAAAAATTAAAAAAAAGTATGACATTTAAACTATAATTGCTCATTCCTTCATTTTGATTTTCTAAACTAAATCATTTTTGTATAAATGCTTAAAGCTTTTACTTCAGTGCACGATTAACTTTTGTTTTTGTTTTACAAAATAAATTATTATACACAACTTTATCATTCACATTATCACTCTCATTTTCTTAATAACATACATAGCCATACAAATCTGAACTTTTTTTATCATCTATGAAAGAATTACACATATATAAAAAAAAAAGTTTTAAAAATGTAAACATTTCTAAAATTTAAAAAATAAATAACTATATTATTTATATGAAAAAACTAATAATTAATCTATATGAACATTTGTTTATAATTTAAAATATTGTATAAATTTAATAACAGCTTAATCTAAAATTTATATATATCATTTACATTGTGTTTTTTACATTACAAACCTCACAAAGTAGCTCATAAAAGTTTTAAGACACTTTTCCAATCATAAGACTGTAAAAATAATAATGAATACTTTCATAATCATACTTTAATAAAACTATTCTTTTAGTTTATAAAGTTTGTATCAGTCATAAAACAATACAAGATAATAAATTTAACATTACTTTGAATAAAATAATATAATAAATTTTTTAATTTAACAGGAATTAAGGATTTTTACACTACAATACAAAGAGTATAGTTTCAAGTTATATATACATAACATTATTTAAACTGAATAAATAAGCAGGGTAAGAACTGAGTTATGAATTAATTCATTTTATAGTTGAAGTTCAATATCTATAATTCAATATAGCCATAATTAAAAAAAGTCTTTCTTTATAGGAGTTAGTAGATTTTTTTAATACTTTCCCCTCCACAGTTGGTTTTTACCAAGTATATGGGCAGGGGGACTTGGAGATAAAATGACAGCATGAAGAAATTCAAGAATTAAATAATGGCATACAACAATGAAGAAATTGCATATTAATTTAGTTATGCTAAATAAAATTATTATGAATAGTTAGTTCTTTTGCTTATCATAAAGATGGGACACTCTAAAACTGCTTTATGATAACACCATAGTCAGGTATACATTACTAATGCACATGTTAATTGTATTACACAAATAGTAGTTGAAACAATGTTTTTTATGTTTCATAATATTAAAAATTCACCAGTCATTTTCACTACCAGCAGACTTTGAGGAGAATGTCAAATGACAGATATGCCATTAGACAATTGAGTTAAAAAGCTGTTATACAATATTTATATAAATCTATGTTATTAAAATTGAAAGTAATTGAATAAATTAAAAAATAAAATACTGAAAAAGGTATTAATCTTAAAAGGTAAAGGCTTTAAACAGAAGACAATTTTTTAAAGAAAGAGTTAAACAAATATTGCTATAGAGGACACAATTGAAAGATGACCAAAATGATCAATTTTAATGTAATTAGCATTTCTTCAATACATTCTATTTCTGTCCTATTCTGATGATGGGACAGTAGGAATTTAAATAAAAATGCAACCATCCATGGTAAAAATTCAAGGATTACCATGACGAATTATATTTTCTCTTGACAATCAATTTGTTGAAGTCAAAATTGAAGCTTTGGGAGTCTACAGTATTTCATAAAATTTAATCTATAAAGAGCAAGTTATAAAAGATACATTTGACTTACTCTCACAATAAATGGCTGTTCATTAAGCACATAATTGCTACTATAATTAGGAAAGCCAGTAAGATCCACCAGAGTTCGTATATCTTCGCATGGCCAACAATCTAAGGGTAATTCATAGTAGAACGGATTCCTTAATAAACATTCTTCTTCATGCCATTCTGGTAAAAAAAAATTAAAACTTTAACAGCATTATTTATAAATCTAATAAAATAAAATGATAAAAGGTTTGAACAAATCACATTATAAAAATAGATATATATATATAAACTTGCATATAAGCACATCAAAAGTGATTTTTAATTTTACCAATGAGCATCACAAGATTAATAAATTAACTTATATAAACCAATATTCCCAGAAATGTAATCATGACAAAATATTAATTTAAGAATTTTCTAAGGAATTCTTACAAATAAACATTTATCTTATGAATAAAGTAAATTTTTATAGCAGAAATTTAATTTAACATTATGAGAGATTTCGTTTTTACTTCTTACCATAAGCAGCAAGCATTCATAAATCTGTTTTTACAAACATTTTTGTTTGCAATCAAAAAGCTCTTATTTAAATTCTTAGTATGAAGTAAAGATTCAACAAAGAAAACAATATCAGCTTTCACTCCTGCTACTAAATATATATGCATTCTACTTTACTAAAACCTTTACTTGCATCTGCATGTTGCATAACAAAAACTTGCAAGTTCTAGGAAATTATCCAAATAATAAGAAACAAAGTAAGATTTAAAAAAAAATAAAATTAATCATAGGAATATTTTTATATTTATAGCAAACTGAATTTATATGCATCTTAGATAGTTAATATATCTGAATAAAAGTGTTAAATAAGTATTAAAAATTTCTTTATAATCATACAAAAAAGCAACTTAAAAGGAAACTTCAAAAGCGAGATAAGACTTATAAATAGTAGGTTCTAATTCTTGATTCACTTAACATCATGAAATACAGGTTTGCTGATAAGTTTAGTTCTTAATTAAAAAAATAATTAATTACCAGATAAGAACTCATACTTCAACAGCAAAGGCAGTGTCCATAACCGAACTGATCGCATTGTTGGATATATAAAACTTTGGCAGTTTCTCATAACAAATTTTTGGGCAGAATTGTGGGATATAATAAATAAATACATAAATAATAAAATTAGAAAGGAAGAAGCTAAATATTTTAAAGTGTTTCCTATAATTCTTAATATTCTATTTATGAAAATAAGTACATAGTTATTACAAGTTTCCTGGGGAGTTTCATATACAGAGGTTTTAGTATCAAAAGCTTCCTTTAAGCATAATTTCATCTGCTCTTCATTTTTAATAGACAACCGACTTAGCAGAAATGTCAAAGTTTCTATATCATCAGAAAATATGTTGTTGTTTTTCTCTGAGTAAACACCCATTATTAAAAATATGAAAAAAAATCTGATTATATGCCGGCTTTAGTTACATTACTCAAAGATATTAATGCTTTCTGTAAGCAAATCACACATGGAGTTGGAAAAAAAACTTCAGACATTTTAAAATTGCGACTTTTGGCTTATAACAAATGCGCAAGAAATAAATACCGGAAATATCATAATAAAAACAAAATCAAATTAAGTGAATTCTTTGTAGACTTCTCTACAGAAACGGTTACAGTTATAAAAGATTTAAGACATAAACTTTTAAATTGGTTGATTGATTGACATTTGAAAATTTTTGTAATTTTACTTAGTGAATTTTCTACACATGATAAAGTTGATAGTCAATATATTTTAAGAGATTTTTTCATTGCTTTTAATAAACAAATAATTTTCAGAGCCTCTTTAAATGATTCCAGGTTATTTAGCGAGGAGAGGATGTTACTTATTAAATATAAGACAAATTTTTAATAGCCTGAAAAATACTCTCGAAGACAAGACAAAATCTTAATATAACAAAAAGCTATCTGATAACGAAATTTCATATGCATAATTTTAGTAAATATTACTTTAATACCTTCATATGATACTACGTAGTTTCCTGTTGGGGTTATCTATCTTTGCGAAAATTCAATTCGAAAAGAGGAGAGGTACCAGCGAAACCAGCATAACAACCAGCCGTATTCAGTTCCACCCAAATGATTGCCCCCGACAAAAAAACCTATTTCATTTGCCAGATGGTAAGTGGCAGAAGATCAATTTTGGCAAAAACAAATTTAAATACTTCAGCAACAAAACACCCATCACTACTGGCTCCATTCCCAAAACTTTTCCACGTATTACCGAAAGTTCGGAAAATAGAGAATATGCTTGACGAATTGGAACTCTTCATAGATGACTTGTCATTGTCCGCTTTTAATACGCAATAATACTGATAAACGAACATTCCTAGAAATCATTTTCTAGAACATCTCTCTTCAATCTTCATAGTAATTTTTACATTTTGGATTTTTTTTTCTAATTCTTTTTAAACTGAGCATTAATTTTTTCTCCTAAATTTTCTGGGCATACCAAAATTTTGTCTCAACTTTCAAAACTTTTGGGGGATGAGGTCCTTCCTCGATCAACGGACTCCATTAAAAAAAATTCAGCTTTATTTTAATAGACCTAAAATGCAATTGATGAAATTTTTGATGTCGATGAACGAATAGTTGGAATTCCAGAGCATCATAACTAAGTATCCAAATAGTGTGTGAATTAATAATTCGAGTTCTAATGTATCTGATCATCCCAGATTATCACCAATATAACTTGAGAAGGAGAGTATTTGTTAAAAAATCCCGCTGAGGGATCCCTGCCATTTCAATAAATCAGTGTTAAGCAGGATAATAGCTTGTGTAAGATCATATGTTTATCAACACTTTATTAATTGTTTTACTAAAAGTAACTGTATTTTTCCTGAATAAAACAATAAATTACTTAAATTTTTTTATTATTTCTTCATTTATACACATTCATCATATCCACCAATTCATTTGGAAAACTCTTTCTTGGTGTGCCATTCTTATTTTTTTTTCTAGAGTGTATTTTAACAACTTTTCTGATAGTGTAAGATAATTTGTTGGTTTTTATAGTCGTATATTAAGTTTTTGTTAAATATATTATAAATAAAATAATAATAAAAGCATTTCTAATGAAAGCATTTTTCGAGAAAAATAACTAATAAAGATTAAATTAACTCTCCCTTAAAATAAATAAAAAATACACATTTAAGATAAAAAAAAATGATAAAATATTTAATATAAATAAAAGCACCTCAAATTTATAAATAATATTATAAATATTTTGAATTTTCCGTACAGAATTTCAAATATAGGTTAAACGTTTATGATTTCGAAAGTAATTTATTTTCAAATAAAATACATAGAAAGTTTCTATTTATTTATCAATAAATAAATTAATAAAAAAATAGAAACTTTTTTGCTACCAAATATGCAAACAGAATTCCGTATAAGAACAATTTTATTAAATGGTGCAAAAAGTTAAAAAAAATACACTGAAGTGACAAAAGTCATGGGATAGCAATATGCAAATTTTCAGATGGCAGTAGCATCGCGTAGAACAGGTATAAATGCGCAGTGCTTTCGCAGAGCTTTCATTTCTGTTCAAGTTATTCATGTGAAGAGGTTTTGACGTGATGATGACCGCACGACGGGAATTAACGGACTTTGAGCGCGGAATGTTAGTTGGAGCTAGACGCATGGGTCATGCCATTTCGGAAATCGTTAGGGAATTCAACATTCCCAGATCCACTGTGTCAAGAGTGTGCCGAGAGTATGAAATTTTAGGCATAACATCCCACCATGGACAGCGCAGTGGTCGACCGCCTGCACTTAACGACCGAGACCGGCGACGTCTGCAAAGAGTCGTAAATTCTATCAGACAAGCAACACTGCGTCAAATAACCGCAGAAATCAATATGGGACGTACAAGGGACTTGTCTGTTAGAAATGTGCGGAGAAATTTGGCTTTCTTGGGCTATTCCAGCAGAAGACCGACTCGAGTGCCTTTACTGACAGAACGACATCGATTGCAGCGACTCTCGTGGGCACGTGAGCATATCGGTTGGTCCCTAGATGAATGGAAAACCGTGGCCTGGTCCGATGAGTCACTATTTCAGTTGGTATGAGCTGATGGTAGGGTTCGAGTGTGGCGCAGACCCCACGAAGCCATGGACCCAAACTGTCACTGTTCAAGCTGGTGGTGGCTCCGTAATGGTGTGGGCTGTTTTTTCATGGCATGGACTTGGTCCTCTGGTGCGACTGGACCGAACATTGACTGGAAATGCTTATGTTCAGCTACTTGGAGATCACTTGCAGCCATTCATGGACTTCATGTACCCAAACAACGATGGGATTTTTTATGGATGACAATGCGCCATGTCACCGGGCCACAACTGTTCGCGATTGGTTTGAAGAACATTCTGGACAATTCCAACGAATGATCTGGCCACCTAGATCGCCCGACATGAATCCCATCGAGCATTTATGGGACATCATCGAGAGGTCTGTTCGTGCCCAAAATCCTGCACCATCAACGCTTTCACAATTATGGACGTCTATCGAGACAGCATGGCTCAATATTCCTGCAGAAGACTTCCAACGACTTGTTGAGTCCATGCCACGTCGAGTTGCTGCACTTCGCCGGGCGAAAGGAGGGCCGACACGATATTAAGAGGTATCCCGTGACTTTTGTCACTTCAGTGTATATATGTTATAAAGTTTTCGCATTCCAAATTACTCTTTCTGCAAATCAAATTCACTTTTTCTTACATAAAAATTATTGTTGTATTTCAGAACAATATTTAGGTATTACAAATTTCCGTTTTTCCTAAGTATGTCTGTATATCTATATACAGGGTGTACATAAACTGGAAAAGGAATCACAGGAAAACCATTAAATTGAGAAAAAAATTAACCCATTACTAAATAATATAATATAATTATAATATATTTAGCATAATTAACTTAATTCATGCATTGAAAAATAAAACGGAGCATCGAATAGACTGAAGCAGACGGACTTGACTTGTAGGCACCCATCCTACCTCTGACATATTAATTACATCAAGGATAAATTAAATAGTATACTTCCCAAATTCTGCTCCATTACTAGAAGAAATTCCAAAGTTCTTTTAAATCATATGCCCTACTATTCTTAACTGTATCCCTTTTTGTGTTACTGTCAATGCCTTTAGTGATTGTTTTGTCGTTCTTTAGTGTATCGGGCTTCTCGTCGACTAATGACCGAGAGGTCGGAGACGGGCATAGGATAATATATATATATATATACACGCATTTGTTTTTAAGTTCTTTCAAGAAAAGGTTTGGAGAAAATGCCTTAAGAATGATCCCAGAATACTATTCTATAAAAACTGGCTCAATAAAGTTAAAAATGTTTTTTTTTTTCAGTAGATTTAAACTACAATACGTATTTGTAATTATTTTGAAAGAATTATCAAATAAATAACTAACTAATAAGTATTTATTTTGTTCGTAAATTAACTATTAAATAACCATTAAATTTGTTCGTAAATTTAATGGCTTTCAAAAACACACATTCGAAAAATACATTTTTGCGATTCATTGAGAAGAATTCTGCATTTTTGTAATTTTCATTTTATATTTTGTTATATTAATTTATATACTTATTTGTCTTTTAAAATCTAAGATATGATGAATATCTATACAAAAACAGCTTATTTTTAAAAATTACTTTCTAAAGTAATATGAAATACTCAATTCCTTATGTTAATCATCTCACGTTACTTTGTTTTTTTAAATGAGTGTGCTGAAAAGTATCTTTTAAAACATGCTTGATTAAAATTTTTTACAAGCTCAGAAACTAAATTTTTTCTCATTTTCAGAACACAATTGACTTAATTTGTTTACGAAGTGTTTCGGGAATAATTTTAAGTTGACAAAATTTTAAATTAATGATAATTTAATGACAAAAAATCTGAAATTATCAACAATAGCTTGTCAACAAAAAGTAATGCGAAACTTTATATCCTACAAGATAATAATGTTAATGGGAAACAAACTATGCAAGTGAATAGACATTGAACGGCTATTTTAATTTCCACAACTTAAGTCCCGGCGGTGCTTGTAGTGGTTTGGTATCCACTTTAAATCGTAGATCATTGTTTAATATGACTGTAGAGCGTTAGGCATAGGGCTGACAATCCTACACCGTAAAAAGAAAACATTTCCTGTCTCGAAATTTGCTAGTAGGTAGACGGCTTTGGCCGACCATGGGGCTGTTGCACCAATGATGATGATGAAGATGAACGAAATTATTATTAATTAATATTTTTTTAGAATTAAAGAACTACAGTATTTTCTAATGTTTTTTATATTTCCTTGCTGTCAAATTTTGTTTAACTTATAAGTCAATCAAATGATGGACACATAATTTACATAAATAGGAACACAGCTGTAGTAGATGTTAATGCAGCGAAACCAAAGCAGAGAATTTCCAGTTTTCTTAGTTCAAATAAAATTGGAAGAATGAATTTCAATAATATTTATTCTCTAAAATACCATGGATGTTCACTAAAATTATAATTTGAAGATTTTAAATGCTTTGTAAGTTTTTGAAAAATTTATTTAAATGTTGATAAATGATTTATCAGATAAAAAAATACATTTTAGTAAAGAACATCACATTTATTTCAGAAAGCAATTATATACACTATAAGTATTTCTTGATTTAAACATATCAAAGTTTAAGATAAATTTGTAAAATTAAATCCTCAATTTTTTTTACAAAAAATTATAACATATACAAGCACCAATTGTGCTTAGCAGTTTGATTAACCAATTAGTGACAAAACAAAATTACTGCCATCTGTAAAAACATTTACAGTCACATTCATTACTTATCAAGATCATACAATTGTGCTGCCAATATTCATAACTGGCAAGTCATTATTAAGTAATATGTACATTTTTAAAAATCTAACAAATCGTCGGTTGAATGTCCAAATAAACCTCTAATTTTAAGAACGTCCAATATCTATAATACATTACAAACATTTTATAAAATTTATATACATTCATGATAAATAAGAGATACATTTAAGTAGATTTAAGGAATTTTTTTCCCTTTTTGTTGTTGAAATTCAGCCCACAGTTTCTTATTTTTTTTCTGTGCTTAAAGCATAGAGATATTGAACACAAAAGTATGATAGATACAGAAATAAAAATTGAGAATGAAAATATTTGCAATTTTTCACAGCCATTTTAGCTTTAAATTAAATATATGAACATACCATTACAAGAATTTCTAGAAAATATCAGAATTCATTATCCTTTTATGCACTAAATAATTTTTTTCCTGCCTTTTTGCCTTTTTTAAGTTAATAATTTCGGTGCAGAAAGATGAAAATGAGATGATATCATATAAAATGCAGACTGATGAGTACGTACCCCATTTGAGGAATAATGCTTATTCAAATTGGAAGTTTCAGGAAGTCAAGTTTTATGATAATCGATTTTTGAGAAATTCAATTTAGTGCTTTTTAAAAAGTACAACATTTTTATGACTTTTAAATGACATATTACTATTAACAGCCTTCAAATAAAATGATTTAAAATAAACATTTCAAAATGTTGTATGTGAAATTTTCTATGAAAATATAATAAGAATGGATGTAATCATAAACAGTTGTTTATTGCTTAATATTTTGTTATTTATTTGTTACAGAAATTTCACGAACATTTTAAACACTTCACGAACATTTTTTTTTATTTTAATGATATTTAACAACTATGTTTAAAATGAAAAATTAACATCAATTCAATTTATATAAACGTTAAACACGTACAATAGTTTTATAAATATATGTGCACTGTAACATGCATGTGGATAAAAATAAAGAACATATTTAAAACAAAAGCATATATATAACTGCAAGCATATTTAAAACGAAACATTTATCAACAATGAATTATTTTTAACATACACTTAATACACATGCATTTTTAAATATAACATACATTCACTATTATCTTCAGAATATGGTTTCGTGATATAAAAAACAGCAAAAGTTTGCATTCTAAATGTTAATAACAAGTTCCTAACTATTTTATATGATTTTCTACTACATTAAAAGGTCAAGTTTAGTGCAGTAGATTAACATTTATATGTACACTGTATTGCCATGTAGGTGAAAATACAGATAAAGTATATTTTAAAAGATTGATTAATTATCAGTGAGTTATTTCTTAACATTTACATAAATATATGATATACATACATTTTTATAACGTATTACTTAACAAACTTGAAGTCATTAACTGGTTACATTGATTTTTTGTTCAAGTCCTTTCAAAACAGTGGCAAAAAATAAGGTTAACAATGACGATGCATAAGGAGATGCTTGAAATTCTGATGAACACGAAAATTAATGGCTTTTCTACTAAACCCATTAACAAAATAAGTGTTATGTGCTGTAATAAGACCAAAAAATTAAAAAAAAATGGCTTTTGATAAAAGGATATTGATAATTATGAAATCTAAAGAAAAATTTTGGATGGAAAAAGTTAGGTATGGGAATAACAATAGTAACAGATGGAACTTTTCAGTATAAAAACTTTAACTTAATTAAGATTGTTTTCTGATATGAAAATTTCATAAATATTTTATGTATATTTTTCATAGATAATTTATATGCGCAAAATTAATTTTGGATAGCACTATGGCAGGATGTTTCCCTTTTGATATGAGACTTGGGTAATTTTAGTATAGTTAGAAAATGATGACAAAAGCAAATTTAATCTTAACATATGAAATTTATATTAAATTCTCTAAGATTGGTTTTAGGTTATGGTGATATATAAATTATCCAAATTTTAAATGTTACTAAAAAGTTCCTAACATTAATTTTTCTGAGGTTGTTTTATGATTTTTCAATCTGTTAAAAAAAATTTCAAAAGATTATCCCCATTTAAAAGAAGATTACTCATCAGACAAAAGTTCATTTGCCAGACTTTGAAGTTCTCCAATACACGCCTGAATTTTATAGAAACTGACAGAGAAATAGTCGGTTAGTATTCCGTGAATTAAAGCGGTTCGTTCTTTTTCTTTTTCAATGCAATTTTTCATATGTTTCTCGCAATCGTTATAGAATCTATCTAAGACGCCCATAGCATTCTTATTAAGAGGCTTTTTCAAACAAGCCAAAATCGCATACACCCATCTACACAGATCATCATTCATGCCCAGAGCTAAAAACCATTTGTGGTAATAACGAAGTAAAGTCATCAAAGTATCCTGACTGAGGTGGATAACATTAGGAATAAGAGGAAGGTGGCCCTCACTGAAACCATTGCCAAATGCGCTGTTAGAATTATCTTTGTAGATAGCAAGATAGAGCTCGGTGCCTAAGCAATACATGCACCATTCTTTCTCACCATTTTTTGGAACCTCGTCGGGTTTAGGGAATTTGAATTTCAAAGCCTCTTTATTCCTATGCAATTTCATTGCCATGTCAGTGAATTTTCGTGTTTTCTCTTGGGTCAAGTTAGTCAAAGCTGGATCAGTAGTAGTGTCGCTGGAATTTTCTTCGTCACTTTCATCTTCCGATCTGAACAAGTCAATTAAGTTGAGCAACGCATCTTCGTCACTGTGAATGGTGTTAAAAGCAGGATCTTCTTCCGGATTTGTGGAGCGTGGTATACGCCGGACACATTTAAATATTATTCCATCATCCACAAATACTAGACCACTCTCCATTTCTAAAAAGAAAAAGTCTTTTAGTTTTCCTGGAATTTTTCTCACGATGTCTTTTACAATTACCATGATGTAAAAGACTTAAGATTTAATAATCTAGGCAACTTAAACATTTGTTGCAACTAAAAAAAGATGCACGTGTGTGTATGGTTGAGGAGATGGTACAATTAACATGAATTCTTTATAAGAAGAACCAATAGTAGGGATAGAAACTGATTTGAATTTTCTTTCTTCCTGAATTCTTACAAGAACTGAACGGAATTCTTACAAGATCTAGACAATTATTTTAGGAATAGGATAGATCCTGAACTAGAAATGAACAGTTAGTGATTAGTTTGAAACAGATTGTCAAAAGAAGGAATAAAAAATTTGATGCACAATCTGAGCTATCGTTTTAGATCGTTAATAATTTGGTAAGTTATAAATAATTTCAGTGACAAATACTTATGTCTAAAAAAGAAAGACAAATATAGCTATTTTTAGAATGTTGTTTTCAAATGCTAGGCATTTTGACATCATTTGCCACTAGATCGAATCTTCCTCCTCTGACCAAACGAAAAGACTTACCATCTTACATATTTATCGTACCCATTCCTGGCACAGAAGCGGGAGCTTTTGGCTTAGCTTCGCTTGTCGGGTTTCGAACCAAGCTCCCTTAGTTCGGAAATCCAACTCGCTATCCTCGCTTCAGCCTCCTATTTTTAAAATCGAAAATATTTCAGAAGAAGATATTCAATTTAACAAAAGACTATCAGAACAGTTTAAACAATTAAAATAAATAAATAAAAAAAAAACTGAGGTGAGGCATTGTTGACTATGAGAATCAACATCCTATAAAGATAAGTTGAGGAATTCAAATTGATACTCTAATACTGTTCGTGTTGACTAATTTCAAGTAAGCTCTTTTCTCAGAAAATATTCAACACAAAATTTTTTTATTTTATTTTATGTTTTTTTTTTGCACAATAGATATTTTCTTGTATACCCGAAGCAATATTTTATTAGTTTTTTGTAAGCTTTTTTAAAACTTTCAAATTAACATCGCTTTAAATCTTCAAAATATCTTTGTTTTTAATAAATTCTTCAAATAAACACATTTAAAATTTAAAAAAAATTAATTTTTTTATTTATTTCTTTATATAATGGGTACAGAGATAGCATGCAGAGATACAGATACAGATATCATACAGAGATAGCATTTCTGTATATGAAGAATGTATGGTGCTGAAAAAATGGTGAAAAAATGTATGGTGAAAAAGTTTCAGCTGAATGGGTTACACTTTTTTTTTCCTTTTCCCTTTATTATTTATCTTTATTTTTATTAATAGTTCACAAAATGGAAAGTCTGATTCTAACATTCTGAACTGATCTAATCATTTCATCACATTCACCATATACTTGAGAGTTGCTATAGATAATTTCTATTTCTGCCGTATTAGTCAGAATTAAATAAAGTATAGTATTATTAAAGATCCTTCAAGAGAAAATTCTAAATTGACCGTAAAATTATATAATAATACACATTATCATTATCATTATAAAATTATTGTTTGGAATCATAAAATTACTTTAATTACTCTTCAAGTAAGAAATTCAGAATTCCCTCTGACAACTTAGATTTCCTGTGCTTATGCATTGTTTTGCCCTTTTTTTGCTGCCGTTGCAAGAAAAGTAATCCTTTATAAAGATTTAATTTTCCCCGTTGTCCTTTTTTTCTCAAGTATTTTAACAGCATTTGGATAAATTAAGATCAAGCAGCATCAGCGAATTTACATCTTAAAGCACCAAGTCAAGTCAAGTCAAGAAAATTAAAGTTCAAAATAAAATATTTCTAAAAAATTTGCCACTTTAAAGAAAGATATGTAGCAAAGTTAGCGTTATCCAAGGTAACGCTATATTGAAAGGGGAATGTGCTACATTGGACCCGTATTTTTCCATAACAGTTTGGAACAAATACTCTTAAAGGTGGCATCAGAAGGTTTACTCCTTCATCCTTATGCTTTGAAAATAAATTTTCTTAATAATTGAAAGTAATAAACTTATAAATTAGCCTTATATTCCAAATTTTTAAAATTTATTAAAAATCTATATTTGTATACTTAATTTATACAAAATTAACAGTAAAACTATAGTTACATTTAATTCAAAGTAAAATTGATTAAGGCTATTACAACACTTTCTTTTATGAAGGGCGAATATAATTGATGCTTAGTAGGGTAACCAATAATCAACATAATTAAAACAAATATTTTTAAAAATTAACAGCTGAAATAGTTAAAAATCACTAAGATATTTTTATAAATGTAACTTTTCTTATGAAATAAAAACATTTGATTTAGTTCTTTAAATTTAAAAATATATTAAATAAACCAGAAAACAGAGAATTTGGCACCATTATATCCACTTATAATGCTAGTAGTGGTTAGCTTGATACAGTGTATTTTTATAACGGAAAGAACTTGAAAAAAGAATTTAGCATAAGGGCATTGTAAATTTAATATTTTAATAAAATAATACATTGATAATTAAATAAACTCACTTGAAGTAATAATAATATCTATTTTCATAACAATGTGGTAATTCACAAAATTGGTATAATTATAATTATAATAGAAAGCTTTAATATTTTGTTTAATATTATTATCATAGTAGAACAGTTAATGTATCCAAAAATATGCTTAACTAATTAATATATTTCAGAAAAACTATGTATTTGAAAGTAATTTATGATAATTTCAGAAAATTTTATATTTACAAAAGATTATGAAGTAGAAAGTTGAACATTGACACAATAAAAACTAGAACATTGATAATTAAATACTTCAGAGTTCTATAAATCATCAGAAACAAGGTTTGTGTATTTTCTCAAATATTTGACAAACCTCATTATTGTCTGTTAAATCAAATGCTTAATGTAAGTTTGAAAAAGACACCTGAAATAGGCATTACTTTGTGGTATTCAATGAGAGCACTAACTTAACAAAAATAATAAAATGAAAAATAAAAAGTTATTAATAATAAAACCAATTATTTTAAAATAAAATATTGATGAGCAATAATGGAAGTTATTGATATCAATTGAAAAGCAATTTTTATATTAAAAATGGCGAATCTGAAAGAATAAACAGTTTAAAATACTTCCCAGCAAAATATGATATGAAAAATTAGATGTAAATTTAAAGATATTTACATTATAAATAAAGCATTTTCTATTAAACCACAATCTAAAGAAATTGTGTAGTATTTTGCTTTAACTTGTTCAAAGGTTCTAAAATTTGTGAGGAAATTAGGTTTCAATAGACAATAAGTGAGGAAACATAAATTAAAAATAAAAACTTAAAATAACCATTGATTACTTTATTTTAATCCTCATGATTTTTACTACTGGTCAGTATCATCAAATTAAAGAAATTAAAAAAAAATATTTACAAGTCAGGGAAAAACAGAAATTGTTTTGTTATGTTACTGCATTTTATCTCTTATGGAATTGAATAAGAAATTTAAATTCTCAGATTTGTCCCAGCTATCAAAATATAAGTTCCAAGAAGCTTAGTTTAATTTCTCAAATGCTATAGATGTGAAAAAAGAAGAGTAATATTTCGATGAAATTTTAAATATCATTCTTTGCCATGACAAGGTTGTATTTTATTAGAAAAAAAACATACTTCATTTAAATTTGGCAAAACACATAAAAATTTAAAGAGAAATAAATCACTTTCATTTAAATAACCTGATTTCATTGAGTAATTAATTTTTAATGCCATGAAACATTTTAAAAATATTTATTTTTTAACACTCCAGTAGCCGTTTTTCTCTTTTTAAAGAAGGAATTTTCGTAACAATTTTCCTTAAATTCCATGCGTCAATATTACCGCTGTTCTGTTATAACTCTTGTGTGTGCGACTTATTTTAGCAACATACGAAAAAAATACTAAATGCCAATTTATTATACCTATAAATAGTTTTTATTTTTACTTATAAAGTATCTTAAATAGCTTAAGTGTGTTACTTACTTTAAGTTAAAAACATTAAATCCACAAAATGACATTTCAAACACTGACAGATTGAATGTAACCACAGCAAATATTATAAACAACGCACTGAAAGAAAATGAAACATTATAAATTTAACTAAAGAACTTTTGCTATTTATACTCACTTTTCAGCTGATTTCTCTGAAGTTATTTAATGCGATTGTCAACAATATATGAAACAATAAAGAGCTCCAATGATTTGAATTAATTTGACAGCTCACGATACGTCTTTTCTAGAAGCCCCTGCACGCAGTTTTGCCTGCCCCTCACTATTTGCCAAATAAAACTGCGCATGCGTGCGGCAACTGCAGTGAAAGCATCATTTGGTGCAATGTACGCATTTTCTTACAAAAGGGAATATTTGCGCAACCCCCAACTTACACTTATTTATAAAGGCTGATTTTTTTAACTGCAGCGAATTAACTGTAACGTTTGTTTGTTTGTTTAAAATATAAAATTAATTAATGACGTTACTTAAATGTAAAATAAATTATGATTACATTTTAAAAATTCAAAAAGGGAAAAGATGCAACATTTCTCATTGTTTTTGTCCCCTTTTGCAAGGTCCCCCCCCCAATTCCAACGCTGCAAGCATATAAAATAGGCAAATTTGACATTTTTTCTTGCTTTATTGTTGATTAAAAATCTTTTTAAATAAATTTTTATTTATGAGAGAAATTTTTCACTTGCTACTATTATTGATAAAGGAAAAAGAATTCTTGAGCAAATAAAAAATATTTAAAATACGTTAATTGTATTTAATGTATATTTTATTTAAAAATTTAATATTATTTTTATTAAGGTAATTGGGGAGAACTTGTAAATCACTGTACAGATTTTATTTGGCAAATATGCATGTGACACTTTGTTGTGATGTTCCTGTTATACCAGGGATGGACAAACTACGGCCCGTGGAAAGAATTTTAATTTGCCGGTCCGAGGCAAATTAAAAGAAATATATATTTGTATATTATATATATCCATCTCATTTTCTACTTATTAAATATTATTTTTTTCTTCCTTTATTTCAAAGAACTGACTTTTTACTTTTTCTATTTTTGTTCTACAAAACATAAATCGACGGAAATAGCAGGCACAGACAGTACTATGTTTGCTTCATCTTATATATGTGAAAAAGTGTTTTCAACTATGAACCTTAGAAAGAATTATTTCAGAAGAAGACTGGCAGATGAGCATTTAGGCTCGTTCCTTAGAATTAGTCCATCTCACTTCGAACCTCAATATAAGGAAAACTTTTAAAAATGAAATCGCAATTTCATTCATCTCATTAACACATTTAAATTGTAATACTTGTATATCGTTTTTAAATTTTTAGAAAAATTTGTCTTGGCCCGCCAAACTTTTTTTTTTCGATTTTTGGCTTGCGACCGAAAAGGTTTGCCCATCTCTGTGTTATACAATAGTCAATAGCTCATGAAAAAAGAAAAAGCAATTTTTTTGGCAGTTTTTAGTAGTTACATCGGTTAAAGATTGATTTTTCATACAAAAATTTAAATTTTGTATGAATATTGCTAAATTCACCAAATTTTCCTGTAAAAAAAGTTCTGAAAATATATCCAATAAAAAACTTAAACTTATTAATGATTTTATTATGATTTATTATAATAGATTGATTTTATTATTATTTTTTTATAAAAAATATCAATAGAGGTGAGCCTTTTATAGATGAGTTATCTAACTTTAAAAAAATTCTTTTAAAAAAAAATCGTTACTTAATAGCACATAACATAAATTAGTTAAAAAATTAAACAATTAATGTTGAATTAAAAGGATATGATCATTTATTATTATTGTTTTCATTGATGATCATTTATATCTTAGGGATAAATACTTGAATTTTAAACAATATATCTTTTTATGAATGAATCACTTTGGAAATTGAGATGGTTTTTTGTTTCTAAAGTATTAACATTTTTTTATAAATTGAAATAATTCGCCAAAAATAAGTATTAAAAATATTTTAAAAATCCTAATTTTTTTTTTTGTATTTTTTATAAATTTTCATACAATATAATATGCCCTCAAGTAAGCAAAAACAAACAGAATAAGAGCGGAAAAATTAAATTCAATATTTTAAAGCATATTTAGTCCCTTAAAATAATATAAATCCCCCTTTCAACCTATACGTATAAATTATTTATTTATTAATTGAAAAAATGCTTTAATAATTAAATATACAAAAGCATTTGTGAATTGCATCACGAATTATATTAAACGAAGATTTTAATTAGTCATAGAAATTTCATTCCTAGAGAAATAGAATTATTTCGGATAATAAAATGTACTTTAGATGGATATCGCCAACTTTCCCAGAATGAGTAAGTCAGTTTTCCTGGGAATTTTATTGGAACAAAAGCAAATAATTTGAAAAAAATGCTAATGAATAATCAAAACCAGACAGTCTTCGCAGTAGTTTGAGCAAAATTACTCAAATCGAATCATTATTGATAAACTGCTGTTTTATGGTTGCCTTATTTTGTCTCAAAAATCTGCATTTTATGGTTTTGTCTGCGTACTCAATTCTTCATTAATTTAATCGTCATCATACCTATGGAGTCAGATTAGGCGCCAAGTACCATCACAACCTCGTACAAACTCGCCAAGATCCTCAGTACGCTACTAGTTTTTAGTTCATCAGCTGTCTTTTGTATTACCAGAACTAATTTGTTTCATCAAGTCAACAACATTATAGCAAGTGTCATACCGTTGATAGATATTTGGATAAAAATGCTTTCTTATGCTTTCTTAATTATTGTGGGTGGAATTTTGATGACTATTGGAGTTGTTATTTGTCTTTGGTAAGTTTTTTTTTTTCTCTATATACTACATGGACGAAGTTTTCACTATAAGTTATTTTCTGTGTATAAGTATATTTGTATTTTTAATTAATTAAATTAATTTCTAATAATTACTTCCTTAATTAATTATTTCTTTTTAATTTCTAGTTAATTTGTATTTCTAATTTTTTTTTCTATGAATTTAAGGGATTATAATATGTACTACTGTGCCCAAAACGTAAGACCAATTTTTTTTTTCAAAAACTCCTTATTTATTCTTCCAAATTTATTTCATCGCCTTCAAAGTAATCCCCTCCGGACACAATGCACTTATGCCAACTTTTTTTCCAATCCTCAATGCATGCTAAAACGCCAATGGCCGGGATGGCCCTCAAAGCACGCGCTGATTCACGTTGAATCTCTTCAATCGACTCAAAACTGTGTCCCCGGAGTGGTCTTTTAAGTTTAGGGAACAGCCAGAAGTCGCACGGTGTGAATGTAGTATGGTATGGGTATGATTGATATGGTAGGAATGATATGGGTTTCAATTTTGGCGAAAAAGTCACGAAGAATTAATGCAGTGTGATCTGGCGCATTCAGTGTTTACGGTATCAATCGAGATTTGATGCGTTTGAAGCCCAAAATATTTTTTAAAATGAAATTCACAGATCCTTTTGAAATTCCAACATCATCAGCAAAAATCAAAAATCAAAAATCGCCGGAATCAGTTTTAGTGTCTCACAAAGAAAAGTGTAACTCAAACACTAATTAATATTTTGACGTCCAATTTCACACAGATGTCAAAGACAGTGCCAGAGCAACCTGAAAAAAAAAAAAAAAAAAAAAAAAAAAAATTGAAATTCCAAAAGCCCCGGGAATATTTAATTGAAAATTGGTCTTACATTTTGGATACAGTAATATATAAAAAAAATCAGAATCTGGTCTTTTTACTTTCGCGTACATTCTTTACGTTCGATTCACTTTTATCTTTTTTATTTATACTACATGAATGGTTCTATAACAAATTATATTTTTATTTTGCAGGCTTATGGGAATTATTGTAAGTTTTGGTTTATTTGAATGCAATTTGTATGATAAATGATTTATTTGAATGATTATTTATGAATGATTATTTATTTGAATGATTATTTATGAATAATTACATATAAATTGTATATTGAAATGTTTATTTATTTGAATGATTATTGAAACGAATACATATAAATTGTATATTTAAATGCTTATTGAAATGATTATTTATTTGAATGTAACTTGCATAACAAAAGATTTAAATATGTTTTTATTTTTGCGGGTATTCTGTGATTATTCTGCATGTATTTTGCTGGCATTTGATTATCTTTGGCCATTTTTTTTTCTATTAATATTACTCGGATAGATTTTAACATTTAAATTTAATTTTCTGTATTGAATTGTATATTCCAAAATATAATTAACGTGCATTAATGCGCACGGATGCAATTTCTATAACAAATACCATATACATTCATACAGCATATTTAATACATTCAACTGTACAGTAAGAGAATCTTTTACGGATAACTCGAATAATAAAACTTAATGCGTTAATAATGATTATAGCCAACTCCAACTTTTAACTTATATTTTTTTATCAAATAGGTTTCTATTTTTAAAATAAGTGTCACATTACTCAATTAATTAAAAAATCATTTTATGTATCAATGCATGCATCAAAATGTGTTTCTTTTTATTTCAATGGAATTTTATAAAAAAAATTACAAATTAATTGCATTTTTTTATGACGGACTTAAAAAGTTTTTGGAATCTTAATTATTAGTCATTGTCCAAGTCGTCCATTATTATGCTCCAAAGTCTTCTAATTGAGTATTTATTTCCTTTTACTTAAATATTAAGCATTTTGAACTAGATTTTCATTTTTAGATGCTGAAGCACGTTTACGAACTAATTTAATGTATTCAATTGATTTATTATATTGCTGTATTACTTCAAGTTCTTTTAATAGCTTAAATATGTATAGAGTTAGAAAATTTTCTTTTAAAACTGAGAAATTACCTTACTTTATTATTTGGTGCGTTGTTTGAAAGCGTCGCATTATTAGAAAACAGGTATTTTAGTCACATTATAGGAATTAGCGTTGTAGGAATTAGTATGTACAGTAGAACCTCTGTAAGTCAAACTTCAAGGAAGACGCTAAATAATTCGAGTTATAGAGTTTTCGACTTATGGAGGATTTCGACTTACGCGGATTTTGTAAGGAAATATTCGACTTGTAGAGGTTTAGATTCTTTCTAACTTACTTTGAGTTAGAGAGGTAAAATAAATAAAAATTCAAATTACAGAGGTAATAAACATGTTTATTTGCAACTTAAAAGTTATATTATGTACTAAAATAAAAAATCAAAATAATTCCGGAACAATCTTAAAATTAAAAATATTATGTATTACAAAAGTCAGTTATTATTTATTATTATTATTATTATTATTTTTTGCTTTAGACAATTTGATCGTTCTCTATCTATTTAAGTTATAAAGAGCAGAAAATTCTTTTTCTTCCGACTTGCTATTTCACAGAATTGGTTATTCTATTTACTATATACTCATACAATGTTTTCTAAGAAACAATGACGTGCATTGTCGGCAAATCCTTAAAGTCGGTAACTTATTTTTCTTCGAGCTATAGAGGTAATTAGTTTCAAATGATAGAGTTGTAAAGGTTGTAAAAAAGATTGTAAAATCAAACATCGCTAATGTTCGAAATACAGAGGTCCAAATTTTTTTTTTTCGAGTTATGGAGGGAAAATATATACCAAAATGGCTTGTGGGGATTGACTAATTATTTCGACTTATAGAGGGTTGAAATTTCGAGTAATGAGGTTTTGGGGCTTGAAGGGAAGAGAGCAAAAGATTTTTTCGAGTTGTGGAGTTTTTCGACTTATCGAGGTTCGACTTAAAGAGGTTCTATTATATATATATATATATACTATAACTATGAGCCAAATTTTTATTGGAATTATTATTGTTATTAACATTCACAACCATCATATTTTGAAAGTTCATCCACAACAATGATAATTAAACACCACTGATAATCTGAATTGGAAATTTTGAATGAAGATTAGAGAGGCTTTACATTTTATGAATGAATACACATAACTGAAACAATAGTAATTTATAATTGTTATTTTTATCCTTTTTTTATGCTTTATTTAATAATCAATGAGTAAATAATATCGATAAAAAAATAATAATCGTTTTAAAAATGGTTTCAGTCAGTAAATTTGCTACATTATAAAGGGTAGTTATTCAGTACACCTGCCTAGAAATAGGTCAAATAATTTATGCACAGTATTACTGTCAGCAAATTGATATTGTGTAACAGAAATTGTTGCTATCAGAACCAGAAGTTGTGAATCGGAAAGGTTTTATTCTTCTCCATGATAACGAAAGACCTCGCATTTCACAGGTCACTCTCTAAAAATTGAACGAGTCGAAGTTTGAGGTTCTGTCTTGTCCACGTATTCACCATACTATTTTCCTACTGACAACAAATTCTTTAAACAGATGGAATCCTTTTTTTTAACAATAAATTATATGTTACTCTAGCTGTCAAAACAGACTTTGCTGAATTTATTACCAAATCAAAAGTGTTCTTTCAACTTGTCATAAAAATGCTTTGCAATCCATGGCAGAAATTAATTAATACAGAATGGTTATATTTTGATTAAATATGTTCAAAATATGATTTGTTGTTTTAAAAATTGTGCACTCAAAAGTCCATTTCATACGGAACAATTGCATATACAGGGTGATTATATTTAAAAGTCCCACTTTCAAAATGCTGTAAAAAAAGAACCACTCGTCACAATGAGTTCAAATTTGAACTGAAGATACTTGAAGAAGAGGGAAATTGTACGCATCAAAAAAAGTTCCAAAGTGTATTAATAGATGGCGCTGTAAGCGGCATAAAGAAAGTGAATTCGGTTACCATTGATATTTTAAATAGAAATTATAACGTATTTGTCATGAGATGCACATTATGCCAACTGTAGTGTTCAATATGCTTGATTTTGATTTCTGTTTTTTGACGGAAAAAATGGCTTCCATGTCATTCAACAGCTGTGACACTGTTAATGGAAAGCCCGTCCACCACTAAAAGGTCATACCAAATTGGATGTGAAAGATCGGGGGAACTTTTTTTTTTTGATGCTATACAGTTTCTCCCTACTTCAATTATCTTCAGTTCAAATTTGAACTCATTGTGACGAGTGGTTCTTTTTTTTACAGCATTTTGAAAGTGGGATTTTAATTATATTCACCCTGTATATATATATATATATATACATTGAATATACATTTTCTCTTTGATTTTATTCTTATGTTATTACTTTTTTTGTTGCTTTTAGACTAAATAAATAGAGTTTTTAAAGTAATACTATTTACTTTTGTCTGCAAAGGTGCATTGATAAATGCAGGGAGAAACGAAGGCAGTCTGGGAGGAATCAAACCGGAGATAGTGATGAACAGAGCGAAATGAGATTAGTGCATGGTTCTATTGAACTGTGCGAGCAATTTTCTACTCCGCTTCGCCGAAATGATCAAGAGACCCATCCAGTACAATATGGAAGAGTATTACCTTCTACCTCCGCAGATGACTCGTATAGTTTTGTAACCACATATTAGTCAAAAATTGAAAGGATTATATGTCAACATATCTATTCTGGCGATATATATACACATGCTGATGCTGCTTCAATTTAATTTTACTTCAATTGTAGTTATTAATCGATGAAAAAACTGTAGTAATTTTATGAATAAAGTTGTATTATTGGGATATATCTGTGATTCTCTACTAAATACTTTAGAACCAAGAACATTTTTTTTTCTAATGCAGCTTGCAAACACTTAGACAGTTGTCTTTGATGCCTTAAGGCAAGCGCTGCACCGGTGTTACTCTCTTAGCACTACTCAGGAGGTGCGTGTAACTTGAAGATAAGCTACAGACGCTGGGTAACAATACCCCCGCAACGATCTACGATCATGTTTGACCGAGACCTACTGTATAAAGTGAACCCAGAACATAAAAATGTATATACTTTTAGTTTTTAATAAAAGCTAATTAACTACAATGATTCCAGATCAAATGATTAAATATTTGGTTATTTTCTTTAAAATAATACATTACAAAAAATTAAAGTATTATATGTAAAACATACCGATTCTCGTGAACATAGAAGGTAATTTTTTACTACAATAAGTCTAATCTAGACAGATATAAAACAGAATCACTTAGAAAGCCATTTTTATACTATTCAAGTAATAAATTGGATGGTAATAGAACAATAATAAGTCTCAAAACTACAATACATGATTATTGTCAAATAAGATAGAGAACAACTCATGCATGGTTTAGCTAAAGCATAGAAATTGTAGTATTACAAGCGGTAGTATGACACACTAAATATATTTCAGTAATATAATATATGCATATACATATTAGCACCTAATATATGCTGTATACACACATGCTGATGCTGCTTCAATCTAATTTTACTTCAATTGTATTAATTAATCGATACAAAAACTTAGCAATTTTATCAATGAACTAAATAAAGTTGTATTATTGGGATATATCTGTGATTCTCTATTAAATACTTTAGAACCAAGAACATAAAAAATGAATATACTTTTCGTTTTTAATAAAAGCTAATTAACTACAATCATTCCAGATCAAATGATTAAATATTTGGTTATTTTCATTTTAAAAAAATGCATTCCAAAAAAATGAAAGAAATATATGACAACTTACCGATTCTTTTATGTATGTGGTAGTATGACATATTAAATATGTTTCAGTAATATAATATATACATATAAACACCTAATATGTGCTGCATATACACATACTGATGATGCTTCAATCTAATTTTACTTCAATTGTATTAATTAATCGATAAAAAAACTATAGCAATTTTATCAATAAATTAAATAAAGTTGTATTATTAGGATATATCTGTGATTCTCTACTAAATACTATAGAATTAAGAACATAAGAATGAATATACTTCTAGTTTTTAATAACAGCTAATTAACTACAATGATTCCAGATCAAATTATTAAATATTTGGTTATTGTCATTTTAAGAAAATGCATTCCAAAACAATGAAAGAATTATGTGTCAACATACCCATTCTTGGGATATATAAACACAAACTGATGCTGCTTCAATCTAATTTTACTTCAATTGTAATTATTAATCGATGAAAAAAGTGTAGTAATTTTATGAATAAAGTAAATACAGTTACATTACTGGGATATATTTGTGATTCTCTATTAAATACTTTAGAACCAAGAACATAAAAAATGAATATGCTTTTAGTTTTTAATAAAAGCTAATTAACTACAATGATTCCAGATGAAACGATTAAATATGTGGTTTGTTTCCAGGACAATATCGAGGAGTATTACCTACCGTATCCAGTACAATATGGAAGAGTATAACCTTCTACGTCCGCAGATGAATCGTATAGCTATGTAACCATATATAAGTCAAAAACTGAAAGGATTACATGTCAACATGTCCATTCTGGGGATATACATACACATGCTGATGCTGCTTCAATCTAATTTCACTTCAATTGTAGTTATTAATCGATGAAAAAACTGTAGTAATTTTATGAATAAAGTTGTATTGTTGGGATATATCTGCGATTCTCTACTAAATACTTTAGAACCAAGAATATTTTTTTTTTCTAATGCAGCTTCCAAACACTTAGATAGTTGTCTTTAAAGCCTTAAGGCAAGCGCTGCACCGGTGTTACTCACTTAGCACTACCCAGGAGGTGCGTGTAACTTGATGATAAGTTACGGACGCTGGGTAACAATACCCCGGTAATGTTCTACGACCATGTTTGACCGGACCTACTGCCTAAAGTGCACCAAGAACATAAAAATGAATATACTTTTAGTTTTTAATAAAAGCTAATTAATTGCAATGATTCCAGAACAAATGATTAAATATTTGGTTATTTTCTCTAAAATAATGCATTACAAAAATTTAAAGTATTATATGTTTAACATACCGATTCTCGTGAACATAGAAGGTAATTTTCTACTACAATAAGTTTAATCTAGGCAGATATAAAACAGAACCACTTGGAAAGGCATTTTTATACTATTCAAGTAATAAATTGGATGGTAATAGAACAATAATAAGTCTCAAAACTACAATACATGATTATTGTCAAATAACCTAGAGAGCATAATTAGCATAGTTATAACATGCATGGTTTAGCTAAAGCATAGAAATTGTAGTATTACAAGCAGTAGTATGACACACTAAATATATTTCAGTAATATAATATATGCATATACATATCAGCACCTAATATATGCTGTATATACACATGCTGATGCTGCTTCAATCTAATTTTACTTCAATTGTATTAATTAATCGATACAAAAACTGTAGCAATTTTATCAATGAACTAATTAAAGTTGTATTATTGGGATATATCTGTGATTCTCTATTAAATACTTTAGAACCAAGAACATAAAAAATGAATATACTTTTCGTTTTTAATAAAAGCTAATTAACTACAATCATTCCAGATCAAATGATTAAATATTTGGTTATTTTCATTTAAAAAAAAATGCATTCCAAAAAATGAAAGGATTATATGTCAGCAGACCGATTCTCGTCAACATAGAAAATGATTTTCTACTACAATAAGTACATTAAATATATTTTAGTAATATAAAACATACATATAAGCACCTAATATATAGTGCATATACACATAATGATGCTGCTTTAATCTAGTTTTACTTCAATTGTATCAATTAATCGATAAAAAAAAACTGTAGCAATTTTATCAATAAATTAAATAAAGTTGTATTATTGGGATATATCTGTGATTCTATACTAAATACTATAGAATTAAGAACATAAAAATGAATATACTTTTTGTTTTTAATAAAAGCTAATTAACTACAATGATTCCAGATCACATTATTAAATATTTGGTTATTTTCATTTTAAGAAAATGCATTCCAAAAAATGAAAGGATTATACGTCAGCATATCGATTCTCGTCAACATAGAAAACGATTTTCTACTATAATAAGTACATTAAATATATTTCAGTAATATAAAACATACAAACATACATATAAGCACCTAATATATAGTGCATATACACATACTGATGCTGCTTTAATCTAATTTTACTTCAATTATATTAATTAATCGATAAAAAAAACTGTAGCAATTTTATCAATAAATTAAATAAAGTTGTATTATTGGGATATATCTGTGATTCTCTACTAAATACTTTAGAACCAAGAACATAAAAATGAATATACTTTTAGTTTTTAATAACAGCTAATTAACTACAATGATTCCAGATGAAATGATTAAACATTTGGTTTGTTTCCAGGATAATATCGATGAGTACTACCTACCGTATCCAGTACAATATGGAAGAGTATAACCTTCTACGTCCGCAGATGAATCGTATAGCTATGTAACCATATATATTAGTCAAAAACTGAATGGATTATATGTCAACATGTCCATTCTGGGGATATACATACACATGCTGATGCTGCTTCAATCTAATTTCATTTCAATTGTAGTTATTAATCGATGAAAAAACTGTAGTAATTTTATGAATAAAGTTGTATTATTGGGATATATCTGTGATTCTCTACTAAATACTTTAGAACCAAGAACATTATTTTTTCTAATGCAGCTGGCAAACACTTAGACAGTTGTCTTTGATGCCTTAAGGCAAGCGCTGCACCGGTGTTACTCTCTTAGCACTACTCAGGAGGTGCGTGTAACTGGAAGATAAGCTACAGACGCTGGGTAACAATACCCCCGCAACGATCTACGATCATGTTTGACCGAGACCTACTGTATAAAGTGAACCCAGAACATAAAAATGAATATACTTTTAGTTTTTAATAAAAGCTAATTAACTACAATGATTCCAGATCAAATGATTAAATATTTGGTTATTTTCTTTAAAATAATACATTACAAAAATTTAAAGTATTATATGTTTAACATACCGATTCTCGTGAACATAGAAGGTAATTTTCTACTACAATAAGTTTAATCTAGGCAGATATAAAACAGAACCACTTGGAAAGGCATTTTTATACTATTCAAGTAATAAATTGGATGGTAATAGAACAATAATAAGTCTCAAAACTACAATACATGATTATTGTCAAATAACCTAGAGAGCATAATTAGCATAGTTATAACATGCATGGTTTAGCTAAAGCATAGAAATTGTAGTATTACAAGCAGTAGTATGACACACTAAATATATTTCAGTAATATAATATATGCATATACATATCAGCACCTAATATATGCTGTATATACACATGCTGATGCTGCTTCAATCTAATTTTACTTCAATTGTATTAATTAATCGATACAAAAACTGTAGCAATTTTATCAATGAACTAATTAAAGTTGTATTATTGGGATATATCTGTGATTCTCTATTAAATACTTTAGAACCAAGAACATAAAAAATGAATATACTTTTCGTTTTTAATAAAAGCTAATTAACGACAATCATTCCAGATCAAATGATTAAATATTTGGTTATTTTCATTTAAAAAAAATGCATTCCAAAAAATGAAAGTATTATATGTCAGCAGACCGATTCTCGTCAACATAGAAAATGATTTTCTACTACAATAAGTACATTAAATATATTTTAGTAATATAAAACATACATATAAGCACCTAATATATAGTGCATATACACATACTGATGCTGCTTTAATCTAATTTTACTTCAATTATATTAATTAATCGATAAAAAAAATTGTAGCAAATTTATCAATAAATTAAATAAAGTTGTATTATTGGGATATATCTGTGATTCTCTACTAAATACTTTAGAACCAAGAACATAAAAATGAATTTACTTTTAGTTTTTAATAACAGCTAACTAACTACAATGATTCCAGATCAAATTATTAAATATTTGGTTATTTTCATTTTAAGAAAATGCATTCCAAAAAAAAATGAAAGGATTATGAGTCAACATACCCATTCTGGGGATATATATACACAAACTGATGCTGATTTAATCTAATTTTACTTCAATTGTAATTATTAATCGATGAAAAAAACTGTAGTAATTTTATGAATAAAGTAAATACAGTTGCATTATTCAGATATATCTGTGATTCTCTACTAAATACTTTAGAACCAAGAACATAAAAATGAATATACTTTTAGTTTTTAATAACAGCTAATTAACTACAATGATTCCAGATGAAATGATTAAACATTTGGTTTGTTTCCAGGATAATATCGATGAGTACTACCTACCGTATCCAGTACAATATGGAAGAGTATAACCTTCTACGTCCGCAGATGAATCGTATAGCTATGTAACCATATATATTAGTCAAAAACTGAATGGATTATATGTCAACATGTCCATTCTGGGGATATACATACACATGCTGATGCTGCTTCAATCTAATTTCATTTCAATTGTAGTTATTAATCGATGAAAAAACTGTAGTAATTTTATGAATAAAGTTGTATTATTCAGAATAAAGTTGATTTTATCTGTGATTCTCTACTAAATATATTTTAGAACCAAGAACATAAAAATGAATATACTTTTAGTTTTTAATAAGAGCTAATTGACTACAATGATTCCAGATCGAATTATTAAATATTTGGTTATTTTTAAAAAATGCTTTCCTTAAAAATTAAAAGAGATATTTTCAGACATAGCAAACAAGATGAACCAACAGTAAAAAAAAAAAAAAAAAAAGGGGGCTAATAACATACGAAGATGAGTCATACTTTAGCAGAAAGCATATCAGGTACTTCATAAGACATGAAAAACAATTAAAAATATAAACGGTAAATATATTTTAAAATTTGATTTAAAAATTTTGACAAGAGTTAATGATTCAGGGAGTAATATTTACCCTTAAAGGGAAGTATCTAATTATGGCTGAAAGTTTGGTGAATATCAATAAAAAGAAAACTTAAAATATTTTGAAAATGTAAAAAAAAATATTTTATGATTTTCTTTAGAAATCAATTTTTAAATTTTATCAAAAAATATAGGTAATATACGATAATTGCTGAAGTTATATTAAATCATTTAAAATAAAATTGGAAGTTAGTACTTTCGAAAAGTAAAATTGAATGAGTAATATTAAATGGAAATTAACATCTACATTAAAGACCGAATTAGATCAAAGTATTTCAGTTAAAAGTAAAGTTAAATTAATTAAAATGGAAAATTCAACATTCACTGAAAAGTGAAAATTTACATAATTTTTGACTAATTTTGCATATTTAAAACAAAAGTGCAAGCGGGAAGTATTTATTGATTACTTTAAAATTTTGGGCTAATGTTTCTTATTTATTCTTTTATCTTTTTAGCGCTAGAGAGTAAAAAATTATCCGAAATTAAAAACATCATTGAAAATTGAAAGTTTACACTATTTCACATATTTAGAGCCCATAGTCGAAACGAAGGTATTTATTCATTAATATGAAATTTTGCAAGTTTCTTTTGGAAATCACGCTACAATTTTTCCGTGCTAACGAAAAAAAGAATATATATTAAAAAATAACGAAAAGAAACTAAATAAATAAAATTTACACTCCGTCCTAATATCTCTATCTCTCTTACACTCTCTCTCTATATATATAACTTTTAAATGTTAGCTTTTGTATTCAAAATATTTTGTTTAATTATTTTTTCAAATGCATAGGTTTCTAGAGAATTATTTATGACTGTGATAGTTACAACAAAGTCTCAGTTACAATAAGAATTTTTATACTAAACCATGCCAAAACACGCAATAAAAAAAAAAGAATCTTATTTAGTTAAGAACGAATAAACTATGAAAAAAAATGAGAAAAATTAATTAGGTTTAGAATATATAATATTCCAGAATGAAAACAGATTATTCGGTCAAAACTATAAACTTTTTCTGTAATAAGATAGGAGCACTTTATCAAAACAGAAGACACAATTAAAATTATATTTAGAATGATTTATTTAGATAAAAATCCATAATTCATTAGGCGATATTCCAAAATTCATTATTAATTTAAAACTCTATATACGAGAATACATGAAATATTATATATAAAAAAAATATAGTTACTTGAATATACGGGTTATTATTATTTTTTTTAAAGAGGAGGGAAACTTTTTTCATTTGACTATCAGCTTCTGTATAGCATTCTTACTTTTCATTTCTGTGTTTGCAATTTTTTTTTTTTTTTTTTACTGAAAATAGAAATTCGTACTAATTTAAAACTCAAATATAATGTTATTTATTATTTTCTGATCTTAAAATATCTGAATAATTCAAAATATGATTGTTTTCATACTTCGAATCAATTTAAACTTCTTAATTCTTTTGGTAATTAATGTGTAATAGCACTGTTATGAATCAATGCTAGGATGGTATATAGATAAACTCAGGTTACTGATAAAAAGACCATATAATATTAAGATATTGTAATTTCCCATCTAAAACCTACAGAAGCGTATAACTAGCACTCATTATTTTCAGCTAAAAACATATATGGCGTGGACTATTGTGTTTATTGAAATTGTTTTCTTTGACATAACCATATGCCAATTAAGTTTAGCGTTTTTTACAGATGTTTGAATATTTATATTATCATGGTATTTTTCACTATTTAAGAGTATTTATAATGTCATAATTTTTGAGAAAGGGAAACATGAAAATAATATATATATATATATATAGATAGATAGATAGATAGAGAGAGAGAGAGAGAGAGAGAGAGAATTTAAAGGACCTATTTCATGGAAGTGAGTTAGAAAAGAAAAATTCAAATAAACAAGTAATATAAATTTTTTTTTTTTTTTTTTTTAAGTCAATTCTTACTTTTTCTTCACTATATTGCAGAAAGTCCTATATAAATAATTTTCATTCATTTTCTTAAGTTTATCTGGCGTCATCTATTGGTAAATATATGCAACTTAAATCTAAAAAAAATAAAACTAATTAATTAAATTTAATTACTGAATTAATATTTGAAAAAACTGTATTAACATCCAGTGTCCTCCACTAGAAGTTAAAAAAAATGTATTTCAACTTGAGTGGATGAATAAAAAGTATTTTATGAACGATTGAAAATTTGAACAAGATATATAGGGAGAGTGTGAGCTAATAGAAGGAATTGAAAAAAATGAAACGAATCTTCTCTCAACTGCCTAGTGATTCTCATTCTGCAACCAACCGATTTGAAGATAGTTCTCCAACTCCCTCAAATCAATTCTTGTGCATCTGAGCTTTGTCTTTTAATTTATAAAAGTATGCTGCGATGTGCACCTGCTCTCTAAATATCTGGCTACCTATTCATTTTCATTTTATTTTTAATTTGTTTCTTTAATTTTAATTTCTGTTTAATTACTACCATCCTTTCTACATACATTATTTGTTTTGAAAGTGATTTTACTGTGATAGGGATAATATGCTCGTATTGTGGCGCCATCTGCCGAAAACGTATGCAACCAATCTTTTTGTTGTTTCGTATGTCTATTTATCTTTGTTCTGTTTACCTTCTGTTACAGTAATTTTGTTTTCATATCCTAATATTTTTTTATTTGATCTTTTTTTTTTTTGGGAGGGAGGGGATGAAGGGGCGAGTGTAATGGACACCTAATTGTACCGATAGCTTTCACTTTTTCAAACTCCTTTAATTGTTCTCGTAGCAGGAAATGCTTCTCTAAATTTTCTGTAATTTTAATTTTAATTTTCTATGTTTTCAATTTAAGCGACTTTATTTTGTGCATATTTTCTAATTATTTTAAGATGCGGAGGTTTAGTCATTCTTAAAGCCAAATTATTAAAATAAATTAAAATACATTAAAATTAATACAATTCTAGATCCACAATAAAATATGACGCAGCAATGGAAAAAGTTAATTTAAATAATACATTTAACACTGGTTCATTGCATGACGACAACACACGGCATTATAAGTATTGTTGCTGTGCGCCATGTGTATTTTTTTATGAATTTTCCTCTTCATTTAAAAAGAAAATTCTTTTATTTTTCTCTTACATTTAAGATTACATTAAGATCTTCATATAAAGAACGTTTTTTTGGGAAATCAGTTTTACCATAACTTCTAAGAAAAGTTTCCCAGATTGTATTCAGGGACATATAATATTAACAAGAAATTTTAAGTTTTTCAACATATTACGTGTAGAAAATTATAACTTCCGTGGCAGTTCCAGGTCAGGCATGATAAAACCGTAGGCCAGAAAGCACTGCCATTGAGCTCGAGAAAGTAAAGACGATGTACCAAAATCCACCCCTAGATGATACTCTTGGGGGAGGAGGAGGTTAATTCCAAAGTGTGATGACACAAAGAAGTCGAAGTTTTGTTGACGTGATGATATCACTAAATAATGGTGAATTTGTAGAATATCTACCACTATAGTAGCAAATACCCTCAGATCAAAACACCCGACATGAAGAAACAATATCCACACAACATAATTTAAGAAAATACATAAAATAGGGGGAAAGTGTATAGTGGAGCGGGTTAATGAACGAATCGAAAATCAGCTTCCATAATTACTAGCTTCTGCTTCAAAAATGCAGAACATTTAGTAAAACAGTGCAGAAAAACGATTAAAATACAGAAGATTTTATATCACATTATTTTATAGTTTGAAGTAAAAAAATTAATAAAATGATAAAATATAAGATGGTTAACAAAAGAATAATTATAAATACCATCTTTTGTTTACCATTTTTTTACTTAATAGCTTAAAAATAGAATACATTTAGTATATTCTGATTGTAAGTAACATTTAACAAAATTGCAAATCTTCATTAGATTATACATACATACATACATATATATATAGGATATAATTATTAAAAAAAAAATTATGATAATTTTTTTAAATTATCTCTGTCAAAAATAAAATTTGCTTTCTTTACTTTTAAGTTGCTTAAAACAATTAAAGCAATTATGTCTTTCTTGACCTGTAAATTCACATAATTTAGAACATATAATGATATAAACATAATTACAAATCTTCGTCAGATTATACATAATCAGAATATAATTCTCTTTTATAAAAAAAATATCTAAATGTTTTTAATTATCTTAGTCTAAAATGAAATGAGCTCTCTTTACCTTTAGATTGCTTTAAAGCAATTCTGTATTTCTTGCCCTGTAAATTCACATAATTTAGAACATACTATGACATATATTAACATAAATTAAAAATTATTTAAAAAACGTACCCTATTTTTATTTACTTTTACGTAGGTTCTAGTTATACTACAAAATAACCCATTTCGTATTCATCAGAAACTGATAACAAACTTTTTAAAAATAATTCATATCGATTAAAAATGACTATTGAATAGGACTATTGTTTATAAGAACAAATTAAAGAGCTACATAAAGTTGTAATGAAAAGAGTGGAGTAACTTGCTTTTCGAATATGAAGTTTGTATTAACTATTTTTTTAAATAATGCCTGATGAAAATAATGCCTGATGATTACTTGAAAATTTCAAGTGCAGAACATCTAGAGTAATCGAACAATACATAAAAAACAATATATATTTTTTAGAAATTTAAAAGTTATGTAATGTTATCAGAAAATGGAAAAAAGTTAAGAATTTTATAATTTTATTATTTTTTTGGTTCCAAGGTATTTAAAAATATTTTTTAAAGATTCGAAAATTTACCCATAGGATATTAAATCACTTATAAACAAGTAATACAAAAAAAAATTTTAAAGTCAATTCCTACTTTTTTTTCACTATAATGCAGAAAATCCTTTATAAATAATTTTTATTAATTTTTTTTAAGTTTATCTGGCGCCATCTATTGGTAGATACATGCAAGTTAAATCTAAAAAAAAACTAAAATTAATTATTTAAATTTAATTACTGGATTAATATTTGAAAAAACTGTATTAACATCAAGTGTCATCCACTACAAGTTAAAAAAAATGTATTTGAACTTAAGTGGATGAATAAAAAGTATTTTATGGACGATTGAAAATTTGAACAAGATATATATTGGGAGAGTGTGAGCTAATAGAAGGAATTGAAAAACAGAAGTCGAATTCTTATTCCTCTTTCAAAAATGTATTTATTTAAAATTTTAGCTATCCACCGAGAGCGTAAGTATATAAATTGGGTACAAACTAAAAGAAAAATCTTCGGATTAAAATTTACCATATTTTATTAGCTACCATTATGAAAGTCTTTCTGCTTCAAAATTTTCAAATCATTTCTAAGCGACATAAAATATTGTTTCTCTCTGTTTTAAAAATAAGTTGCTATACATGTTTAAATTGCCTTCGGTTATCTATCTAGCAGATGTATTTAAAACTATAATATTTTAATAAAAAATTCCTTGATAAAGCTACCAAAGTATTGAATTGTTCTACATAAAATGAGCATTTTAGTATTGAGCACTGATATTCTATGAAATATATATCTACCAGTATTAAGCTAAATAAGAGTCTTATATACTCAAAATTGCTAATATTGAGTTTTGCCTAATGGTATAGTTTGCTTGCGTATAAGTTACGAAATTTTTATAAAATCATAAGCAAATGCAAACATGGAGACAAAGGAAAAACAGCGGTGAATAGAGCGGAAGGAGTTTAACACATTCTCGATTAACCGATTCTGTTGAATTGTGAGATATATGTATATATTTTTTATTCCAATGCAGCTGGCAAACACTTAGACAGCTTGGTCTTGGATGCCTTAAGGCAAGCGCTGCACAGACGTTACTCGCTTTGCATTACCCAGGGGGCGCGTGTAACTTGAAGATAAGTCACGGAGTAACAATGCCCCCGCAACGCTCTACGATGCTATTAAGACCGGGACCTACGATTTAAAGTGGATTCAGAACCACTACAAACATCCATGGCACCACCGGGACTCGAACCCGAAACCTGTGGTACCGAGCGCCAGAGCGCTAGCCACTCGGCCATTCAGGGCCTGAATTGTGAGATATATAAATGTAATTTTTACAGTAATATTATTTACTTTTGTCTGCAAAAGTGTGCTGTTAAATGCAGGGAGAAACGAAGGCAGTATAGAGGGAACAAAACGAGAGATAGTGATGAACAGAGCGGAATGAGATTAGTGCATGATTCTATTGAACTGTGCGATGAATTTGCTACTTCGCTTTGCCGAAATGATCCAGACACACTGAAACCAGTACAATCTGGAAAGGTATTTTCTAGCTTTAGTGAAGAATCATATGGTTATATATCCCCAGACTATAAACCCATGTGTCAAAAAACAAAAGGATTATATGTCAACATACTGATTACTAACAAATTATCTTCAGCTTAAATGATAAATAGTTTAGCTAAAGTGTGAAAATTATATCGTTACGAGCGGATGTATAACACATTAAAAAGATTTCAGTTATCTAATATAATCAAACAAATCATCGCAATAGGGGAAATAGATAATTTAGGATGGATTTAAGTTACATTACAAATAATTTAAATTTTTAATTTAATTTTAAATTAAATATCAAAAAAAAATTTGATGAAAAAATTCCACATTAATTATTAAACTATCTTTGGGCAACTCGTAACGTACCTGTTAAAATTGGGTGCCAAACTTGGCAAGTGTTCTCCGATTACGCTACGGATTAAGGGAAATATCTCGTAATCCTGTCAGTAATCAATAATTGCTTTTAATATCGAATGAGTGAAATTCGGTTTAAACGATTTCCAAGCAGTCAGAAGTGTAAGTATACATTTAATTTAATTGATTTTAATGACTTGAAAAATTACTTATTAACATAATTCGACATTAATTATCGTTTAAATAACATAACTTATGTAACATTATTTCGACAGTTTTTTTAACAACTGAGATTAAATTGATATGAAATATTTAACCGGCTGCAAAAGTTTTTTTTTTTTTTTTTTTTTTTTTTTTTTTTTTGCAAAAGGTTTGTTGTTTTCAAGTTTTTGAAAACTAATTAAAATTGAAAACTAATCTAAATTACTTATTAACTTGCTTCGACATTAGTTAGCTTTACATTTACTGATTTATTTTGAAAAAGAAAGTGTTATGATATATGCCCTTACATTGATTCTTGTAATGTTATGTAGTTTTTTAAACTGATAAAAAAATAATATTTCACTGTGAATAGTAATATAAAGGAAATAACTCCATAAGGACAATGATTTTTAAAATTAAACATTTATTCTCCTTCTTTTACTGAGGGTCTAAAAAATAACATTTGTTAGCTACTATACTAGCAGCTCGTTGTGTCAGGATGGAATACTCTCTTTTTAATAATACTAATCTTTTTATTTACAATATGAATAAATACATACACTTGGAACCCTGTGCCACTTCTACAATACTATTGATATCTAAAAACCAAAGACCGTCTGTTTTTATCTGACGTTCCTAGCGTTCACCTCGTAGTCTCAAGATCTCACCGCAACTGCCACTTACCACACTGAACCGCAGTTAAATACCCAGTTACTGGTCACAGTTACCAGTTATAACCGCGACCTCTCGCGGTTATAATTAAACCTTACATTCGGCCTTTCCTGACAATCATTCGCCCTCGAATGAACTACTAAAGTTATAAAATAAGGTAATCATTATAATAAACATCATTAGAAATTATTCACATGATTATCTAACTACATACTCATCAATGACCAAATAAATCAATTAATTCAATACATATAAAAATCAGTAAACAGCATATAAGTCAATTAAATTCAATGTAAGCACATTGGAATTAAAACTAAATTAAATTACTTATATAAACCAGTAGCAACACAACAAAATCAATTATATCTACATAAAAATCAGTAAATATCAATTAAATCAAGTAAATTCAATTAAATCAAGTCAGTTAAAGTTATATCAAGTCACTCATATTGAATTATCATTTTCCGTAGGAGATTGTCTTTATGCAGGCACGTCTTGGATTACGTCTTAGGTTAGAGTCACTAAGTTCATTGTCTGAAAAATCACCTAAAAAGTTCACCTGACGAGTCCTCTCTATCAGAATCAATTTAATTCTGCCATGCCTTTAGCTGGCTTACATGTGGTAGAGTAAGAATGTCCTTTGCTCTTTCCTCCAAGTTGAGTAACTCTGTAGGTATCGCCTGGTAGCAGTCAGGACCTCGATATGGTTGGGTCTTTGTTGGTATCGGAATCCTTTTCCTAACCACAGCTTGTCCTGACTTGTAAGTGGTAGTTCCGCATTTTTTCTTGTTGTAAGCGTCCTTCATCTTTTCCTGCACATTCTCTATCAGCTTGCGAGTCGATGTTTGAATCTCTGCAGGATCAGTCCTTTTTTCTGCACTCTCATCAGCTTGTTTTCTTAAAATTTCATCGCTGAATACTGGTGAGTAACCGTGTAGCATTTGAAAAGGATTCTTGTTGGATGCTTTGTTTAGATTTCTGTCCAGTTCTTTCATTCTCAAGTCCCAGTCTTTGTGTCTTTCAAATTTTTCAGGATCACCTCTTCGAATAAGGACTTATTCTTCCAAGGACATCGTTTGATATACTTCCAGATCAAGCTTCTTTTCAATCAAAGCTTCAGTAGTCAGTAGTGAACCTAAGACATGGTGCATTAACCCCTGAAACTCGGTTGGTGCCTTAGTTAATCTAGAAATTATTCTATCAATCTTAGTTAGTGTCGTACATCCTAATTCATTCAATTTCATTGCAAAGCAATCCTTAACCTCATTGACTAACTCTAAAATTTCCCTTTTATTCTCAATTGGTGTTCCTTCATCTAATCTAATTTCGCTCTTTTCGGGTAAACGCTTATTTTCTTTTATTACATTCCCGTAACAACTCTCCTCATTAACCAAACAATTGGGGTCTAACTGAACTACTCTTCCTACACATTGATTTCCCTTCAATATTACATTCTCATTCCCCATTTTAATAATTGGATCTACGGTTTCGCTATCTTTTATTTCTAAGGAATCACAACACCCTTCTTTTCCCTCTATAATTACTGAGCCGTCATTCGCCAAAGTTGTCTGAGCTCTAACAAAACTCACCGAATTTCTTTCCGGTACCACTTTACTAGATGTTTTTAATTCTTTTACATCCGAATTATTTTCACATTCCATGTTAACAAACGGATTATCCCCTGCATAACAAACATGCAATTTATTTCCAATGCGAGCAAACGATATGTTTTCCCTATCTAAAAAGGATCTCCCAATTAACAATTCGTACGGCAAAGCGTCGTCTCCTACAATAAGCATTTCGACCCCTTTTACTTTAACGCCATCCAAAGAAATATCTACTTTCGCCTTTCCTAGCGCTCGCGCGGCACACATCTTAATATTCCCAAAACCGTACATTACATTTGAAGCTGGATCTATTTTTAATTCTAACCTCTTTGCTACGGAATTCCTACAAATGACGGAATCGCTCCCAGTATCAATCAAAGCTTCAAACTCCAACGGACACTTGTTTATCCTCGCAATTTTAATGCAAGATGATGCCTCACTCATGCCGCCCTCAATATCCGTCATCAAGCTGTGATCTCTTTTATATATATGGCTGCTTTCATTTCGTTCAATTCCCTCTCGAGTGTTAAAATTCTGCTCTTTATTAATTCGATCAAATTTATATTTTTGTTTTGGACAATCTCTAGCGAAATGCGAATTCTGGTTACAAACGAAGCATCTCTTATCTTTCTGCATTGGACCCCGCTATTGTGTGTAACTGCAGTATTTATTATTATAGTTTCCGGTTGTAAAACATTCGTTTCTGAAACTGGGGGAAGAATCTGTTCTTTTATTACACCCCGTCGGCTCATTCCGTAGGAATTTCTGTCTAGGCCTAAAATCGCATTCTTTTTCATACATATTCTGATTCAAATTCTTAAATTTGGGCAATTCGCTTTCATTTCTTACATTTTCATATTCATCAAGTTTATCAGCTAATTCGGATGACTTAACTATTCTGACCCACTCGTCTACAAAATGTTCTTTTACTACAATAGGAACTTTTCTTTTTAATTGGTCTGTTATAATTAATTCTCTAAGACTATCAAAGTCATTCACATTAGTGCCGCGTAACCACTCATCGAAATAATTTTGTAACTCATACGCGAAATCTCCCCATGTATTTTTCGGTAGTTTTGTGTGCCCAAAGAACTGTTGTCTGAATTTATCCGCGCTTAATTTAAACTTTCTTAATAACAAATCTTTAATATACCCATAATCATTCGAAAGTTCTTCCGGAACTCTTGCGATAATTTGGTTAATCTCATAGGGCAATAAATTCACTAAATGACTAACCCAATTCTCATGACTTAAATTTAAGCGTTTCGCTTGTCGTTCAAACAATATTAAATAAAAACTTATGTCCCCATCGCTCATTTCGCAGCGTTGCATTATTTTAGTTATCCTGCAATCTCTAGAAATTTCATTTACGTTTCTATTTTCTCTTAACACATTACTATTTTTAATTTTTCTAATTCGTATTGTCTTTCTAACTCGCGCTCCTTTAACTCTCTAGTAGAAATTATAGTTTTTAGTAATTCACGCGCAAATTCCTCATCATAATATTCACTTTTAGTAATTAATTCTTTAATTTCGACAACAACTGCGTTATCGGGTAATTTTACATTTAATTCTTCTGCTAAGGAAATTAAATCTCTCTTTTTCGCTTTTGCGAGATATGTCATTTTTTTTTATTTTTATGTTTATTTTTTTTTACACACTGTTTAAATTTTTAACTATTCAACCTCCATTTCAATTCCTAACAATCAAATAAATTCTTAAAATCTTCAATACAATTTCACACAGAAATTAACTCCTCAAGAATTTTACGAAGAAATTTAAAAAAAAGAATAATTTGCACCAACACTGAGTTTCTAGAAATTCATGCCACATACCTGAAATCGCTTGGAGTAAGCCTTGAGTTCTGCTAACAACATCCGGTCCTCCAGGGTCAATACCACTTCTGAAGTGTCAGCTACTATACTAGCAGCTCGTTGTGTCAGGATGGAATACTCTCTTTTTAATAATACTAATCTTTTTATTTACACTATGAATACATACATACACTTGGCACCCTGTGCTACTTCTACAATACTACTGATATCTAAAAACCAAAGCCGGTCCCTGATCGTCTGCTTTTATCTGACGCTCCTAGCGTTCACCTCGTGGTCTCAAGATCTCACCGCAACTGCCACTTACCACACTGAACCACAGTTAAGGACCCAGTTACTGGTCACAGTTACCATTTTATACCCGCGACCTCTCACGGTTATAATTAAACCTTACACATTAAACCGATATTTGAAAACAATATTTAACAGCAATGAAAAAATATGCATTAAGTATTTTATTAAGTTAGAACAATGATTCTTAAACTGGAATTCCGTACAGCCATTAAAGAAATCCCATGAAACAATTTTGAAGTTGATTTTACAACCCTTAATTTTCAGCTTTTATTTAAATAATTTATTTAATTAAGCGTTTTAGGGGTAAGGCTTTTATATGCGTTGTAACGTTAAATTAGAGGAATTTGATTATTTTTATTCAACCTCAAATATTGAAAAATAATAAATTCGTTTTTTGCATTGATATGACTATCATTGGTAAAATTTTAAGGATAAAATACTTTTGCCACCTCTTTTCATGAAACCTTGTTATGCTTATTACTATAGTTAGACCATTAATTTTGTGGAAAGTATTCCACAAAATTAAATGGACAAGCATAAATGTCTTCAGTATTCTTTCCTGTTAAATGAATGCGAAGGCTTATAGTCTCATAATAAACACGCTATCGAAAAAATATCTTTTAAACTAGAATTCAACTACATTTTACTCACATAGCTATTGAATTATTTGTATTTAACAATACTTTTACGAGAGTTAGATGGATTCTTCGATTTATATAAAATTTACACGGCAGGCAACAGACGTTTTTTACGAACACGAATGAAGTTTTATGAGCTAATAATCTCCGTGTACTAATTAATTAATTTAAAATTTACTGACAATGCAGAAAATTAAAAACTAAAACTTACAAACAAAATTTTTTTTTCATAATTTAATATTAACTACAAACATGGAACATAATTTCTTTAGATAAATTTGCAAATTAAAAAAAAATATATGAATGCAAAAAAAAAAAAAAAAAAAAAAAGGAAATATAAAACCCATCTCTATAATTAATTGATTGTGGAAAAACTAATGAAATAATTTTAGTTAAAATGGAAATTAGGTATGTATTGCACATCCTTTAAAAAGTAAATACTGTGGTATGCAGATTGGGCAATTCAATTGTAACTGGGTGTGGTTGGTTGAAATACTTGAGGCACAGGTGGGAAAATTCATAGCTTTATTTACAGAAGCACATACACGGCGCACATATAATATTTAATACACTTAAAGACATATAATTGGAAGGATTCCACTTCTAAGCTGAAAACCCGATATTCAGGTACGCGTGGAATGCGCGAAATATACTTCCTCACCGGGTGAGAAATCTGTAAGTCAACACATACCCAATGTGCCTTAAATATAGCTGAAAATGAATCAGACATTCTATTGACATTAGTTAGTGTCGATTCCATAGACATTAGTGAAGAAGATTCAAATTGCGTGGACCTCAAAAATAACTAATGAACTTGGAAAAACATTTAGACAGAAAAAAGTAATTGGATTAGAAATTTCTCATGAAGAAAATAATAAAGTAAAAAAATCTTGAAGACCTAGACTGCGTTATAAAAAATAAAAAAACTCAATTTGAATATACAAATTCAGTTTCGGAAGTCAGAACTGATGAATTTCCAATACAACCTCAAGATGAGGAATTTTCTAAAAAGGTTTTTGAAAAACCTAATTAAAACGATAGCTGTTGTTCGTTCAAAATTGTATCGACAAAAATGTATATGATGTATATGATCAAAAATGTATATGATGAAATAAAATGTATATGATCGTATCAAAAATGTATATGATGAAATATCCAAATGTTCTAGATGACAAGAAATCAGATGAGAAATCAAGGCCGAGGAAAAGATCCCATTCTTCAGAAACAGTTAATTTCATAACAAAAAAGAACAGAAATTTAAATAATTTTACATCTAACAATGAACACAATCTTGTTACTCAAATATTACCCAATCCATGCTCGGAAGTTCCAAACTTTCAGCCGAAAATGGACATTTTAACAAAAATTCTAGGTTATCGACTAGACAGAGAAAGTGATTCACCAATTCAATGAATTTTCACACCAAAGATCCAATTAAATGGCCCAAGAAATGAGAATGAGGAAGTGAAGAGGTGTGATATTTCAGAGTATTGTGTTTCAGAATTTTTCTTGTTTCTCCGATTCGCAAACACTGAATAAAGGAGGTCATTAAAAATTGCCCGAATTATTCAGGAATAATTGTAAAATTCATTATTATCATCATCAGTGGCGCAATATCCCCATAATGGGACAAGGCCGTCTGCCTAATGGCAGATTTCGAGATAGCAGAAGTAGAATTAATAATAACTAAATTTAAAAAAAAAAAAAATTTGTTGTTTTACCATTTGTGCGGCTAATTAAAAACTTTGTGAAGAAATAAATGTCGAATACAATAATCTCTTAGGATGGTTAGATGGTTAATCTTTAGGTTAGATGACTTGCTCTAAATCCTGCTATAGAGCGTGTTCTACAATTATTTGAGGCGCTCCGTTCTTATTTTTTGAGTGTAATCAAATATCCTAAAATTCTAGAATCGTATTTCATTAATTAAATATCTGAGATATTAATGTATTTTAAAAATTAAGTATTTTTTAAAACAATTTTAGTTGTTTTACTATTCGTGTGGCTACTTTAAAACTTTGTGATGAAATAAATATCGAATACAATAATCTTTTAGGATATTCACATACTAGATGACTTGCTCTAAAACCTGTTATAGAGCGTGTTCTACAATTATTTGTGACTCTCCATTCATATTTTTTAAGTATAGTCAAATGTTCTAAAATCTTGGAATCGTACTTCATTAAGGAAATATCTGAGATATTAATGTATTTAAATTTTTTTTAAAATTAAGTATTTTTAAATAATTTTTTTTATTTGTTTTACCATTCATGTGGCTACTTTAAAACTTTGTGAAGAAATAAATGTCAAATACAATAATCTTTTAAGATATTCACATGTTAAATGACTTGCTCTAAAACCTGCTACAATTATTTGAGCCTCTCCACATTGTAAAATACTGAAATTGTTTTTCAATAGTGAAATATCTGAGATATTAATGTATTTTGTATACGAAAAATGTCTACTTTTCACAAAACGATTCAACAATTTGAAGAAGAAAGCTACAGAAGTTAGTCGTATTTTGAATAAATTTATCAATCAATATAAATCTTGTGTGAAAGAAAAAAACATTTCTTTACTTATAAAAAAAAAATGACCCATTTACGAATTTAAATCCAGGGATAACAAAGAAGTTCATTAAAGCAGTGCAAAATTTTTACCAAACATGTTTTCAATGTATCCAAGAATGATCTGAAACAAGCATCATGGGAAATAAGAGTTTTCAATTGTGTTTTTTGACTTCATCTCAAATGTATTGGTTTGATATGTCGCTTTACGGTCATTTTGTGCACACTTTAGGCTAGTTAGACCGGGACATAGAGTTTAACATGGATTCCGAACCACTACTACAACTACACCACACAACACCATACCACATCACATGACTTTGCCTAGATAAAGTTGCCCCTATACAGTTTGGGAATGATGTGGGTGAGAAGTCTGACTGGGCTCTGTGACGCTCTACAGTCATAGGAAATCGGGACCTACGGTTTAAAGTGGATTCCGAACCACTACAAGCATCCATGTCACCACCGGGACTCGAATCCGAAACCTACGGCACTGTGAGCCAGAGAGCTAGACACTTGGCCATTCGGACCCCAATTCCCAACCACTTACAAACATCCATGCCACCACCAGGATTCGAACTTGTAGCCCGTGGTACTAAAGGCCAGAACGTTAGCCAATGGCCATCAGGTCGCTGCAAATGTAATGGATAGATATTGAATCTTGTGTTGAGTTTTAATCTAAAAAAAATGCCAACTATTAAAATAGATTACAATTGTTTCTTTGAATAAGTTAGAAGACTGAATGTATAATGAGCTTTTAAAAAAATAAAACGATGGAAAAATAAACACGTTGAAATAGATAAAAGATGATTGGAAATATTCAGCCATTTAAAAAAATTAACATATTCTATGTGAACATTTATTTAGTCTTGTTCAGCTTACGTTCAATGGAAATTGTCCATCAATTTAAAGGGTTTTTTTTAATTACTAACGATTTTTGAACAAGTAAGAAATCGAGATATATAATCTCGATTTCTTACTTGTTCAAAAATCGTAACATTGTATGCACAGCACTTGTTGTAAAATTCAATATGAAGGATATTTCTTTTTCAGATATTTCCAAAATATAGTTAGAAAATGATTGACAAAAATATTCGTTCAATGTTAAATAATAATTAATAGGCATATAAGTATAATTACAATATAAAATTTTACAAATATTTTTATTATCTACACCTTTAATCCATCAATCATCACGGTTATTCCATCAATTAATTATCTACACAGCTTACCATCTATCGTATCAAAAATTTATACACTGTATTTTGTTGCAATGAATAAAATGTTTATTTTACTTTCGATATTTTTTCTCCCAATTTATATGTGTACTCCTTTTCATTGTAAGAAAGTTGGTCAATTTAAATTAATGTACGGAAATTCAAAATAAGAACTAACATAGGGTACAAAGTGAGGGAAAGAGTACACGGGCTAATATGTGTGCCTGACTGGTGAGTGCCGGATTAGAGAGGGTCTATTGTATATTAGATATTGGCAAGTATGTACGTTTACAGAATGAAGAGATTTCTTCCCCAATTTATTTGTGTACTCCTTTTCATTGTAAGAAAGTTGGTCAATTTAAATTAATGTACGGAAATTCAAAATAAGAACTAACATAGGGTACAAAGTGAGGGAAAGAGTACACGGGCTAATATGTGTGCCTGACTGGTGAGTGCCGGATTAGAGAGGGTCTATTGTATATTAGATATTGGCAAGTATGCACGTTTACAGAATTAGAGATTTCTTCCCCAATTTATTTGTGTACTCCTTTTCATTGTAAGAAAGTTGGTCAATTTAAATTAATGTACGGAAATTCAAAATAAGAACTAACATAGGGTACAAAGTGAGGGAAAGAGTACACGGGCTAATATGTGTGCCTGACTGGTGAGTGCCGGATTAGAGAGGGTCTATTGTATATTAGATATTGGCAAGTATGTACGTTTACAGAATGAAGAGATTTCTTCCCCAATTTATTTGTGTACTCCTTTTCATTGTAAGAAAGTTGGTCAATTTAAATTAATGTACGGAAATTCAAAATAAGAACTAACATAGGGTACAAAGTGAGGGGAAAGAGTACACGGGCTAATATGTGTGCCTGACTGGTGAGTGCCGGATTAGAGAGGGTCTATTGTATATTAGATATTGGCAAGTATGCACGTTTACAGAATTAGAGATTTCTTCCCCAATTTATTTGTGTACTCCTTTTCATTGTAAGAAAGTTGGTCAATTTAAATTAATGTACGGAAATTCAAAATAAGAACTAACATAGGGTACAAAGTGAGGGAAAGAGTACACGGGCTAATATGTGTGCCTGACTGGTGAGTGCCGGATTAGAGAGGGTCTATTGTATATTAGATATTGGCAAGTATGCACGTTTACAGAATTAGAGATTTCTTCCCCAATTTATTTGTGTACTCCTTTTCATTGTAAGAAAGTTGGTCAATTTAAATTAATGTACGGAAATTCAAAATAAGAACTAACATAGGGTACAAAGTGAGGGAAAGAGTACACGGGCTAATATGTGTGCCTGACTGGTGAGTGCCGGATTAGAGAGGGTCTATTGTATATTAGATATTGGCAAGTATGCACGTTTACAGAATTAGAGATTTCTTCCCCAATTTATTTGTGTACTGCTTTTCATTGTAAGAAAGTTGGTCAATTTAAATTAATGTACGGAAATTCAAAATAAGAACTAACATAGGGTACAAAGTGAGGGAAAGAGTACACGGGCTAATATGTGTGCCTGACTGGTGAGTGCCGGATTAGTGAGGGTCTATTGTATATTAGATATTGGCAAGTATGCACGTTTACAGAATGAAGAGATTTCTTCCCCAATTTATTTGTGTACTCCTTTTCATTGTAAGAAAGTTGGTCAATTTAAATTAATGTACGGAAATTCAAAATAAGAACTAACATAGGGTACAAAGTGAGGGAAAGAGTACACGGGCTAATATGTGTGCCTGACTGGTGAGTGCCGGATTAGAGAGGGGTCTATTGTATATTAGATATTGGCAAGTATGCACGTTTACAGAATTAGAGATTTCTTCCCCAATTTATTTGTGTACTCCTTTTCATTGTAAGAAAGTTGGTCAATTTAAATTAATGTACGGAAATTCAAAATAAGAACTAACATAGGGTACAAAGTGAGGGAAAGAGTACACGGGCTAATATGTGTGCCTGACTGGTGAGTGCCGGATTAGAGAGGGTCTATTGTATATTAGATATTGGCAAGTATGCACGTTTACAGAATTAGAGATTTCTTCCCCAATTTATTTGTGTACTCCTTTTCATTGTAAGAAAGTTGGTCAATTTAAATTAATGTACGGAAATTCAAAATAAGAACTAACATAGGGTACAAAGTGAGGGAAAGAGTACACGGGCTAATATGTGTGCCTGACTTGTGAGTGCCGGATTAGAGAGGGTCTATTGTATATTAGATATTGGCAAGTATGCACGTTTACAGAATTAGAGATTTCTTCCCCAATTTATTTGTGTACTCCTTTTCACTGTAAGAAAGTTGGTCAATTTAAATTAATGTACGGAAATTCAAAATAAGAACTAACATAGGGTACAAAGTGAGGGAAAGAGTACACGGGCTAATATGTGTGCCTGACTGGTGAGTGCCGGATTAGTGAGGGTCTATTGTATATTAGATATTGGCAAGTATGCACGTTTACAGAATGAAGAGATTTCTTCCCCAATTTATTTGTGTACTCCTTTTCATTGTAAGAAAGTTGGTCAATTTAAATTAATGTACGGAAATTCAAAATAAGAACTAACATAGGGTACAAAGTGAGGGAAAGAGTACACGGGCTAATATGTGTGCCTGACTGGTGAGTGCCGGATTAGAGAGGGTCTATTGTATATTAGATATTGGCAAGTATGCACGTTTACAGAATTAGAGATTTCTTCCCCAATTTATTTGTGTACTGCTTTTCATTGTAAGAAAGTTGGTCAATTTAAATTAATGTACGGAAATTCAAAATAAGAACTAACATAGGGTACAAAGTGAGGGAAAGAGTACACGGGCTGCCGGATTAGAGAGGGTCTATTGTATATTAGATATTGGCAAGTATGAACGTTTACAGAATTAGAGATTTCTTATTCTGCATCCATGCTTAACATAATTAATTATTACATGAAATTATTACGAGGCTCGCCAATGTTCAGTATAATATAAAGATAAATTCCAAGCGTCTCTAAACTTTGGTTCTAGATCTTACCACATTCTAGAGGAGGTAGTAGGAACTCTAGAAGTATTATTCATGCTTATAAAATCAATTCTAGAGTTTCTCAAAAGAGCTCAGAACCCCAAAACTGACATAACTTCGGAGAAAAAATTTGTTTATTAATTTACATGACTTATTAATTTTATTAAGATTAAAATTTAAAGAATCGTATTTCTCGATAATTTGTTTAATGAAAAAAAATTATTTGAATTATTTGTTATAACGCGAACAAATAATTATTTTTTCACATCAAAATATTTAATATATAGTCAAAGATATCTTTTAAATTTTCACGTCACCAATAATTTATATATATATATATATATATATATATATATATATATATATATATATATATATATATATATATATATATATATATATATATATATATATATATATATATAAGACTAATATACTGGACTTTAATATCATTGCATCTCAAAAATTAAAAAGTAACTATTTAGTAATTTTTAACGCAAATGAAGATAATTTTCCTGTTGAATAGAAAATGGGATCTATGTTACAACTTTTCTTTTCTGTTTTTTTTTCCCCTGCAAAATTTATAAAGAATCTTGACAGACGGACATCAGGTATATGTAAATAGGGACGCATATAAAGCCCCGATAAAAGCACAAAAGGCCTCCCCTCCTTTTATTTTTTTTTTTCTTTCCCCACAGCTTTTTCTCCCATCGGCGCTGACCTTGACCGTCAGCAATCTGCGTTATTTTATCCAATGCGTTTTTGCAATCATTTCACCTTGCGTTCTAAGCGGCCTGACCGCCAATTGGCTAGCGCTCTCTCCTTTGGTGCCACAGGCTTCAGATTCGAATCCTAGCGGTGGCATGAATGTCTGTTAATGGTTCGGAATCCACTTTAAACTGCGGGTCCCGGTCTGATTAGCCCTCATGTGCATAAGATGACCGTAGAGCGACAAACTAAACTTTACGTTTTACTTCTATAATTTGTTTTTAAACTTTTTTTAAAATTGTTTCTCATTCTCAACTTGTATTTATAGTGTGACTTAAACCTTAAACTCTGCTTCATAATTATTTTTATTAGTTTTTTTTTACTTCTAATTATTTATTAATTAATTTTAATTATTTCAAATTGAAAAAAATTTAAAAAAAGAAAACATTCTCATTTTATAGATTACCTCAAAAATTTATATATTTCTTTCTTCTAATTCTCTTTTTTGTAACTGAGCAAGTCTCCTATTAGTCTTTACTTGCTTTCTCTTTCAAAGCATAGAAGTCTAAGTCTAATATGGGGATATATAATTTCAAAAGTGGCCCGCGGATTTATGATGCATTTCCAAAGTGTACCGCAAGATCATTTGGGTTGGCCACCCCTGCATCCCTTTATGCACTCCCTGCATCCCTCATTTGGTCGTGCCTCTAGAAGGGAAAGAAAATGAAATATTCAGACTGATAAAAAAAGTAGCTAGGGTAAAGAGTAGTGAGGCTTTACAGTCATTGTGTCTGATTTAAACAAAAACGTAAGCACACAACTTTATCTGACAAATAGGGCATTATAAAAAGATATGATATTGAGGAAACTCCAACTATTCCATCTAAATCGTACCATAGTTATAAAATCAACGATTTAAGATGTATTGAATAACCCTAAATAAATTGAAAATTCCTTTAAATGTGTTGATAACGATCCTGTTGACAGTTAAACTTTAGGGAATGCTGAGTTTTCGAAAGTCGAAAAAACACTTATGTCTTAGTTTCGATCGAGCAATTTCTAGTGATATTTTAAAGGGAAAGACAAACTACTTTTACAAACGGATTGTGAACAAAGACCATTTAAAAGCCAGTGAAGGTTAAGAGTATAAATTCAAAAAAACATTATGATATTATATTCCTCAAAATTAGTAAAGAAAAACTATTTGCAGATGAAACCAATATCTCTAATATTAAAAAAAATTGGAGGAAAAGAGATAGCTGAGTTAGGCTTATCACATGACCAAGTTTTCAACTCAGATGAAGTTGGTCTTAATTGACGTCAATTGACTTCAGCTTCCGTCAAAGACGTTAATAGTTGCTTGTGAAAAACATCCGCATATATGGAAACTACCCAAAAGGTGACTTACTATTATAGGTTATTTTATTGCATCAAGAAACATAACATTAAATTTGCTACTTGTAAGAAAATCGATTTATATATTTTGTAGGACTCGACTTTTATATTTTGTTATTGATAAGGTTCTAAAAATATTTTGTTAATGTTAGTTAATTTTATACCTTTTTGTTTTCAAATATCAGTTATGTGAACAATTTTTCTGCTTTTTCATTGCATTCATAAATTGATATAAATGTTTACATTGATTTGCTTAACTTAAAAAATTAATTTATTTTCATGTGTATTAAATTTATTATTAGAAATACTAAGCTAAATGGATATATTTCAAATATAATAAAAAGTAATTTATATCTAGAATTTGGTCTTAAGTGTAATGAATATATGAAAATATATAATTTAAAGCAGTTTTTCTTGATGGGCGATTGTGTATTTTGTTTTGTTCATTACTTACAATATTTTTTTTTATTTTGTAGGTGTTTTGAAATATCTCCATCTTTAAAAATTAGATTTTAGGCTTTGGAAAAGTATTTGATATAATATACACATTTTATTGATTTTAGGCCTAACAATTTTTTCATTTGTCTATTTTTTGTGATTTTTAAATCTTAATAATAATTTTTAATAATATTTAATGAAATATATCAATATCCTTAGATATGCCTTATTAAGTCCAGAAGTTGATTAAATGTTATTCAAAACTCCTCGTTAATCAATTTAACTCTTAAGGTATTTATTAAAATCTTGTTTTTCAATCGAAGGTTCAAATCCTGGTGGGAGTATGGATGTTTTTTAGTGATTCGTAATCCACGTTAAACTGTAGGTGCTGTCTATTAGCTTAATTACGGCAAAAAATAACCGTAGAGCGACAAAACAAAAAATATATACATGGTGTTTTGAGGCGTGATGGCCAAGTGATTAGGGCTGTGACGTTCGGTGCCATGGATGTTTGTAGTGGTTCGGAATCCACTTTAAACCGTAGGTCCCGCTTTATTATGACTGTGGGATGTCAACCCTACTTCGTAAGAAAAAAAAACATTTTCTGTCTCGAAATATTCAGTAGCCAGACGGCCTTCGCCAACCATGGGGCTGTTGCGTCATTGATGATCATGATGATGATAATTAAAGTACCATGAGCTTATAAATAATTAAATTTCATTGTCAATATAAATCATAATTAATTTGTTCCTAAAAACTGGTTTAACCTTTTGTTTAGAAAATGACCTAGTAAGGCACATTAGGGCAATTTTGACGTAATAGGAGTATAATAGACAGATTAGAACTATATTTTTGTAAATATTTTAATAAATTATATTCATTTATATACTATAACATTTTTTTAAAAAACTACAAGCCTAAAACTGAAGGAAAAAAAGATCTCAGAAAATATAGAAACCTAATAAATCAAATTATTAAATGAAAATTTCCAGTGACAGTAGTAATAATTAAGTTTGATATACCTAAATCCACTTTGTTAAATATATTGAAAAAAATAATGAAACAAAACAAAACTTATAGCGTAAGAAATGCAAATAATAAATTTCAGTCTATTAATTTTTCACGTTATCTTTTAACAGCAAAACAAAAATTATTTTTATGAGATTATCATACATGTTTTCAGTTGAAATTTCGTTTAACATAAGTTATTAATTTAATTTATAATTTTTTTCCCTTTAGACTTTGGGAAAAAAATGTCATGTGTCTATTAAATGCAAAGTTTTATAGACCAACATTCTGAAATCTTAATGCAGAAACATGAAAAAATTAATATAACTTGATTTTCAGCCTTTAATGTAACATATTTAAAGGGATTTATGGATAATTAAGAAATAATTATCATAATTAAATAAAATTTTCCTCAAAATAAAAATAAAAAATTTCAAATAAAAATTTCAAAATAATTAATAATTTCAAAATTAAAATAAAATTTTACTCCCGAAAACTCTCATAATTTAGACGAAACTAAGATTTCTATTTTATTTTTGGATCCTGTAAAAATTAATATAACTTGATTTTCAGCCTTTAATGTAATATATTTAAAGGGATTTATGGATAATTAAGAAATAATTATCATAATTAAATAAAATTTTCATCAAAATAAAAAATAAAAAATTTCAAATAAAAATTTAAAAATAATTAATAATTTCAAAATAACAAATAAAATTTCACTCCCGAAAACTCTCATAATTTAGATGAAACTAAGATTTCTATTCTATTTTTGGATCCTGTAAAAATTAATATAACTTGATTTTCAGCCTTTAATGTAATATATTTAAAGGGATTTAGGGATAATTAAGAAATAATTATCATAATTAAATAAAATTTTCCACAAAATAAAAATAAAAAATTTCAAATAAAAATTTCAAAATAATTAATAATTTCAAAACAAAAATAAAATTTTACTCCCGAAAACTCTCATAATTTAGATGAAACTAAGATTTCTATTTTATTTTTGGATCCTGTAAAAATTAATATAACTTGATTTTCAGCCTTTAATGTAATATATTTAAAGGGATTTATGGATAATTAAGAAATAATTATCATAATTAAATAAAATTTTCCTCAAAATAAAAATAAAAAATTTCAAATAAAAATTTAAAAATAATTAATAATTTCAAAATAACAAATAAAATTTCACTCCCGAAAACTCTCATAATTTAGATGAAACTAAGATTTCTATTCTATTTTTGGATCCTGTAAAAAATTAATATAACTTGATTTTCAGCCTTTAATGTAATATATTTAAAGGGATTTATGGATAATTAAGAAATAATTATCATAATTAAATAAAATTTTCCTCAAATAAAAAAAAAAAATTTCAAATAAAAATTTCAAAATAATGAATAATTTCAAAATAACAAATAAAATTTCACTCCCGAAAACTCTCATAATTTAGATGAAACTAAGATTTCTATTTTATTTTTGGATCCTGTAAAAGTGGTTTTGTAGTGAGGATAGAAAAATGCAAGGCAGCATCGGCTCAAAGAGGAAGTCAGTTATGGTTTGTTAAATTACAAATGAAAAAATTCTACCTCCTCCCCAAGTTTTTGTCTCTCGCTGTGCGATTCGTACATATAAAGATTACTTTCTTAAAAATCCCTAATCACTAAAAATTGTGGTACTCGAGTGAGCGGATAAATAGGTAAGCCTTTCTTGAAATTTTAAAGCAGAAACATACCAAAAGTTTTTGTCTCTCGCTGTGCGATTCGTACATATAAAGATTACTTTCTTAAAAATCCCTAATCACTAAAAATTGTGGTACTCGAGTGAGTGGATAAATAGGTAAGCCTTTCTTGAAATTTTAAAGCAGAAACATACCAAAAGTTTTCAGACAATCAATAGTATTATTTTGTATTGTCCATATTGTATTTTGTCTGGATTGTCCTTTGATCATTTTCAAGAATAATCAAAGGATAATCCAATGATTATTTTCAAGAATAATCAATGGAACAGTCCAGATTTGATTATTCTTGAGTATCATACAACTTTAGATATTGTTTTTTCATTTCAGACAAAATGGAGTAATGTTAACTTTTCCATTAAATATTGTTCACTTGTTACAAGCACTTAATGTGGAAGAATTTGGGCCAACTAAAGTTAATATAAGATTAGCTTATAGTGATTGCATGGTTAAAATAGCCAGGGAAAAAGAATTTCTCTCTATGATATTCTCGGAATATCAAATATAATACACAATACTTTTTTCTTTTACCACCAAGAGTATTTTAATTGAGTTCAGATCTCCAGGTTTTTATCTTTCAATTGATTCATTTTTCATGAAAATGACTTTTTGGTATTGAAGGTAAATTATGAACAAAAATTTGAAAATGCTTTTTCATTAGAACAAAATTTTAAAAAATTCTAGACCACTCACAAACAAAGAATTCGATGAATTTACCTGGACCTGTTATATAAGTTGTTTATACGACAGACTCTATACTGGGCTTACAAAATAATTACTATAACGTACGCTATCAACTGAAATTTTAATTTTAATTTATTCACTCATTGGTATACTAAGCCATGCTCTGACGCACTATTTATCCAAAAAACGTGGCTTATTGTTTGGATCGACCTGGTGGTTAATGTACTGGAATTCTGAACTAAGAAAGTTTTTGCCTCGATATTGTTAAATTGTTTAACGACAAAAGCAATGAGTGTTTTATCTTCTTGATTGCCTTTAGAATAGAAGGCTATCATTTTAACTAAAGGGTCATATTTAATCAATCCATCAAACTGGTTAAATGCCTGACTTGTGGGTCAGTGGCAACCTGCGCAGCTGGTGAGCATTAGGGCAGAGGTTCAATCCACTGGCGGCTTTGTTGTAAACACTGTTTCAAAATACGAAGAGACTCGGTATTTGTGATGTTCAGCGTCTTACCTCGTTAATCGGACTACTTGGTGACATTTTTCCAGGTTATCTCCCATACGGTACGCAAATGCGGGCTGTTTCCCTTTAAAAGTCCAGTTAGACTTCTACCTAAGGATGATCCATCGCAACAGAAGCCCCTCCCCCTTTCCATCCTTCCAAGAGACCACACGGGTTCTTGGATTCGGCCTAGATGTTGTTGTCTACCAAGTTGGAAAAGGAAAAAAAACTATATTTGACTTAAAATAGTAATATCTTTATTGTTACCTTTCCTTTATTTGTGCGTCTGTGTGGAGGGGGGAAAGCATAGTTTAAGAATTTAGTGATACTTGTATTAATGACTTTTGTACCACAGATAACATAAAACAAAGTATTTCAATTCAGTTGAAGTTTTATCATAAAATTTTCTAAAATCACAAATATCATTTGAATTTCTTAATGCTTTTATATTTAAAATATGCTGGTGGTTTTGTTGTAGACGTTTCAAAACACGAGGAGACTCGATGGTGTTTGTGATATTCAGCATCTCGCCCTGTTAGTCAGACTACCTGGTGGGAGTTTTCCGGTTTTCTTCTATGTGATACGCAAATGCGGGGTAATTCCCCCTGAAAGTCCTCCTGGAAGGCACTGCCCTTCTGCTGCCTGCCTGAACATTCCGAAATATCATGTATTTCAATCAGAACATATGTGTTTCAAAATGTAATATTATTCTAATCTTTTTAGAATTGTTATTAAAAACATCACTTTAATGATTACAAATTAAAATATTTTATGTTTTGATTTTTTTTGTATTAAAAATAGTACATTTATTTATTATTCATGTTTGCATGAGAAATTTTTGAAAGATGCTTTTTAGTTAAAAATTTAAATTAATAATTGTCTGTCTCTCTCTTTCGTTTCATAATTTTAATATTCATATATTTATATTGCAGTTAAATTGAAATTCGTTTTTTCAATAAATGCATCAATGCAATAAAATGGGAATCAGTGAGCGAAAAAAAAATATTTTCTCTCTGACAATTTCAACCACATATCTTCTGTATCTATAACATTTAATCTAGTACTTTAAAGTACTAGATTAAATGTTATAGAGTAAACAAAGAAAAATTTTTTTAATCTAAATAATAAAAAAATAATTTTAAAAATAAATAAATAAATATATAAATAAAAATAAATAAAATAAAAATAAAAACAGTTAACTAATTTTTAATCTATAAATATAATTAGTTAATTTAAATAATAATTAGTTGTTTATTTTAGAATATTAAGTTTTATTTTACTTAATAATTAGTTAATTTAATCTAAAAGACTAAATATCATTAGGTTATTTTGTTCGAATAAAACTGTGTAAAAAAACATTTCAAACCATCTTACTTTGAAAGAAAGTTTGGCCATTATTAATCATTCACTGATTGAATTACTTTTAGAAAATAAATTTAATTATTTTTAATGTTTTCAGTTTGATTAATAATATCACAAATCAATCCGTTTTATAATTATGATGTGATTCCTTTATTATCTCTAACGTAAACTAAGAATAAATTGTGATGATACTCTTTGAATAAAAATTATTCACTTTTTTCCTTCTTGAACGATTCTGACGTTTTAGAGAAGTTCCAAAAAATATGTTCTTAATAATAATCAGTAACCTACCGTTGTTTAGAAGGTCACTGATTTATTATTATTATTCCACTTGCAAAATCAGAATTTTCGGCCGAGAGAGACATTAATCAGAACAGAAGCAGAATGTTCCGAAGTTTTTTATAGCGTCTGACGGGATGTCTCGTTATTTCGCCCGCGATTAAAATTACAGTGAAAATAAATATACCGCGAATATTTCAGAAAAAGCATAAAAATAATTGGAGTAGGCAATCAATGACGTAATACTTTTGGATTTATTCGACCAATAACGAAAAGTTGGGAAATTAAGAAGTTATTATTTTGTAAACTGGCAATGATCTGTGTGTTTTTAGTTTGTTGCCGATTGTCGAGTGGAGAGTGTGTTGAACGGAGTTTTGTGCGAAAGATGGCTACCGTAAGTAAAACTGTAAATCAATTCTAATTAAATTAATAAAATTAAATACTAATTAAATTAGCTTTATAGTTGTAATAAATACACTGATTTAACTACTTAATATATGTTGCTGTAGGATGTGAATATGATTATTGTTTGGTTACTAAGTTATTGTTTCGAATCGAGTACCGTTATAGTTATTGTTTTCTTTTATGATACATTTATTCCATGTTTCCTAAGTTTTATTTTACTTTGATGCCAAGATATATGTAAATGCATTTATATAGAACTTTATTACAATCTATTTTTAACGACTATTTCAACAATAAGAAGTTTCGTTTTGGTTTCTTTGAATGTTTATTTCTACAAATAACTTGTTGAATGTTTTAAAAGTTGCAGTTGGGAAAACAAGTTTTGTTTTGTCACATTTTTAAAACGTCAATCGGTATTTAATCAATATAATATTTTTTGTATATTGTAATATATATGTTATTTTACATTTTGAAATTTCTATTATTTCTGTGGATATTTTAAATGTGTTTATAGTTAATAAATGGAAAGTTAAACTTATAAAAATATTTCTTTTCAAAAATACATTAATGGTGTAAATATAAAAATTAAATTTAAAATTAATTGATTATAATTGTTTGTTGATTTCCGTTACCTGTCAAGCTAGTTTCGCTTTTGTCTTAAGTAATATATGCTTTAATAAACTATTTAATAATTGTTGAAAAATTAATTTTTTCAACGTTATTCAAACATTTTTATTTGATGTTGTGTTGCTTAGGATTTTAAGTTCTTAACTTTTCTAAAATTAATTCGAGCCTAGAAAGAACACTCTAAGAATTTTGGAGAGGAATACATGCTTGTGAAGTAAATGTTATGTTATTATGTTTATGAAGTAAATGTAAATTTATATATAATGTTATTATATATAAATTTTGCTATATATATATAAAATCCTTTTTATTTTTTTGACGATAAGTATTTACTTTCATTTTCATATGTGTTTGTATATATATTTTAAATTATTAATTTTTTTTTTCTTGATTCATTTTTATATATCTGTAATTTTTTTTTAAATAATGGGTATTTTCTTAATGATTCCCTTTTATTTATGTATTCTTTAAAAACTTTTGAAGAGCAAATAATTGTTTTGAGGTTTAATTTTATATTCAAGAAAAAAAATTATTATTATTTTTTGGATAACATATATTTTTCTACGTATTAACATTTTATGGTTTCTTTTCTATAGTTTAGATTTTTTGTTCTTATGTGTGCAATATTTTACATATAATGTGCAATATGTGTTCTTTTTATTATGTGTGCAATATATTTTTTTCTTCTGTCAGTTGAATCGCTCAATATATAATAGAGAGATTCAATATCTATCTATATATATACATATTTAAATAATAAATATGTATATATATATATTTAATATTTTTACTATGTAGTCACTTTTCATAATTTTACATATAATAATTTATGATGGTGTTCAGTTCCATAGATATCTCTCTCTCTCTCTATATATATATATATATATATGCAATTTTTTTTTTTTTTTACATTCATGATAACTTTTGTATCCTACTTTATAAGTTTATAAATTTTTTTGTGCCTAATAGAGCTTTTGCACCAATCAAAAAGAAGGGAAATTTTTTGGGAATCATAGAGGCATTGTGTTTTGGTGTTGTTCAGGTCTAGTGTTATGAAGAATTTTTAGTACTTGAGAATAGGAGTTTAGTTCTTTTTGTGTATGACTCTAGAGTATTGATGTGTTGGCTTTGTTTTTGCTTGTTTACATTCATGATAAATTTTGTACACAGTTTATAAGTTCATAAATTATTTTTTGTGACTAGTAGATTAAGGGCCTTTGCACCTATCAAAAAGAAGGGAATTTTTTTTTCTTCCCTTATTACAAGATTGCTTTGTTGGAAATTGTAGAGACATTGTGTTTTGCTGTTGCTCAGGTCTAGTATTCTGAAGAGTTTTTAGTATTTGAGAAAAGGAGCTTATGTCTTTTTACATATGGCTGCAGAGTTTTGATGTGATAAGTTTTATTATTATTATTTGTTTTTTTGTTTACATTCATGATAACTTTTGGAACCGACTTTATAACTTCATAAATTATTTTTGTGCCTAATAGAGCTTTTGCACCAATCATAAAGAAGGGAAATTTTTTTTGAAATCAGAGTCATTGTGTTTTGGTGTTGCTCAGGTCTAGTATTGTGAAGGGTTTTTAGTAATTGAGAAAAGGAGATCGTGTCTTTTTATACATGATTGTAGAGTATTGATGTGCTAGGTTTTTTTTTTCCTTTTGTTTACATTCATGATAACTTTTGTACCGACAGTATAAGTTCATAAAATATTTTTTGTGCCTAGTAGATTAAGGACCTTGGCACCTATCAAAAAGAAGGACATTTTTTTTTTCTCCCCTTATTACCAGATTGTTTTGTTGGAAATTGTAGAGACATTGTGTTTTGGTGTTGCTCAGGTCTAGTATTATGAAGAGTGTTTTAGTAATTGAGAAAAGGAGGTTATGTCTTTTTATATAAGACTGTATAGTATTGATGTGTTAGGTGGGGTTTTTTTTTTTTTTTTTTTTTTTTTTTTTTTTACATTCATGATAAATTTTGTACCCGACTTTATAAGTTCATAAATTATTTTTTGTGCCTTGTAGATTAAGGGCCTTTGTACCTATAAAAAAAAGAGAAATTTTTTTCTCTCCTTATTACAAGATTGCTTTGTTGGAAATAATAGGGGCATTGTGTTTTGGTGTTGCTCAGGTCTAGTATTGTGAAGAGTATTTAGTATTTGAGAAACGGAGATTGTGTCTTTTTACATATGACTGTAGAGTATTAATGTGTTACGTTTTGTGTGTGTGTGCTTTCATGATAACTTTTGCACCCGCCTTCATAAGTTCATAAATTATTTTTGTTTCTATTACATTATGGGCCTTTGCACCTATCAAAAGGAAGAGAAATTTTGTTTTCTCTCTTTATTACAAGAATGCTCTGTTCAAAATCATAGGGGCATTGTGTTTTGTTACTCAGGTCTAAAATTATGAATAGTTTTTAGTACTTGAGAAAAGGAGGTTATGTCTTTTTATATATGACTGTAAAGTATTGATGTGTTAGGTTTTTCTTTTTGTTGTTGTTTGCTTACATTCATGATAACTTTTGTACCCGACTTTATAAATTCATAAATTATTTTATCATGAATATACTATAAAAAAAAAATAAATAAATAAAAAAAAAAAAAAAAAAACACTAACACATCAATACTCTATAATCATATATAAAAAGACATAAATTCCTTTTCTCAAGTACTAAACACTCTTCATAATATTAGACCTGAGCAACACCAAAACACAATCCCTTTAAGATTTCCAACAAAGCAATCTTGTAATAAGGTGAGAAAAAAATTCCCTTTTTTTCGATAGGTGCAAATACTCTTAATCTACTAAACACAAAACATAATTTATGAACTAATAAAGTGGGTACAAAAGTTATCATGAATGTAAACAACAAAAAAAAAAAAAAAAACCTAACACATCAATACTCTACAATCATATATATAAAGAAATAACCTCCTTTTCTCAAGTACTAAAAACTCATCATACTAGACCTGAGCATCCCCAAAACACAATACCTCTACGATATCCAACAAAGCAATCTTTTTTTGTTTTTGTTTATAGTATATTCATGATAACTTTTGTACCCGTCTTTATAAATTCATAAATTATTTTTTTGCTTAGTAGATTAAGGGCCTTTGCGAGTATCAAAAAGAATGGAATTTTTCCTCCTTATTACAAGATTATTTTGTTGGAAATCGTAGAAGAATTGTGTTTTGGTGTAGTTCAGGTCTAGTATTATGAAGTCTATTTAGCCCAAAGTGTGCACAAGATGACCGTAGAGCGACAAACTAAACCTAGTATTATGAAGAGTTTTTAGCACTTGAGAAATGGCGGTTATGTCTTTTTATATATGACTGTAAAGTATTGATGTGTTAATTTTTTTTTTTTTTTTTTTTTACATTCATTGTATCCGACTTTATAAATTCATAAATTTATTTTTTGTGCCTAGTAGATTGAGGGCCTTTGCGCCTATCAGAAAGAAGGGAATCTTTTTTCTCCCCTTATTACAAGATTGCTTAGTTGGAAATCGTAGAAGAATTGTGTTTTTGTGTTTCTCAGGTCTAGTATTATGAAGAGTTTTTAGTACTTGAGAATAGGAGGTTATGCCATTTTATAAATGACTGTCGAGTATTGATGTGTTAGGGTTTTTGCTGTTGTTGTTGTTGTTTGCTTACAATCATGATAACTTTTGTACCCGACATTATAAATTCATAAATTTTTTTTTGTGCCTAGTAGATTAAGGGCCTTTGCACCTATCAAAAAGAAGGGAAATGGGGCTTGCAGTAATGGCACTTCAGGAGTAATAATGAGGAGAAAAATCACTATATATTGAGAACAGTATGCTGTCTTTTTCTATTTTCAAATTAAAAAAACCTTATATTTCTTCCTAGGAAGAGATTTTAACACCAAATTGCGAATGTGAGGATTATTGTAAATATTTTTAGAAATTTTAAGGGTAAATTGGGTAATGTTTGGGAAGTTAAGCGATTGTCTAATATCCTGATTCCTGAAATACCTAGGTGAGTTTGTAATAACCGATGGATTTTATTTTAGAGTCTTGGGATGATTTCAAATTTATCTTTTGCTTCAGAGCCCCAAACTGGACTGTAAGTAATCATGGGATGCATGTAATACACGTAAATAAGCAGTTTATTATGTAGCGACAGGTTAGAATTTCTACAAATTAGAGGATAAAAGATGCTGATAGATTTATTAAATTTTCTTCGAAGGTTTTTAATATGCTGAGAGTAAGTGAGATTTTTATAAGAGTGATGCCTAGATATTTAACTTGTTTGGACCAAGAGACAGTTGTGTTATAAATAGTGATAGTTGGATTAGTAAATTTATTTTTGCGAGTAAAGAGAACAGCCTCATTTTGTCAGTATTGAATTTAATTTTCCAGCTGGTTAACCAAGTCTGAAGCGAGATGATATAATTTTGAAGAGTAAGAGTGATAACCAAAGGGATTTTACTTTGACATAATATAGCCATATCATCAGCGTAGAGAGAGTGATTTTAATATGAGAATGTGGAATGTCATTGATGAATATATTATATAGAGAGGGGCCAAGAAGATTACCTTGTGGAATTCCTGCCAAGCTGTTGTGAAGAGTAGAGCTAATATTATTTACAGACACAAGAAAATTGCGATTCGCAAGGTTTCAGGAAGAACAATCAATATCAGAAATATAATACATATTAGCATAATAATAGTAAATTCTAAAAAGAATATAGAATATATTCTAAAAGAAAAAGAATATATAATATTAGTAAATTCTAAAAAGAAACCCCATTTTTTTTCATTGCTTTTTAGAAAATTTCGTGTTTATAAAATTTAAGCCAAAAAACTAGTTATAGAAAACTCTTACATTATAAATGAAGGAACATTAAAATTATATGTTTAATAGTAAAAAAAAAAAAGTAATAAATAATTACGTAAAATTTCAATTTGAAAATATGCGTGTGAATTATAAATTAATTTTTTAACATTTCATTTTTATTTTTAAATTTTTTAACATTTTTTAATTTTTCAAACATTTTCTGTTTGTTTTCGCTGAGTTTTTTTTAATTAAAAAATTAAGATAATAAAATGTTATATATCCAAATGTTATATGTCCTTTGATATATATCCAAATTTACAGAAATCAACATTTTCTTTTCAATTTAAAAAATTAAAATAAAATTTTATAATAATAGCCTTTGATATGTATCTAAATTTACAGAAATCAACTATTTTTTTTTAATTTAAAAAATTAAGATAAAAAAATAGTTAATTTCTGTAAATTTGGATACATATCAAAGGCTATTTTTATAAAATTTTATTAATTTAAAAAATTAAGATTATAAAATTTTATAATAATAGCCTTTGATATATATCCAAATTTACAAAAATCAACTATTGGCAGCGCTGTTATTTTGTTTAAAATGTAATTATTGTTTTTCTGCTATGTATCTATTTTCTTACACATGTTAAGGATATTGAAGACATCGTGTCCAACACATCTGATCCAGATCGAAAAACATGAAACATTTTTTTTAATGGTGAATGTTGAAAATTTCTCTTCTTAAGTGTTTAATTTTAATAACTTATTTCGATATGTAAAATAATGAAAAATTGAGGCAGAGGATAAGCTATGCTATGTTACTCGGGGAATTCACTTCCCATACCTCCTTTTACATAAGTGGTGTTTACTTTGCACCAAATTATAAAGTTTTAAAATTTATAATTAAAAATTAATAAATGGGGTTTAAGCTGAGAAAGGCTCTGAAATGATTGTAAATATTACGAAAATAATTAAAAGAAATCGTTTATCAAATAAAGTTATTTTCTTGGCAAAATTAATCCTTTGCGCAATCTGTTAGTTGGAAGGTTTGGTTTATCGCTATGCGGTCAATTTGTGCACACATTAGACCGGGACCTTCAGTTTAACTGGATTCCGAACCACTAACAAACATCCATGCCACCGTCAGGTTTCGAGCCTGAAGTACCAACGACCACAGCGCTAGCCAATTGGCCATCTGGCCGCAATTAATTGGAAGAGAAAGAGAGAGTGATAGGACAGGGCAAAGGCATGGGAGAATGAAGCTGGTTCTTTTCCCCTTTGAAAATCTGGAAGTGGAGATCTGCTTTGTTTAATATTTTCAGTAAGAAGAAAGTTGAGTCATAAAAGATGTCACAATGATATCCTACTACTTAGCTGCAGTCACACACACATAAAAAAAAACAAGGTTGCAAATTATCATCGCTACATTGCCAACTTAACAGAAAATTCTCACTCTACTATGAGAATAAGAATGAAGTAGAGAATTGGGGGGGAGGTTAGCCCCTAAGAAACTAGAACAAAGTTTGCAGAAACTACCAAGGCAATCAATGTGCATCCCACATCACTCTTTAGATATTTTTAATATTTAAATACAAATTCGTTGAATGGCAAGACAGCTGTGAATATATGTTAAAATATATATTGACGTAACGGCCGTACCATGCTGAATATACCGGTTCTCGTTAGCTCACCGAAGTCAAGACTCATTGGGCCCGGTCAGTACTTGGGTGGGTGACCACCTGGGAACACCGCGTGCCGTTGGCAAATTTGGGACCTGAATTGCCGAGTGTCTAGCGCTCGGTGCCACAGGTTTCGGGTTCGAATCCCGGCGGTGCCATGGATGTTTGTAGTGGTTCGGAATCCACTTTAAGCCGTAGGTCCCGGTCTCCTATGACTGTAAGAGCGTCACGGAGCAAAAGTCAGACTTCTACCTACGGGTGATCCATCACAACAGAAGCTGCTTCCTTCCCCTTCAATCATGAGTCCGTATGGGCTCGTGGGCTTGGCCAGCCAAGTGGGATAAGAAACAACAAAAACAACATATATTGAAAATAACTAATAAAATCAAATTTAATGAATACATCAATTGAACTACATTTCATTTATCTTGGAAAATGTGTAGAATTTTGGATTGTGTTTTCCTAAAGTTAAATGGAAAAATTACTTAGGCGCTGTTAGATAAAAGAAATTTTTTCAGTAAAAATTTTATCTCTAGATTGGATAGGAGAGTCGAGTACCTGTGCATATCTGCTCAGAATTCAAATATAATAAAGCAAAATTGAGCATAGCATTGATTTTATTAGTTGTTTTCAAGTATCACAGAATTAGAAGAAATTAAAAATTTAAAGAAAATAGTTAATAGGAGAAAAAGAAGTTTAAAAAAAAATCTAAGGGGAGGAGAACTAAATAGGAGATGACAAGTATAAGCAATATTAAAATACATAAATGCTGATAGAAACATATAAATACTTAAATGAATAACAGACATATTTAAATATACATATAATGAAAATAAGTAGAAAATATAGATATATAAATAGAAAAACATACGAAGCAACATTTGAAACTGAAGATCGGAAGTAAAGTTTGATAATGCAGGGTAGAGTTTGATGTTTTCAGAAATGAGATTTTTTTTTAACATAGTCCGCAGTACTGCCAAGGCAAAGTAGACAACTGTGGGCGATTTTATAGAACTGGAGAGTCTAATTTCCTTTATGACCCATCTGCAATATTAGAGGCTTGAGGTCATGATTCCACCCTGTACTGTAATATGGATAATGGTATTTACCTTCGTTGTGGGCGAAGAATAGTTGAACTTAATTAACTTATTTTCATTGTTCTTGATATTTAAAAAAACTTTCTTAATAGCTTCGCAATATTGATTCTATTTGAAGGTCATGATGCAGTACGTTATTTCTAATGAACCAGTGAGTTTCCGTAATTATTCTAAGGATTTTATTTTGGATTTTGTTTCTGTTTGATTTTGCCGCAAGACCTCAGATTCAATATTGTATTGTAAGTCAACCATTTCTATTTGGAGATATTCTGAGGCCGACTCGATTTCTACATGAAAGGGAGATGAATATATTTCACAAATTTTGTTGTTGTTACACTAATTAAGAACACTAATTTCGACAATTAATTTTTGAATGCATGGATGTACAAATAATGTATTTTTTTAATACATTGGTTTGGCCATTATAAAATAAATATATTTTGTAAAAGTGTTATAAATCTCACGGGCCGAAAAATGTTCAAGGCGGGCCGCGGGTTGGCCACCCCTGATCTAGTTAAATTCTTAAGACAATATTCTCTTATTGTTTGAAACATCCGGAGCAATGCTGTATCTACTACTAATTTTGCATTCTAGCAACAAAGGACTTCATGTGCTAGTGCCTTACTTGCAAACGTTGGAGATAATTATTTAATATCAATATTATATTATTTATTTTCAGCATTTATATTGCTTATTTTTAAAAACATTTTTCATATTCTTTCTTATATGAAAGAAGTATGAAAATATCACATTTGGGAGGGGAAAAAGACCCTTTTGAATATTTTATTTTAATTTGTTCATTTTTATTTAACTTTTTAATCTATATATATAACTTTAATAATATCTTTTATTTAACTTTTTAATTTGTTCATTTTTATTTAACTTTTTAATCTATATATATAACTTTAATAATATCTTTTATTTAACTTTTTAATTTGTTCATTTTTATTTAACTTTTTAATCTATATATATAACTTTAATAATATCTTTTATTTAACTTTTTAATTTGTTCATTTTTATTTAACTTTTAATATAATTTGTTAAGTTTTAATTTAGCTCTCAAAGCATATACCTATCTAATCACACTATGAAGTTTAAATTCATGACTTTCCAACCTTATTTTCATCATCATCATCAGTGGATGACGCAACAGTCCTAGGGTGGGCGAAGGCTGTCTGCCTACTGGCAGATTTCTATACAGGAGATCTTTTCTTTTTACGGGGTAGGGTTGTTAGCACTACGCCCAACGCTCTACAACCATATTAGATCTGGGCCTACGGTTTAAAGTGGATTCCGAAGCGCTACAAACATCCATCACAGCGCTGGGACTAGAGGCCGAAGCCTGTGGCACCGACCGCCAGAGTGCTAGTCACTCGCCCATCAGATCCCGTCCCAATCCCCTTATTTTAGAATTTTTAATTTATTTATTTAAACAATAAAAATGATAAATTAGTGTTCAAAATATTGGTCAATTAATAAGTTAAGACATAGAAGTTTCATATTTCTGGTATTTCACGGAAAAGTAAAATTTTAAGGGAAATAATAATAAAAAAATTATTCTTCATATTTAGAAAATTTTATGTTCACGTCTACAGGGTACATTTTTAAACAAAACGACAATGACAAAAAAATTTAAGAACTCTTAGTCAGGGGCGTAACTATACATCTGAGGCCCATGGCACATTTTTCGAATAGGGGCCCTCAATGCAAAGTATCATCATTGTATTTTCTTTTTAATAAGATACTACCTAAAATATGTATTATTTTTGGTTGATACTATAATTTAAAGGAGGTACTGAATTAAAATTACCCTTGTTAGACCTATTTTGGTCTATGGCTCTGACACTTGGACTTTGGCAAGATCTGATGAGGCCTTTTTGGGTATATTTGAGCGGAAGATTTTAAGGGCTATTCTTGGAGGTATTAGGGAAAGTGATTATTGGAGAAGACGGTACAATGCAGAAATTTGTAAATGCTATAAAGACTCAGATATTATACAATTTATTAAGATCAACAGATTAACCTGGGCTGCTCATATATTTAGAATGAAGGATTTAAGTCCTGTAAAAAGGCTCTTTTTGACAAAGCCACAGGGACAAAGAGGAAGAGGATGACCCAGGTTGCGATGGATAGATGGATTTTGATGTACTAACGGTTAAGAATTGGAGGACCATAGTCACCCAGAGGAATGCGTAGAAATCTCTTCAAATTAAAGCCTTGGCCCATTCTGGGCTGTCGTGCTATTGATGATGATGATGATGGTGATTGAATAAAAATTACCGGTTATTTTAGTAAAAATTTTAATTATTAGAATTTCCTTTTCGCTGGGTTTCTGATCAGCAAAATGTCAATGATAGCATCAAAGTTCAAGTTTCGGGTCTGGAATGTTCGAAGGTTTCTCTAACAAATGAATTAAAAAATATCCCAGTGGCAGATGGGTAGCAGCGGAAATTCCCATTTTTCTTTTGATAAGTATATATTTACGAACCAGAAATAATGGAAGCCCCTAACATCGAGATTACTCTTGAGCAACTATTTCTATTATTATTACTGCTAGATGTGATACATTTTTCATACAAATGAATACATTCAAAATCTTAATAAGATTTTTTTTTAAATTTATCACGTTAATAAATTAAATTTATTAAATAAGAAATTAATAAATTTTAGTTTATTTTGTAATAATAAATGCCAGGCCTTTCCTGTACTCATAGCCTCTCTCCTGGGGCCGGGACTTGTGGCAATTTGTCCGTCTTGCCACTGCGCTGAGCGCTATTTATAGATTTAACAACACATTTTTCTTTGCTAAAGCAGATCAATAGTTTCATAATCATAGGCTATACTAAAGATTTTATATCCCAGATGTGAAAAATAAAACAAAATCAGACATTGGATAAATTTGTACATTATGTCAAAATACAAAAAATGAAAGTGAATAAAACCAAATAATGAATAGAAATATTAAATGCGATTTCGAAAACATAAACAATAAGCAAATGTACATAATTATAAAGTTAATTCTATTTTCTTCTCTAAATCTCTATCAGAAATTGAGGTCTTTATTTAACAAAAAATAAATAAATAAAGCTATGATTAGAAGATTTTCGAAAATTTCGGTTGTAAACTGGATTAAAAATTATCAAAGAAAAACATATTTGTGTAGATATATTTCATTAGTATATTTTTACATTTCCAAAATTTTTAAGTTATCACCATAAAATTTAATTCCTTTAACATTTAAAATTATGGGTTATATGTGTCTTTCAGATTTAATGACCTTTCTTATTTAATTAATTTATTTTATTATTTTTTTAAAAAGATTTTTAAAATAGTTTTTATAAAATTATTTGTTTTAAAAAATCAAATAATAAAATATTTTGCTTGATGTAGTCGTTATAAGCATATGAATAATATTTTAAGAATGGTTGAAAGTTATATTGGATACCTCTTTTTTCTTCTCAATAACATTTCCTATCACAATTGTGATTTTTCGCATTATTTAGTGTGAAAATAGTGTGATTCAAAAATTGCAATTTACCATTTTTATGTAAGATATAGAAATGGTAAATTGTAATTTTTGAATCGCAATATTTATATGCTTAAAATATGCTATATATGTTTAAGAAGTTGGCATTTTATTCACAAGAATTTCCCTAGCAAAAATTGTTATTTTAAAATCTTTTGAGTTTTGCAGCACTAATGATTGTATTTTAAAATTTAAATCAAACATTCTTTTAATTTATTGTAATTTTTATTAGTGATAATAAAATTGACAGTGAAACGAATTAAGTTGAAAATTCTTAGGAAAAATTAGCTTTGTAGCCAGTATTAAAATTTTCAAATAACTTCACTTTTGCTGATTTCATTAACAAAAATGTCTTGATATTATGAAAAAAATTAATAATTATTACTGTATTTTATATACAGGGTGATTATAATTAAAGACCCACTTTCAAAATGCTGTAAAAAAAGAAACACTCATCACAATGAGTTCAAATTTGAACTGAAGATACTTGAAGAAGGGCGAAACGGTACGGCATCAAAAAAAGTTCCAAAGTGCATTAATAAATGACTCTGTAATAAAGTGAATTCGGCTGCCAGTGACATTTTGAATTTAAATTACAACGTATTTGGCATGAGTTGCACATTAAACCAATTGTAGCGATCAATGTGCTAGATTGTTTCGGCTTTTTGATGGAAGAAATGGCTTCCTAGTCATTCAACAGTTGTGACACTGTTAGTGGAAAGCCCATTCACCACGGCAAGGCCATACCAAATTGAATGGGAAACATCGGTGGAACTTTTTTTTTTGATGTGATACCGTTTCCCACTTCTTCAAGCATCTTCTGTTCAAATTTAAACTCTTTGTGACGAGTGGTTCTTTTTTTACAACATTTTGAAAGTGGGATTTATAATAATGCTCATACAGGGTGATTATAACTCTTTTTAGCACAGGAAATTAGAAATCTTTCTGCCCTTTTATTACAAAATTATGTTATATAAGGTCTTAGAATTCCAGAATTTTAATTAGATTTGAAAATATTAGATAATTTCTATTACATTTAATGTTTTGTAAGCGATATACGCACAATTTTATTACTTGCATGAATTTCTTGTGCCCGAGTAAATGACGCTAGTCCCAAGGGAGAAACAGAACTATCAAGGGGGGATATCATAGCCTCAGGAGTGTCTGGGTCGAGGACAAGAGGATTTAATAAAAATACGGAGTCAGTGATACAATAAAGTGGGAAGACAAGATTCAAATTTAAAAAAAAAATATTTGTTGACAGTTGAAAGATGGCTACCAATGATTCTGGCTGCAAAGGATTTGGATTTTGTTTCCGTTTGTTTTTGCAGCAAGGCCCCATTTGGGTGCAGCGTAAATCAGGATTCTCAAAACGGCTCAGTGAACAGCATATATTTGAAGAACCACGAGGGATATAAGGCTGCGGTTGAAATTCGAAGTTGAATAGGCTGACGGGAGAGAGCAGATTATTTGGGGGTGGGGGGAGAGAATAATAGAAAGAAGTAGAGGAAAATGGATTGAGAAAGTACAGAAAAAATGGGGTATGGAAACAACTGGGGTTATGCGGCGGGAAGGGATCCCATTATTTCAAGTATGCCAGTTTTTCAGTGTTGTTTTTACTATCCGAAAAACAACAATGATTATCAAATCAAATCAAAACAATTCAACAAAGATTATCAAATCAAATCAAACCAAAACAAATCAACAATGATTATCAAATCAAATCAAAACAAATCAACAATGATTATCAAATCAATTAAAAAAATTCAACAATGACTATCAAATCAATTAAAAAAATTCAACAATGACTATCAAATCAATTAAAAAAATTCAACAATGACTATCAAATCAATTAAAAAAATTCAACAATGATTATCAAATCAATTAAAAAAATTCAACACTGATTATCAAATCAATTAAAAAAATTCAACAATGATTATGTCTTAAATTTCCTTTTTTGTGTGTTCTTTTAATATTAAAATCTGTACCGAAGAATAAAAGATATGTCAAAAGCCAGGAAGACGTACAATATTTTTTATGAAATTAGTTTTTAAACTTATGATATTTTTTATGACTTTTCAGTTAAACTGATATTTTGTATGAAATAAGTTTTTAACTGAAAAGAAATTTTAAAAATTCTAATTTATGGAAACACCAATTTTTTTTTTCTAAAATAGATAGAGGTTGATAATGTTTTATTTGAAATGCTGAAAGATTTCCTAACATATTTTTTTTAAATATAAATGTTTTTCCTCAAAGTCGATGAATTTCAATACGAGAGATTAGAGTAATTGTAACCTCTGCTCTGAATCAAAATTATAAAATGAGCTGTAAGGTTTATTATTAAAGGATACAATTAAAACAATAGGATCATGAAGAAAAAACGGGCCTTCATATATTCAGTGCTGCAAATTACAAAGCAGGAAATTATGTTACTCTTTAAAAAACATTGTAAAATTTAAAATTTTGTACAGAAATATATTTTTATTTGTATCACAGCATTTTGAAAAAAAAATAACTCAATTCAATTTTGAATATTTTTTTAAAAATTTACTATTAAATTTACATAATGCAAAAATATGCATTACAATATACAGCAACTTACAGAATAATTTATCCTTACAGGTTCTATTAATGTAGAGGATTAATATAGACTAATTTGTAAAATGGCCATGAATTATTTTGTTTAAAACATTGTCAAATATTTTTTTTTTGACTGAATTTTTCATGCGGTTTATTTTGTTTATTTCTATTGCTTTTTGCTGAAGGCAGTAAAAAGAATTTTACACATGTAATTAATTAATGTGTAAAATTTATTTGTAAATTTAAAAGAAATTGATTTAATAAGAAAAATTATTTTCATTTTGAGACAAATAAAAACATTTCCTCACTGTATATTTTTTAATGAAAATATATATTTGTTCTATTTAAATGTTTTCCTATATTGATATTTAGTGCTCATAGTGGTCATATAGTCATAAAAAGAGAATAGAGGGAGCATGCACACACAAATATGTTCCAGAGTCACAATGAACACTTATTTTAATAAATAAGGCATTCCCATTTTCTATCAGTTATATAAAAATTCTGTATTTAGGAAACGCTAGCAGAATATAAAAAAAAAAAATATCACACAATAAGCATTAAGAACATAATGGAAAAATATCAACAGAAATATATATTTGTTCTATTAAAAAATTAAGATTAAAAAAAAAATATATTAACAAAAATTAATTTAAATGTCAATGCAAATTGTGTATAGAAATAGCACCAAATGAAATTTAAAAAAAATAAAATGTAAACCAAAATTAAGAAAAAAAAAATAAAATGTAAACCAAAATTAAGAAAAAAAAAATTTCAAAACGGAAAAAGCCTATTTTCAATAGAATTCTTCAGAGAACTATTTTATACACTCCTCACTGTATATTTTTTAGCAAAAAAAAAAATATATATATATATATATATATATATATTTGTTCTATTTAAATTTTTCTTATTTACGAAGTTTGATAATTTAGTGGTCATATAGTAAAAAAAAAAAAAAAAAAAAAAAAGAGTGAGTATACATACACAAATATGTTCCAGTGTCACAATAAATACTTATTTTGATAAATGAGGCAACCCCAGTTTCTATCAGTTGAAAATTCTGTATTTATGAAATATTAGCAGAATATAAAAAAATATCATAGAAACATTAAAAACATAACAGAAAAAAATATTAAATGTAAGTATTAAAAAATTGAGATCAAAGAAATACATTAAAAAATTAATTTAAATGTCAATGCAAAAATGTAGAGAAATAACATCAAATGAAATTAAAAAAAAAAAAAAAAAAAAATGTAAACCAAAATTAGGAAAAACAAAAAAAGTTTGAAAATGGATAAAGCCTATTTTCAACAGAATTCTTCAGAGAACTATTTTTTAAGCTGAAATATATAATCACTGGGATATCTTGCATCAAACAACTACATCATCTAAGGACCTTTTTTTTTGTGCGGAGGCATCTAGACGAAGCACAGATTAACAGCCAAACCTAACTCTGTAAACAATACTTGGTTCGTATTGGGTTAGTAAGTAATCGCCAAATGTCTTGAGTATCGCCAAACAAACTCTGTTATCAATGATCAAAATCTCCCCTACATTCTTAATAAATCCACTCATGTCCATCAATTCAGTAAATTCAGAATCACACAGAAATTGAACTCTAAAATAAAAATTTCACCTGTAGAATTATCACACACATCTTGAAGAAGAATATGCAAATTACAGGAAACCACCAGATGGCACGGATAGAACGTCACAATGACAAGAGTGTAAGAGAGGGGTATATAAGAAATGGTGGCAAAGAAGTAAAATTGTTCACAAGCGATTTAAAAGCCTTTCAGTGCAATAACCGCATAGTTATGGCACAAAGGAAGCATTTGGATGATTTTTTACGTGGTAGAATTATCGGAAGACTGGAATGTGGACGTACCCAGCTGGAAGTATCCGAGGAACTTGGAATCGCCCAGAGTGTCATCTCCAGGCTTTGGCAACGATTCCAAGATGACGGTAATGTGAGTAGATGTTACAGCACAGGTCGCCCCCGAGTTACAACGCCGAATGAGGACCGGTATTTAGCAGTTACTGCCAAAAGAAACAGACGGAGCACAGCATCAGACCTGTCTCGTCAGCTCTCTTCAGCTACCGGTACGACAGTTTCAAGGCAGACCGTGTACAGACGCTTAGGACACATTGGTCTATATGCTCGTAGGCCTGTCAGATGTGTTCCACTTACCGCAACTCACTGTCGCCTGTGATTAACCTGGAGTAGAAAGCATGCATTGTGGACACCGCAACAGTGGTCTGGTGTGATGTTTTCCGACGAGTCCAGGTTTAGTTTGCTGTCTGATTCTCGCCGGACTTTCATATGGAGAGCGCCACGTATCCGTTACCACCAAGACAACACCAAGACGACACCGTTACGGTGGTGCAGGATGGCTCGTTTGGGGAGGAATTATTCTTGGTTCCAGAACTGACCTGCATGTTCAGAGTGTAACGATGACAGGCCACATCTATCGGGATGTCATTCTGGAACAACATGTACGTTTGTTTCGGGGCGCCATGGGTGCTGAATTTATGTTTATGGATCACAATTGAAGGATATCACCCGTATGGATTGGCCAGCATACTCACCGGACTTGAATCCAATAGAGCATGTGTGGGAACCGGAACTTCGGAGGGCATTGCTTGATGAGTGGTGTAATATTCCCCAAGATCAGATTGATAATTTGATACTCAGCATGCCTAGGCGTTGTAAGGCCTGTATTGCATCGTCCGGGAGACATACTTCATATTAACATTCATATAACCATGTTATACTGTTTTTTGTAAATACGTTCTTTTTTGAAATTTGCTCCAGGGAGTAAAAATCGCAATTTTTATTAATTATGTCAAACATATAGCATCTTTTTTGCTCTTTACCTTCTCTTTAATAAATAAACTTCACAAATAAGTCAAATTTGTTTTGCTTCTGTCTCTTTCTTTCCCTGAACTTCATTATCCTTAATTTATGGACATGAGTGTACTACATTATATATTCTTAAGAAAATTCAATGTGTTTGTATTTATGATTGCCTGCCTAGAAAATTTAATCAAAAAATTTATGAAAATTTTTTTTTATCCCGGGCGGTTGGATATTTGTCATGTCAATATTTATTTATAAATATTTTTTGTACTAAGGTTTGAAATAATTATGTAATTCGTGTGTTGTGGGGATATATTTTTATGTGTGCCCGTTGGAAGGGTGTATATGATGGCCTAGAAAATTTAATCAAAAAATTTATGAAAATTTTTTTTTATCCCGGGCGGTTGGATATTTGTCATGTCAATATTTATTTATAAATATTTTTTGTACTAAGGTTTGAAATAATTATGTAATTCGTGTGTTGTGGGGATATATTTTTATGTGTGCCCGTTGGAAGGGTGTATATGATGGCCATTAGCCCTTACCGGATAGAAATCCAATCCAATCTATTCAAAAAATAACTTGTTTTCAGAGGAACCAGGTCTTTAGTCGCAACTGCGAATGAAAGTGATATCTTTGGGTGGTGTTTAATTGGCATGGTCTTGCGAAACTTCAAAGCGTTAGATGATCAAGAGCAAGAATTTATTAAGACAGCTAAGACTTGTGAAGTTATATGTGCTAGCGTATTTATTGATGGATTTGTTGATAAGCACGTGTTTTGGGAAAAATGTCTAAAAAGGACTTGCCGCCTTTTTGACTTGGTTAAGGAACGGCATTCACCCCCACCAACAAAAAGGCCTATTGGCCCAGTGGCGGACTTTATGAGGAAAATCCGGCGAATAATGAGTGAAGGGGCGTGTGGTCTGAAAAGGCCAAAATGACGATGTTGGGGACATCGAAAAAAAAAAGCGGAGAATCGACGGAAAGCCAAAAGACAAAGGAGTAGAAGCAGAACTAGAAAGACAGTGAGCTGTTCCCGAAATGGAGCACGGGAAAGTCTGGAAGAAGAAAGATACCTAGTCGGGGACACATGCACGAAGAACTGCGAGAGTCAATGACCAGTACCAGAGGTTACCTGCGAGTATCTAATGCGGTCACTCAAAGAAGAGCCCCATTTGCGGTTGGCCCCTTCTGCTTCTTCTTTAGACAATGATGCTAAACTCCATTCATCATGATGCCTATGTTTCCCATACGGGCCCTGAATAATCGAATGTCTAGTGATCTGGCACTCGGTGCCGCAGGTTTCGGGTTCGGTGTGTGTGTGACTGCAGAGCAGTAGTAGGATATCGTTGTGACATCTTTTATGACTCAACTTTCCCCTTTATGAAAATAGTTAAACGAAGCGGATCTCCACTCACAGATTTTCAAAGAGGAAAAGTACCAGCTTCATTCTCTCCTGCCTTTCTCTGTCCTTCCACTCTCTTTTCCAATTAATTGCGGCCTGATGGCCAATTGGCTAGCGTTTTGGCCTTTGGTACCCCAGGCTTCAGGTTTGAATGCTGCCCGTGCCGTTAATGTTTGTAGTGGTTCGGAATACACTTTAAGCTGTAGGTCCTGATCTCATATGACTGTATGTATGTCACGGAACCCAGTCAGACTTCTCACCCTCATCATTCCCAAACTGTATAGCGGCAACTCAGCTCTAGGCACAGTGATGTGGTGTGGTGTGGTAATAGTAGTATGTTTCCCATGCTGCCCGTCGAAATCATTATCAGTACATGTGAGTGATTTTGTTTTGCATTAAATTAAACTTATTTTGGAAAAAGCCCCACTTTGCCAGCAGTTATGCACATGGAATGGGTTTGGGCGGACGGACCATGCACCTGCATTATTCTGAGATGTTGGGACTCGCATTTTTCAATTCCTTCTATTAGCTCACACTCTCCCTATATATATCTTGATCAAATTTTCAATCGTTAACAAAATACTCTTTATTCAACCACTCAAGTTCAAATACATTTTTTTTTGAACTTGTAGTGGATGTCACTTGATGTTAAGACATTTTTTTCAAATATTAATTCAGTAATTTAATTTAATTAATTAATTTTAGTTTTTTTTAGATTTAAGTTGCATATATCTATCAATAGATGGCGCCAGATGAACTTAAAAAAATGAATGAAAATTATTTATAAAGGACTTTCTGCAATATAGTGAAAAAAAAAAGGAGGAATTGACATTAAATTTTTGTTTTTATATTACTTGTTTTATTAATTGTAAACGTGGTATATTGTATATACATTATTATTTGATTAATTACTTATCAGAAATCACTTGTGCTTATATAATGCTAGTTATATGTCGCATTTTAGCTATTTAAATTATAAATATTAATAAATACATTCTCCTTATATTTAAAGTCACGAAATTAGCTTTTCATTTATTTCATGTGTATGCGTTTCTCCCTCCAACATGCTTAAGTCTCTGAAGGCATTCGAACCTATAGCTTTATGTGTGGTATGGGTTTTAGGTATGTTGTTAAATGGGCTATTGTGGAATTCTTAGTGTTTAATGTGCGTATTGGGAAGACTGTCCAGCATGTTCTTTCTAGGCTCTAGTTAATGTTATAAGAGTTTAGAGAGTAAATCCCTAAGCAACACAACAGGTAACTTTAATTATATTCATCCTGTATTACTCGAAGCTAGAATGAAATTTTCTTTTTAAAATATATAACAGTTATATATACAAATGTATTGTCATAACTGAAAATATTTTCCCTTCCTATATTAAAGTCTGGAAATCAGTCTGTATCAGCGAGCCTAAACGAGAGCAGAAATACGGAGCAGAGACCTTGGCAATGGTAAGGAAGGATGAAATTACTTATATTGCATGCATTTTATAAAGCAAGTAGGGCATTAATCTTATAATGCCATAATTTTTCTTGTATTTTTGTACAAAAGTATGTTTATTACTTGGAAGCCAAACAAAAGTAATTAAAGTGGCAAAAAAAAAAAAAAAAAAAAAAAAAAAAAAAAAATAGTCGATAACATTCATTAATTTTTTTGGCAGATTTTCATCATGAGTCATAAAATATGAGTTATTTATTAGAATACCTTTATGAAGGTTATTGAATATTTATGTAATATTTTATATAACATACTTATGTAATTTATGAAGGTTATTGAATACATATGTAATATTTTTTATAAACGACTAAGTTTAATTATCGAAAATTCAATGCATTTAGGAATGGTTTTTTTAAACATAGATCATAATATTGAATAGAATAAATATTATACAGCGTAATGTGTAATTAACACCTAAGTATTAATAACACCTGAAAAGTGTTATTCAACTTACTCCTTTAGATTTGTTAAATTCTAATATTTTATAAAAGGTTATCAGATATAAGAATAAGTAAAGAAAAAATATTCAAATTTATTACTTTTTTTTTTTTTACTCTTTCTGCATAAATCCCTGTTGTTGTCGTATCCCTCATGGAAAAAAGGGCAGCCTCTGTTTTTGATGGAGCATCCTGTAGGTAGAAGGTTTGACTTTACTCCAGGAGGACTTTTAGGGTGAACTACCCTGCATTTGCGTATTGTTTCGGAGAAAACCGTGAAAACTCCCACCAGGTAGCCCAATTAGTGAGGCAAGATGCTAAACATCACAAACCATCATCTCCTCGTTTTTTAGCGCACGTTGCCCCTCAGCCACGAGTCAGGCTCATAAATCCCTACTTTTTGCTAATGAATCTTTTGTCATTCATGTAACTTTATAGATATTAGGAAATCCAGATTTCTTTGAAATGGTGACAGACTTGAATAGCTGTCTTAAAGTTTTAAAATAAAAAAACTTTATTTCCATTAAAATTCAAATAATACTAACTGAGTACTTCACATAAACACATTTATAGACACAAAACAAGTTCAGAATGATATTTTCCTAAAATATTGTCTCTTTAACTTATAAGCTATTTTATGATTTGGCAATGTCAGATTTTTTTTATTAGGTTTATGTAAATTGTTAAATTACCTTGATTTATAAGAGGACTAACTTCTGTTTTAATGGATCAAAATAAAATAAAAATAAGTTTTTAGTTTGAATGATCACAAAAGAGTTCAAAGACTGGAATAAAAATTAGTTTTTAGTTTTTAATTATATTTTTCTTTTAAATTGATTAAAAAAATTTTCTTAAACAGGTTGAAAGAAAAAAGGCTGAGAGATGGTTTCATATGGAAAACACTCAGTCATAATGGGCCTGTCTTACCGCCCAAGTACAAACGTGTACCAAAGCATGTCAAGTTTTACTATAACCGTACGTTTTTTATTTCATTTTTGTAAATTCCGCATTTTTTAAATGCTTTTAATATTTTTTTAGACACTTGGCTTACCTTGCCATTTGTTGTTTAAGATTTTAACGCAAATTTACTTCATCTTTTTTTTTTTTTTTTTTTTTTTTTTAATTTGTATTAAAAAAAAAAAAAATCAATGTAAATTAATTTTTTATTGATTGAAAAATAAATTGTTTCAATTTTTAATCATTGAAAATAGTACAACTGAAAAAAAAAGAGGCACCCGATTTTTAATAAATTGTTTTGGTTTATTCTTTGTTTAGGAAATCATGTCAAATTGAGTAGGAAAACTGAAGAAGTGGCTGGATTGTACGCCAGGATGCTGAAAGATAGGCGCGCATCGAAGGCACTATTCAAAAGGAATTTCTTTAGAGATTGGAGAGAGGTAAGTTATGTGAAAATCATCTTCATCAACAGCCCCATTGTGGACCAAGGCTGTCTACTTACTGGCAGTGGCAACTGGCGTACCGATTACGGAGTACCAACAGAGGAAATACCCCTTAAACCTCCTCATCTTAATTTATAAATATGCTTTAAATTTTAATTGGCTGCTTAATTAGGTTAGTAGGAATACAAGATAAAGTTTCTAAAAATTCAAGTTAAATGGTACTCAAAAAAAAAAAAAAAAAAATAAAAAAAATACTAATAATAATAAAAGTAAGATACAAAATAAAAGAAATTAAAGTTAAACTTAAATTCAGTACAATTAGGTAACTGGCAGATTACGAGACAAGAGATGTTTTCATTTTACGGTATAGGGTTGTCAGCCTTATGCCCAACGGCCATATTGCTGTCTGCTGACCAAGTAGCTGGTGCACTGGCATTTGGTACCACAGGCTTCAGGTTCGAATAATGGCTTTGGCATGGATGTTTGTTAGTGATTCGGAAACCACTTTAAACTATAGGTGTTGATTAAACAATAGGTGATATACTATTTAGCCCTCGTGTGCACAAGATGGCCGTAGAGCGACAAATCAATCAACAGGTAATATTAAACCGGGACCTAGTGTTTAAAGGAGATTCCGAACCTCTACAAACTTACATGCCACCGCCGGGACTCGACCAGAAACCTGTGGTACAGTGCACCAGAGCGTTAGTCACTCAGCCATCAGGTCCAAAAAAGTAACAATCTATTGAATAAATAAGGTTAACGGTAATTTTAGTTAAAAAGAAGCGCAAATTACAGAGACTAGAATAAGCATTTTTTTTTATTAAATGTTTTCACATAAATTAATAGTTAATAGTGAAAACTGTTAATTCTAATCTATTTAGGATAAAAGAGCATTCCGTTTTCAATACTAATTACATACTTAGTGGCCTCATGGCCAATCGGCTAGCGCTCTGGCCTTTGATATACACAGGCTTGTGGTTCGAATCCTGGTTGTGGCATGCATGTTCGGCATAGTGGTTCGGAATCCACCTTAAGCTGTAGGTCCCGGTCTAATTATCCTAAAGTGTGCACAAAAATGACCGTAGAGCGACAAACCAAAAATACATACTTACTTTTTTCCCCATCAATTAGAATTTATTTTTAAATGAAAAAAATATTCCTAAAAAAAATATTACTTTTTTTTTATTGCTGGTAAATTTGTTGAAGACATTATGAAAGATTCGTATTTGTTTCTTTACTAGGTTATGACACCTCGGGAGAGAGAAATTATTAGAGATTTCAAGAAATGCAATTTTAGAGATTTTCACTTGTATTACAAGGAAAAAGAAGAAGAAAGAAAGACCATGACTAAGCAAGAAAAACTAGTAAGTCTTCATTTCCAAAACATTTTCTTAACTATGCAAAAAATTTTGTAACGTAAGAATATCTAATAAAAATTTTCTATGTCTACATTAGTTGACAGATTTTAGTTTTTCTTAATATTTTGAGAATATTAATAATTATGGATAACTTGCAATGCCTATTATATTTTTAGGAAATGAAAAAGGAAAACGAGAAGCTGACTAAAAAATACGGATATTGTATGCTTGACGGCCAGAAACAAGAAGTTGACAACTTCCAGATTGAGTCCCCAGGTCTCTTCAAAGGACGTGGTTTCCATGCTAAGATGGGAATGTTGAAAAGACGTGTCGAAGCCGAAGATGTTGTAATCAATATTGGAAAGTATGTTTCTTTCCTCCATAATGGACTTTTCAGAAAGATTGAAGCAGTATCTCTTTATTTAATATTAGTTTTTGTGATATTATTGCTTTAGATTCAGGTCAATCATCAATAAATTGGTTTCATCATCATCAGTGGCACAACAGCCCCATGGTGGGCCAAAGCCGTCTGCCTATTCTCAGATTTCCAGACAGGAGATATTTTTCTTTTTACAGGGGAGGGGGGTTCAGCCCGACGCCCTACAGTCATATTAGACTGGGAGCCTGATCGTTGAGTGGCCAGCGTTCTGGTTGTTGGTACCACAGATTCGGATTCGAGTCATCGGTTTCATCATTCAGGTCATCAACAAAATGGTTTCATCATCATCATCAGTGGTACAACAGCCCCATGGTGGGCCAAAGCCGTCTGCCTACTTTCAGATTTCCAGACAGGAGATATTCTTCAGCCCGACGCCCTACAGTCATATTAGACCGGGAGCCTGATCGTAGAGTGGCCAGCGTTCTGGCGGTTGGTACCACAGATTCGGATTCGAGTCCCGGCGGTGCCATGAATGTTTGCAGTGGTTCAGAATCCAATTTAAGCCGTACGTCTCAATCTCATATGACTGTAAGATCGTCACAGAGCCGAGTCAGCCCATCTCTTTATTTAATATTAGTTTTTGTGGTATTTTTCTTTTACATTCAGGTCATCAGCAAAATGGTTTCATCATCATCATCATCAGTGGCACAACAGCCCCCTGGTGGGCCAAGGCCGTCTGTCTACTGGCAGATTTCTAGATAGGAGATGTTTTTCTTTTTACGGGGTGGGGTTGTCAGCCCCACGCCCTACAGTCATATTAGACCGGGTGCCTGACGGTTGAGTGGCTAGCTGGCGCTCGGTGCCACAAGTTGTGAGTTCCAGTCCCAGCGGTGATATGGATGTTTATAATGGTTAGGAATCCACATTAAGCCGTATGTACCGGTCTCATATGGCTGTAAGAGTGTAACAGAGCCCAGTCAGACTACTCTCACCCATATCAATCCCAAACTGTATAGGGGCATCTCAGCTCTATGCACAATGATGTGGTGTGGTGTAGTGCAGTACTAGTTGTCATATTATACCGACACCTACGGTTTAAAGTGGATTCCAAATCACCACAAACATCCATGGCACAGCCGGGACTCGAAACAGAAATTTGGGGTACCGAGCGCTAGTCGCTTGGCCATCAGGCCCCAAAAATTATAATTAACTAATTCCTCGGCACTACTATGTCCCAGGAGTCGTCTGCTACAAACAGGTTCTGGGGTATATGTCACAGGTCACATGTTAGGTATTATCAAATTTTTCAGAAAAAGGAGCAAAAGAGTAAAAAGGTAAGAGACTTTCGAATCAGGTCACATGTTAGGTATCAAATTTTTCAGAAAAAGGAGCAAAAGAGTAAAATGGTAAGAAACTTTCGAAACAGGTCACTTGTTAGGTATTATCAAATTTTTCAGAAAAAGGAGCAAAAGAGTAAAAAGGTAAGAGACTTTCGAACCAGGTCACTTGTTAGGTAATATCAAATTTTTCAGAAAAAGGAGCAAAAGAGTAAAATGGTAAGAGATTTTCGAACCAGGTCACTTGTTAGGTAATATCAAATTTTTCAGAAAAAGGAGCAAAAGAGTAAAATGGTAAGAGATTTTCGAAACAGGTCACTTGTTAGGTAATATCAAATTTTTCAGAAAAAGGAGCAAAAGAGTAAAATGGTAAGAGACTTTCGAAACAGGTCACTTGTCAGGTATTATCAAATTTTTCAGAAAAAGGAGCAAAAGAGTGAAAAGGTAAGAGACTTTCGAATCAGGTCACATGTTAGGTATCAAATTTTTCAGAAAAAGGGAGCAAAAGAGTAAAATGGTAAGAGACTTTCGAAACAGGTCACTTGTCAGGTATTATCAAATTTTTCAGAAAAAGGAGCAAAAGAGTAAAATGGTAAGAGACTTTCGAAGCAGGTCACTTGTTAGGTATTATCAAATTTTTCAGAAAAAGGAGCAAAAGAGTAAAAAGGTAAGAGACTTTCGAAACAGGTCACATGTTAGGTATTATCAAATTTTTCAGAAAAAGGAGCAAATTCAATAACATTATACATTAGTAATCCACTTTTATGGACCCTCATGGCGGAGTGGCTAGCGCTTTGTGACGCGGTGCCATGTATGTTTGTAGAGGCTCGGAATTCACTTTAAACCGTAGGTAAATTTATATATTTTTTGGCCCGTTTAAATTCGAAAGTTTATAAATTGAATATAAATTATAAATTAAATATTTTTAATTTTTTAAAATTGGAATTTCGTCTGTATTAAAATGTAATTGAATTTTCTTTCAAAAATAGTAAAACTATACATTTTACCTCACTAAACAATTCGGTAAACTAGAAAATTTCGTATAAAATTTTTCTTACTTTTCTAATCAAACGAACCGTTAAGCAGACATCCGAAAGGTCGGTATGTAGTCAGTCAATTCGCATATTGCAATACTTTTCCTAATTTTATTTGTAAACATTACAAATGACGATATATAGATGCATAAATATATAATATTAAAAATACAGACGCATAACCCGCGCCAAATGTGGTGGTGTTACACTTATCTCTTATGAACATGCAATAACTCGTACCTAAAAAGAACACTCTCAAACGTCTTCCCAACACACACATTTACCACTATGAATTCCGCAATAACCCATTTAATAACATACCTAAAAACCCGCACTAGCCCTTTTAATAACATACCTAAAAACCCGCAATAGCCCTTTTAATAACATACCTAAAAACCCGCAATAGCCCTTTTAATAACATACCTAAAAACCCGCAATAGCCCTTTTAATAACATACATAAAAACAGCAATAAACCATTTAATAACATACCTAAAAACCCGCACTAGCCCTTTTAATAACATACCTAAAAACCCGCACTAGCCCTTTTAATAACATACCTAAAAACCCGCAATAGCCCTTTTAATAACATACCTAAAAACCCGCAATAGCCCTTTTAATAACATACCTAAAAACCCGCAATAGCCCTTTTAATAACATACCTAAAAACCCGCAATAGCCCTTTTAATATACATAAAAACCGCAATAAACCATTTAATAACATACTTAAAAAACCGCAATAGCCCTTTTAATAACATACCTAAAAACCGCAATAAACCATTTAATAACATACCTAAAAAACCGCAATAGCCCATACCACATATAAATTTAAAGGTTCGAATGCCTTCAGAGGCTTATACAGGATGGATAAAGAAACGCATACACATGAAATAAATCTAAAAGCAATTTAAAATATAACAAATTAATTGTGTTTATTAATATTTACAAGTTAAATAATTAGAAATACGTCACACAAATTATATTAGTACAAGTGATTTCAAATAAGCATTAACCAATGTAATATGTATACGATATACTGCAATCACAATTAATAAAAAAAAATATGAGTCCAACATCTCAGAAATAATGCATGTGCATAGTCCACCAGCCCAAACCCATTTCCTGATAACACCACCTACTGGGACAAAGTGGGGATTTTTCCAAAATTAAAGTTCAATATTAAATTAAATAAAATAATTCATTCATAGTTATTACTGATTTCAATTAATAACTGAGTTTTTTTTCTAATGCAGCTGGCAAACACTTAGACAGCTTGGTCTTGGATGCCTTAAGGCAAGCGCTGCACAGACATTACTCACTTTGCATTACCCAGGGAGCGCGTGTAACTTGAAGATAAGCCGCAGACGCGGAGTAACAATGCCCCCGCAACGCTCTACGATCCTATTAGGACCAGGACCTACGGTTTAAAGTGGATTCCGAACCACTACAAACATCCATGGCACCGCCGGGACTCGAACCCGAAACCTGTGGTACCGAGCGCCACAGCTCTAGCCACTCGGCCATTCAGGCACTATTAATAACTGAGTGACTTGGAAAATAATTGGGTTGGATTGGGCAACATGGAAATTGGCAACATGCATTGGGCAACATGGAAAACATAGGCAATATGACGAATGGAGTTCAACATTGTCTAACGTCGTGGCAACAGAGGCCAACTGCAAATGGGACTTTTCCTTGTGACTAGGTCTTTTAAACTCCGAGCCCGCTCTGGGGTCCGCGCCTGGGCATATTTCTCTTCTAGGCCCTCCAGTACTTCATTACGGGGGATGGGGCAGCTCTCTCTCCTCTTCTTAACTGCTCGTCATGTGATGTTGAAGATTACTGGAGCTCACTGGCCCCGTCAGGGACCTCTCCTTTGGTGGCAAATATAAAAGAATGAAAACATTGACAATGCCCAGAGGTTAAAGGGAGTCTGTTAGAATTGCAAAAGTCTAAAATATATAAGATTTTGCGGGCCACTTTGGAAATGCATCCTAACTCAACGGGCAGTATATAAAATTATATAACCACATATTAGATTTAGACCCCCTACAGAAATTTTTTGGAGTGAAAAATTGAAACATAATGAGTTATAACTTTTGTCTTCACTATTATTCTTACGTGTAAACATAGATAATATAATAATAATGATACTAAACGCACATTGTAAACAAATATATAATGCAAAAAATGAAATATAAAATATATATTAAAGTAAACGAAATAAAAAAAAAAAAGAAATCATTAAAAAATATTTATTTTACTAGTGCTGTATTTGTTTCTCCACTCTTTCACTTAACTTTTGCAAATCGATCTCAATTTGGGTATTTGCACATCGTAATGGGTGTTGCGTCAGTTTTGTTTGTGTGTGTTTTACGTTTGGTCAATTTTATTTTAGAAAAAAACGATTCGCAGGTGTAAGTTGAACCGAAAGTGCTAATAATTTGAACTAAGAGTCTGGTTTGCTCACCTATCAACTGTGCGTATCTAGGGATGGTCACTACGTCACTGAGGTCACTTAAAGTGAAAAATAGAATCTATATATATTTTTAAACATAGAAGCTATACATATTAGATGTTCCAAGACGCGCTCATCATGAGTTCGCAGAATATAATTTAATTATTTTGCGAACTCATAAGCGTAAACTCGTAAATAAAACAGGCAATATTTGTCATATTTGCGAGAATATTATTTTAAAATCAAATCATTAAATTAAAATCAAATTCTTATAATCTCGATAGTTAATTTTTGAATATATGGATCCACACATAATGTATTTCTTTAATAATTTGGCCATTATAAAAAAAATTATATTTTGTAAAAGTATGATAAATCTCACGGGCCGCAAAAATATTCAAGGCAGGCCGCATACGGCCCGTGTACCGTGAGTTGGCCACCCCTGCGCTAGACACTCGACCATTCAGGCCCCGTTTATATTTTGAAAAGCACATTAACAAAAAATGTTTCCCTGGACAGTGGGAACAAGTTTCATTACTCTTACACAATCGAGAAATATGTTGTTTAACATCGAAACATTTAAAACCGGCTCCTTTTTACATCAAAATGTTTTTTTCCTTTCGTGTACAGATAAATTTATCGCGAATTCAAAAGTAGAATTACACTCATGTCCAAAAATTAGGGATAATGAAGTTCAGTCAAAGAAAGAGACAGAAGCAAAACAAATTTGACTTATTTGTTAAGTCTATTTATTAAACAAAAGGTAAAGAGCAAAAAAGATGCTATATGTTTGACATAATTAAAAAAAATTGCGATTTTTACTCCCTGGGGCAAATTTCAAAAAAGAACCTATTTACAAAAAACAGTATAACATGGTTAGTAGGATGGTTAATATGGAGTATGTCTCCCGGACGATGCAATATAGGCCTTACAACGCTTAGGTATGCTGAGTATCAAATTATCAATCTGATCTTGGGGAATATTACACCACTCATCAAGTAATGCCTCCGAAGTTCCGGTTGGCGGGCTGCAATTCTTCGGCCAAGCATGCCCCACACATGCTCTATTGGATTCAAGTCCGGTGAGTATGCTGGCCAATCCATACGGGTGATATCCTCCAATTGAAGGCCTTCATCTACAATGTTTGCACGGTGAGGACGGCGTTGTCATCCATAAACAGAAATTCAACACCCATAGCGCCCTGAAACAAACGTACATGTGGTTCCAGAATGACATCCCGATAGATGTGGCCTGTCTTCGTTACACTCTGAACATGCAGGTCAGTTCTGGAACCAAGAATAATTCCTCCCCAAACGAGCCATCCTGCACCACCGTAACGGTGTCGTTCAACGGTGTTCTCTTGGTGGTAACGGGTACCTGGCGCTCTCCATATGAAAGTCCGGCGAGAATCAGACCGCAAACTAAACCTGGACTTGTCGGAAAACATCACACCAGACCACTGTTGCGGTGTCCACAATGCATGCTCTCTACTCCAGGTTAATCGCAGGCGACAGTGAGTTGCGATAAGGGGAACACATCTGACAGGCCTACGAGCATATAGACCAATGTGCCCTAAACGTCTGTACACGGTCTGCCTTGAAACTGTCGTACCGGTAGCTGAAGAGAGCTGACGAGACAGATCTGATGCTGTGCTCCGTCTGTTTCTTTTGGCAGTAACTGCTAAATACCGGTCCTCATTCGGCGTTGTAACTCGGGGGCGACCTGTGCTGTAACATCTACTCACATTACCGTCATCTTGGAATCGTTGCCAAAGCCTGGAGATGACACTCTGGGCGATTCCAAGTTCCTCGGATACTTCCAGCTGGGTACGTCCACATTCCAGTCGTCCGATAATCCTACCACGTAAAAAATCATCCAAATGCTTCCTTTGTGTCATAACTATGCGATTATTGCACTGAAAGGCTTTTAAAGCGCTTGTGAACAATTTTACTTCTTTGCCACCATTCCTTATATATCCCTCTCTTACACTCTCGTCATTGTGACGTACTATTCGCCCCATCTGGTGGTTTCCTGTAATTTGCATATTCTTCTTTAAGATGTGTGTGATAATTCTACAGGTGAAATTTTTATTTTAGAGTTCAATTTCTGTGTGATTCTGAATTATCCTTAATTTATGGACATGAGTATAGAATGATTAAATGACACACCAAAAAAGCAATTTGTTGTATTTTAATTTTTATCTTTAACATTGATGGAAACCAAATGAAAGAATGTTGTCCCTGCCTGATTTATTGCTCGTTGAGCCGCGGTTGTTTGACCTGCAGAGAGGCAGGAGCCAGAAGTGTTGAAATTGGTTCATAATGGCTGCGCGTTCTCTTGACTCAAGGTCAAAGATAAAAACTTCAGTAATTCTTCTAGATTATTATACAACCTTTCCATTCTCCATTTTATTAAATTCTATAAGAATATCTGTTGATCTAATGTAGCTGGCAATACAGCCAGGGCTGCACCTTTGTTACTCATTTAACACTACCCAAGGGGCTTGTGTAGATTGAAGATATGCTACGGACGCAAGTAACACTACCCCCACAACGTCCTACGACCATTAAACCGGGACCTACTGTTTAAAGTGGATTCCGTTCACTACAATCATCTATGGCTCCGCCGAGACTCAAACCCGAAACCTGTGGTACCGAGCGTCAGAGCGCTAGCCACTCTGCCATCAGGCCCTATAAGAATATCTTGGGAAAAGGATTTTAAAATTGTTGGACATAGAACAGTGGAATAATTTTCCGTTTTTAAATCTAGACTTTCTAAACTTCTTAATTTAGTTGAAGTTTTATCATAAAATTTTCTAAAAGCACTTGTTTCTTTAACAAATTGCAGAATCATATGAAGAAGCAGAAATAGAAAAATCTTCTGCAGTACTTAAGGCAGTACTACCTAAATGTGCTTTGAGGAAATCCATATCTAATAAGTCATTATTATGAATGGCAGACTCAAAACTATTCCAAAATGCTAACCGTTGATTTATATCACCATAAAATTTTGAAATACTTAATTTCGGCAATTTTATTCATATACTATCCATTTGTTTGCACTCATTAATTGTATACTACTTGCTCGGAATATATTCAGCATTTATTTTCGCACAATTCCCTATTTAACAAGCGATTTTTTTTATTTTCACGAAATCTCCTAAGAGCAACTTTTTCATCGTATTCATCTGTATTTTTTATTTCAGTTTCAATATCTTCTTCCCCGTAATGAAGTTCTAATTTATTATCTATTTCTTTCAGAGAGTCATATTTAATAGTTAGTTAATTCTAATTATTAGAAAATTCTATAACTAATTCTTCTAATTTATCTATATCTAAGCGGCCTGCCGGTCAATTGGCTAGCTCACTGGCTTTGGAACGATGGGCTTCATTCAGGTTCGAATCCTGCCGGTGACATGGATGTTCGTTGGTGGTTCGAAATCCACGCTAAACTGTAGGTCCCGATCTAATTAGTCTAAAGTGTGTACAAAATGACCGTAGAGCGACAAACTAGACTAAACTATCTATACATATTTCTTCATTGTTTGGTTAGTTCTAATTTTTATTTTCCTACATCAAACTGTAGTGATATAAAGAATAAGAACTCTAGCAGCCCAATACAATGTAGCCTTGGTAAAGTTGTCAGAGTTAAGAATCATACACTCATGTCCATAAATTAAGGATAATTCAGAATCACACAGAAATTGAACTCTAAAATAAAAATTTCACCTGTAGAATTATCACACACATCTTGAAGAAGAATATGCAAATTACAGGAAACCACCAGATGGGGCGAATAGTACGTCACAATGACGAGAGTGTAAGAGAGGGATATATAAGGAATGGTGGCAAAGAAGTAAAATTGTTCACAAGCGCTTTAAAAGCCTTTCAGTGCAATAATCGCATAGTTATGACACAAAGGAAGCATTTGGATGATTTTTTACGTGGTAGGATTATCGGACGACTGGAATGTGGACGTACCCAGCTGGAAGTATCCGAGGAACTTGGAATCGCCCAGAGTGTCATCTCCAGGCTTTGGCAACGATTCCAAGAGGATGGTAATGTGAGTAGATGTTACAGCACAGGTCGCCCCCGAGTTACAACGCCGAATGAGGACCGGTATTTAGCAGTTACTGCCAAAAGAAACAGACGGAGCACAGCATCAGATCTGTCTCGTCAGCTCTCTTCAGCTACCGGTACGACAGTTTCAAGGCAGACCGTGTACAGACGCTTAGGGCACATTGGTCTATATGCTCGTAGGCCTGTCAGATGTGTTCCACTTACCGCAACTCACTGTCGCCTGCGATCAACATCGAGTAGAGAGCATGCATTGTGGACAACGCAACAGTGGCCTTGTGTGATGTTTTCCGACGAGTCCCGGTTTAGTTTGCAGTCTGATTCTCGCCGGACTTTCATATGGAGAGCGCCAGGTACCCGTTACCACCAAGAGAACACCGTTGAACGACACCGTTACGGTGGTGCAGGATGGCTCGTTTGGGGAGGAATTATTCTTGGTTCCAGAACTGACCTGCATGTTCAGAGTGTAACGATGACAGGCCACATCTATCGGGATGTCATTCTGGAACAACACGGGGTTGTAAGACGAAGTACGGTTACAGTTAAAGTGGTGTTACAGTTTCTAAAAAGTTCTAGATATGTAACGTTTTCGGCAATACAAGAAATCAAAAAGTTTATCTTTTTATAGAAATCTATGTTATTTATCTTTAAATAAATGGATCTTTTCAAATAACATTTTATTGATATCTAGTACAGAAGTCATCTTGTCAAAGCAATATTTGAATCTTTAAAATAAACAAATCAATTATTATTTATTCTCTAGGTTTGTTATTATTTATTAATTTTTTTACCAAAATAATAAATGAATCCTTTGATAAATAGTTTATACCCTTGATATTGTTAGCAAAACTTCCTATGAAAAAAGAAATTAATGCTTTATTTCTTAATATTAGTATATAGAAAGTTTTAAATACATGTGTGAAAACGTGCTTGTTGCAAAAACCAATATATATATATAAATATATTTGTTCTAATGCAGCTGGCAAACATTTAGACAATTGTATTTGATGCCTTAAGGCAAGCGCCGCACCGCCGTTACTCACTTAGCACTCTACCCAGGAAGTGTGTGTGTAGCTTGAAGATAAGTTACGAAAGGTGAGTAACAATACCCCCGCGAAGCTCTACGATCATGTTAGACTGGGATCTACAGTTTAAAGGGGATTCCGAACCACTGCAAACAAACAAACATCCATGGCACCGACGGGACTCGAATCCGAAACCTGTGGTTCCGAGCGGTAGAACGCAGACACAAGGACCATGCACCTGCATTATTCTGAGATGTTGGGACTCACATTTTTTTTTATTAACTCAGCAGTTTTAACTTATTAGTTTTTGATTTATTACATGTGTATGTGTCTCCTTCTCCAACATGTATAAATCTCTGAAGGTATTCGAACCTGTAGGTTTATGTGTGGTATGGTTGATGTGGAATTGTTAGTGTTTAATGTGTGCATTGGGAAGACTGTAACATGTTCTTTCAGTTTAAAGGGGATTCCGAACCACTACAAACATCCATGGCATCGACGGGACTCGAACCCGAAACCTGTGTCACCGAGCGCTAGACACTCGGCCATTTTATTTTGAAAAGCACATTAACGAAGAATGTTTCCATGAACAGTGGGAACAAATTTCATTATATATATATATAGATATATATATATATATATATACGTTGCCTCAGCGGCAACGTGCATTGCTGGAGAGCATTAGGGCTGAGGAGGTTCAATCCTCTAGAGGCCTTATTGCAGACATTGTTTCAAATAACGAGGAAAACTCTTTGGCGTCTGTGATGCTTAGCATCTTGCCTCGTTAGTCGGTCTACCTAGGGGGAGTTTTCTGGGTTTTCTCCCATACGATACTCAAATGCGGTGTAGTTCCCCCTAAAAGTCTCCCTGGAAGGCACTGCCCTCCTCTTCCAGCGACACGAAACCAAATCAGACTTCTACCTACAAGTGCTTCATCACAACAGAATATGCCCCCTTTTCTCTTTCCATGAAAACACACGGGCTCGTAGACTTGGTCTAGATGTTGCTGTTGACCAAGTGGTATAAGAAACAACAACAATATATGATGTAAGAAATACAGAAAAACGATGCAAACCTGCTGTATTTCCCAGCATCAAAAATTCTAAGTATCATTATAATAGGAATGTAAAAAATCATTTTTGATCTAATAATTGAATATATATATATATCTATATTACTCTTCCTGTGTTGACAATTTTATTCTGGAAATTGAAAATTCATTTTTGATTGATTTATGTTATTGTTACTAATCCCCCTGGTGCAGGAAAGCCTACACCAGTCCAGAAAATCCCACTAGGCTATAGCTAAGGGTAATATGCAGCTTCGAGAAAAGCACGAGGGCTGAAGACTGACTAATCATCAAGACAACGCTCTACGATCTTATTAGAACGGGACCTACGGTTTAAAATGGATTTCGAACGACTAAAAACATCCATGGCACCACCGGGACTCGAAACCGAAACCTGTGGTACCGAGCACCAGAGCGCTAGCCAATCGGTCATTCAGGCCCCCAATTATTTGTAAGAGAGTCAAAGTGCCTAAACCTCCTCCTGGGCATAGGTGGAAAGAAGTTCGTCGTGACAACAAAGTAGCCTGGCTAGCTACCTGGCTACCTAGCTAGCCTGGCTATTCCAAACCACTATGAACATCCATATCACCGCCGGGACTCAAACCCGAAAGCTGTGGCACCGAGCGCCAGAGCGTTAGACACTCTGCCATTCAGATCCTGATTGATTGATTTTACTCAATTGTTTGCAGGAGAGTCAAAGTGCCTAAGCCTCCTCCTGGTCATAGGTGGAAAGAAGTTCGTCATGACAACCAAGTGGCCTGGTTAGCTAAGTGGAACGTTCTTGATACCACCAAATATCTGATGTTAAGTGCAAGCTGTAAGCTAAAGGTTTGTATAAATGTTTTAATGCTCTTTATTTGTGTTTTTTTAATATATTCAAAGCAATATTATTAATGTTTGTTGCTCCTTTTGTAGGATGAGGAAAATAAGGTGAAGTATGAGAAAGCTCGCAAATTGAAAACCCGTATTAACGGTATAAGAAAGAAATACAGGCAAGGCTTCCAATCCAGAAATATGCGAGTTCGACAACGAGCTGTTGCTCTGTATTTTATAGATAAGGTAAGCCCAATTTTGCTAGAAATACTGTTTCGTTATTGGGATTTTTATTAATTTTGGAAAGGAGCAAAGCTAGTTTACTGAATTATCAACTACAATGCCAAGGTGTTTGTTTTCATAATATTGATAGAAATGTAATTTCAGAGTAAAAATTTCTGCTAGGCTCTTACAATGTACTAATCCGTCAAATATTTTTCTTGCAGCTTTGTTTGAGGATTGGTAATGAAAATGATAAGGACACTACTGATATTGTGGGCTGCTGCTCTTTGCAAGTGAAGCACATCACTTTGGATAAAAAAAAGGACGACAAGAAATGGGTAGTCAGTTTTGACTTCTCCGGTAAAAATTTTGCCAGAAACCTCAACTCTATGCCTGTGGACAAACGTGTCTTTAAGAATCTCAAGCTCTTCATGAAAAACAAGCAGCCTGGGGATAGCCTCTTTGATAGACTAAATGTATGACCTTTTCTTGATGCGATTTTTATTAACCTTGTCAATGTTACCAAAAACATTGCCTGCAATCCAATGTTACATTGATGAGATATATTAGTATAATAGATTATTTCATGAACAATTTCTAACATGGAAATGTTCATTAGTACCTGAAACAATAATATAAAAATCAGCGTAATCATTCTAACTTGAAAAAATGGCAGAAATAAATATTCATAAGAAGAAGCATAACATGAATTTGAATGCCATAATTTTTGTTAGAATTTTGATGACATAATTGTGACATAAATGATTCATACTTTTTCGCTAGATAAACCATTTCTTCGCTAATTATAAAATCAGAATCTCGTTAATTGCAGAAGTAACTGTAATGGTATACCTTAAAAATTATGCAACAACATAAATGGAATGAAAAATCAATAAAAATAATAGGAATAGAAGAAAACAAAATACAAATTCATAGGAATAGCAGAAAACAAAACAAAAAATAATAGAAATAGCAGAAAACATAACAAAAAATAGTAGAAAAAGCAGAAAACAAAATAAAAAATAAAAGGAATAGCAAAAAACAAAACAATAAATAATAGAAACAGCACAAATCAAAACAATAAATAATAGAAATAGCAGAAATCAAAACAATAAATAATAGAAATAATAAACAGAAATTAAATTGCAATACCCCATGCATAATATCACAAAAATAAATTTATTAGCAGACCTGAAATTTCGCATCTCTTTCACAATTACCTTCTTAGACATAAAAAATTGTACTACATTTAAAAAAAATTTTAACTTATCACCAAATTAATTTAAAAAGATCTTGAAAATGAAATTATCTAGACTCATAGTAATAACTTAAATTTAAAATCATAATGAGATTTTAAAGAGTAAGAAAATAAATAATTAAATAAAAATATATTTAGTATGAATCATAGTAAAGAGAAAATATGTGAAAAATAAAGAATAATCTGTTAATTTTTTTTACAATACTTAAATAAATAATACTAATAACAATACTAATAACTAATACTGTTAATACTTAATAGTTGTGACCTATAAGAGTTTTCAAATATGTATGAGGGTTAAATTTTAAACCTTTTTTTTTTTAATTTTAACTTATAATTTAGAATTTTATATCTAACAGCAATTTTTTATTACAGACATCGATGTTAACTAAGCATCTAAATGATCTCATGGAAGGCCTTACTGCCAAGGTCTTCCGCACTTACAATGCGTCCAAAACTCTGGAAAAGCAGTTGGATATTCTTACCAAAAGTAACATATTTAATATATTTTTTTCCAAAACCTGTTTATATTATATATATCAGGTTGGGGAAAAAGAAATCCATTATTTTTTCCGTAGATGGCTGTAGTGATCGATATCTCATGAAGTAACAAACAATTTCAGATTTATACTCGTTGGAAAGGGGACATTTCGCACTAAAAAAATTCTTTTGCTGTTGTTTGTTTGGTCCATTCAGCTGTGAGTTACAGGGTGTTAAAAATGGAAGTCAACAAAGAGAATATTCTGTACATTTTGCAGTTTTTCTTTGATAAAGGTGAAAATGCAAGCCAGGTGGCTGAAACTAGGAATGGTGTTTATGGTCCTGATACTGTAACAGCCAATTACGTGCAATTTTGGTTTCGTCGATTCTGTTCAGGTATTTTTTATGTTAAGGATGCACCTCGCACAGGTAGGCCCATCGTCGAAAATGTCGATATATCACAGAAATAATCGAAGTTCACCGACATGTTAGCAGTTGCAGCATCGTCCAGGAGCTAAAGATCGACCATAAAATAGTTTTAAACCATTTGTACAAAGCTAAATTCAAAAAGAAGCTTGATGTTTGGGTGCTACATGAATTAACACAAAAAACATGATGGATCGAATTTCCATTTACAAAACCTTGGCCAATCGACCCATTTGTTAAATGGGTAGTAACTGGGGATGAGAAATGGGTCACGTACGACAGCATTGTACGAAAACGATCGTGGTCAAAGCGCGCTGAAGCAGCTCAAACGGTGGCCAAACCAGGACTAACGGCCAGGAAGGTTCTGCAGTGCATTTGGTGAGACTGGAGAGGAATAATTTATTATGAGTTGCTACCATATGGCCAAACACTAAATTCGGATTTCTACTGTCAATAACCGGACCGTTTGAAGCTAGCGATTTACCAGAAACAACCAGAATTGGCCAACAGGAGAGGTGCTGTGTTCCATCAGGACAACGCCAAGCCACACACGTCTATAGTGACTCACCAGAAACTCATGGAGCTTTGTTGGGAAGTTTTGATGCATCCACCATATAGTCCGGACCTGGCACCAAGCGATTATCATTTTTTTCTTGCATTGCAAAACTTCCTTAATGTTATGAAATTGGCATCAAGAGAAGATTGTGAAAATCGATTTCTAGAGTTTTTTCGCCAATAAAGACCAAGACTTGTATGAGAGAGGCTTTATGAAACCACCTTTAAAATGACAACAAATTATAGAAAAAAAAGGTGCATATTTGACCAAGATTGGTAATCCGAAACACTTTAAATAAATTCTTGAAGTTCACATAAAAATAATGAATTTCTTTTTCCCCAACCTAATGCATAACCTGTGTGTGTGTGTGTGTGTGTGTGTGTGTGTGTGTGTGTGTGTGCACATTCATTTGAGTGAATTTTTAATTTCATGTTTCTTTCTTGTTACTCCTTGATGATTATCATAATGTACTGAAATTTTTTTAGATAACATGGTTCTTCATGAAAAGGTGCTAGCTTATCACAAAGCTAGCAAAGAGGTTGCCATTATGTGCTACCATCAAAAGGCAGCTGCTGTGGGATTCTCCAAAAGCATGGCGAATTTGGAATCAAAAGTAGATTATTCTCTATCTTAGTTTTGTATATTCATCTGACGTACTTAAAGATTATCTAATTCTTTTTTTATACCTTGTTCTTTTTCATAGATAAGTGCCAAAATCTACCAAATAAAAAGGTTGAAAAAGGAATTTGCTGACTCGAAAAAAATTACCAAACGGTAAGGATATTTTTCAATGGAAATATATTTTAGCATTAATTTTTCTTTCTTACAAGCACACGTACAGAAGAATTATATCGATTGCAACGCCACCTACCGGGTCCATTTGTAAATATAAACCATCCAGGGACCCACTCAAGCACACACACATAATTTCATCAAAATCGGTCCATCCGTTTAGGAGGAGTTCAGTGACAAACACATGTACAGAAGAATTATATATATAAAGATAATCACTTTTTCAATTCCTTCAATTAGCTCACACTCTCCCTATATATATCTTGTTCAAAATTTCATTCGTTAATAAAATACTTTTTATTCATCCACTCAAGTTCAAATACATTTTTTTTAACTTGTAGTGGATGAGACTTGATGTTAATACAGTTTTTTTAAATATTAATTCATTAATTAAATTTAATTAATTAATTTTAGTTTTTTTTAGATTTAATTTGCATATATCTACCTATAGATGGCGCCAGATAAACTTAAAAAAATGAATGAAAATTATTTATAAACGACTTTCTGCAATATAGTGAAAAAAAAAAGTAGGAATTGACTTTTTAAAAAAAAAATTTTATGTTACTTGTTTTAAATCTCTTTGTACAGAGAGCAAAAGATCCACAAGAAGCGATTCGCTCAACTGGAGGAACAACTGAAGAAACTGAAGCAGCAGGCTACTGATCAGGAAACGAATAAAAGAATTGCCCTCGAAACATCCAAGTTAAATTACTTAGATCCAAGAGTTACCATTGCATGGTGAGCCTTATTTCTTTAGTTAATTGTATTCTGTAGAAAGAGCTTTTGTAATTTAATTCATAATTTCAATTCAGTCAGAGGAAAGACTTGGAGCTTTTTAATGGATAATCCCATTCCATGTGTTTTGCCCAGGCATGTTGGGATAGCCAATTTCAGAACAATAACTGGACATGATTATCTTGAGAAAAACCTTCACAGATTTGGACCAGTAGACTCTCCGACTTGCCCACTTTGCTAGGCTAATTCTGACATGAGTGGTGACCACTTGAATTATTGTCCTGGAGTAATTGTCATTATTAGTTGTTGGGATAGCCAATTTCAGAGCAATAACTGGACATGATTATCTTGAGAAACACCTGCACAGATTTGGACCAGCAGACTCTCCGACTTGCCTACTTTGCTAGACTAATTCTGACATGAGAGGTGACCATTTGAATTACTGTCCTGGACTAATTGACGGTAGTAGCTGCAAATTCTGCAAAAGATTTTAATTATTTTATGTATGTTTCTGAACTATATTGGACTGCCCGTCATAAACTGTTAGCAGTCATGCCTAGATCTGGCGTAGGATTAAAAAAAATCATTCATTCATAATGAAACATTATCTTCATATTAACAAATAATAGCAAGACATAAATATATAACAAAAATTAGGATTTCAATTCATTTGTCATTTTATAATCATGATTTTCAAATTTTATCTTGATTTAAAAGTCTTTAGCAAATGATTTAAATGGAGTTTAATTTACAGGTGCAAAAAGTGGGATGTTCCACTTGGAAATATCTTTAACAAGATACAGACATGCAAATATCAATGGGCTATCGAAATGGCTGACCAAACATTTAAATACTAATGTGGACTGGTCAACCTCCAGCATCACTAAAGAAGGAACTGAATTCATAAAGTGTCACCTAAAGTGCCTTCCATTCATTTGTGTGAGGCAACTACTCCAGATGTCAGTTTTGTTTATACTTCTTTTCATTGCCCTTTTTATGAAAGAAATTTGATATAATTATGTTACAAACATAATGAAAATCAAGTTTCTTTAATTGCATGTTTCAACTGTATAATTTTCCATTTCATAAATTCTTTTTTCAGTCATTTTATAACATTTGGTAATAAAATTTGCATATATTTTCTTGCAATCATGTGTGTCATGTTTGATTGGACAGGGTTTTAATTTTTGATTTTTTTCAATTTGATTATGACTAATATAATGTTAGATTCCATTCACATTTTGTGAATTTGAAGAAAATATTTATAATATCAATAATTTTTGAGGGCTGACTTAATTTGATAAATCTCTTGATCAATGATAAATTGTGTATTTACCTGAATATTTAAATAAAATCTACTTACATGGAATAAAACGAAAAATAGACAGCTTGAAATGTCTGCCACTGTTGACTTTTAAAAGAGGGAGGGAGGGGGAGGTATCATTATCCCCGAAAAATCAACACTAAAAAATTTCACAAAGAGAAAATTATGAATTTTATATTGTAATCATTGAGTGTAATTTTATATATTTAAATACATGACTATAAAATTTAAACTTATATAGTAGAAAGATTTTAGTGTTAAAAACTTGTTTTAGGACACATCAATACATCTTCCATTATATAAAACATACTAATAATAAGTGTTTATACTCTTAGTAAGAAAAGAAATTCAATACATCACTCATTCTTAACAATAATATTTATCATTGATGAAATGATATAAAAATGCAATCTCAATAATTTTTATCAACTATTAAGACAAATATTTTTGTTTATTTTTTTCATAAAGTGTAAGATATTAATATTGCAAGCATATTTGAGAATCAAAATAGATTCTTAAAAAATAATTTTATAGATTCTTAATAAATACATTTATTTTTTAATTTCACTTCTTAAATAAGAGAAAGTAGAAGTGTTTATTATTAATAGTAAGTTCAAGTATTTATTATTGAGTTATCATTATCAAATCCGAAAAAAAATTGAGGCTATTCATGGTATGATTATTGATCTTTAACAATAATTTTTTTTATTTCATTTTTCCGCAACATTATTGTAAAAATTAATACATTTTGTAATTGATACTGGTAAGTGGTGTACCGATTACTAAGTTCCAATGTACATAAAAAGCTCTTAACCTCTTCATCTAAATTAAGAACATCAAATCGTTATTTTAAGGGTTGGTTGCTTAATTAATTGTTAGGGGCTATGTAAAAAGAAATTAATTTTTGAGATAAATTAAAAAGTTGCTTCAAATATTTAAGATATTAATGATAAAAAAGGAAAAAAAATTAAAATTTAGAAAAATAATTTTTAAAAGAAATATTCTGTATAATTAAGAACCAGTTAAACTCATTATTGTAATACTCAGAATCAACCTAGTTCGAAATCTAATAGACAGTATGGAGAACCAAAAATCAAACCAGCAAAAATGCGCCTTAATCAAGATGATTCGTTTCAAAATCCAAATAAAAGACATACCATAAGATTTGAAATATCCTTTCGACTTCCTATTCAAAATAAATTTGATAATATCCCTGAAGATACTGCCAACAAGGATGAGCCTATCCCAGTTATAAGTAAAATCCAGCCAATCATGCTAGCTATGACTGCTAACCACAACATAGTTCTTTAAAATATTCATATAAATTTTCCATCAACCAATAATATCCCAGCGAAGGATTATATTAAAATATTTCCCACAAGAGGCACACCGAAAAATTACTAATTACCTTTCTTTTTACTAATTAACTTTTTATAAAATTATTAATTACAATTTTTTAAATTCTCACTGACTCCCTTTAACTTCTGGACATTGTCAATGTTTTCATTCTTTTATGTGTACCACCACCGGAGATGAAACCCTTAACGGTACTAGTGAACTCCAATAATCTCCATCATCGCGTCTCATTCATGAAATGGAACTCGTAGTACACGCAGCACTTAAAAAAGTCTCCAAACCTCCACCTATCAGATTTCTTCAAGAGATTAAATATTTTTTTTCCTTCTAATACAGCTGGCAAACACTTAAACAGCCTTTGTCTTAGATGCCTTAAGGCAAGCGCCACACAGACGTACTCATTTTGCATTACCCAGGGGCCGCGTGTAACTTGAAGATAAGCCAAGGACGCGGAGTAACAATGCCCCCGCAACGCTCTACAATCCTATTAGACCGGGACCTACAGTTTAAAGTGGATTCCGACTACAAACATCCATGGCACCGCCGGGATTCGAACCCGAAATCTGTGGTAACGAGCGCCAGAGCGCCAGCCACTCGGCCATTCAGGCCCTTGAGAGATTAAATAGGAAATTAAGGAAATAAATAGATTGCTTTGATTCTGGCAAAGATCTAGAGATCCTGCTGCTAGAAGTCAATACTACAGACAAATTGCTATTGTTAGGTAAAAAAATCATGAGGTTTTCACATCAACGATGGGAGCATTCCATAGAGGCAATCTCGCCTGAGTCAAATGCACTTTTCAGACGTGCGTCTTTTTTACTCAAACCATTCACAAACATTCTACCACTTATTAGCTCAGACCAGGGATGAGCAAACTTTTTCTGCCGCGGACCAAAAATCGAAAAAAAAAAAAAAAAAAAAAGTTTGACGGGCCAAGATAAATTTTTCTAATATTATAAAGACAATATACAAGTATTACAATTTAAATATGTTAATGACATGAATGAATTTGCGATGAGACACGCTGATTTATCCTTTACAACTGTAAAAAAATATTTCCAGGTCCATTCATTATTAAAGGCACGGCAGTCTGAATGAACTTCACTTTTTTTTAGTAGCCATTTTAAGGTTGAAATATTTTACGAATAACCCGAACAAGCACTAGCTACGCTATACTTTTAATAATTTCAACACTATTCACAACGATGCTATATTTCCGCAATCTTTACATACGCAATCAATAATATTAGAATTCGCGCCAAAAGAAAAAACTGCTGGATGGAGCTTAAAATGCGCAGTCTGCTACATGTGAGGTCTAATTCCCCTATATTGGATTCACATATGTCTGCTCCCCGAGAAAGAGATAACGCTTGTTGGTTCCAGTCTACAGCTATAACTAAAAAAGAACTCCCGCTTTTAACACTTTATCGACAGAAAGCTGTCTGTGCTTGCTATTTCCGTCGATTTATGTTTTGTAGAACAAAAATAGAGAAAGTAAAAAAATCATCAGTTCTTTGAAAAAAAAAATATTTAATCAAACTAGAAAAGGAGATGGATATATATTATATATATTTATTTTAATTTGCCTCGGACAGGCAAATTAAAATTCTATCCGCGGGCCGGATAGAACCTTCCGGAGGGCCGGAGTTGGCCCGCTGACCGTAGTTTGCCCATCCCTGGTTCAGACGGAACTTCTGCTTATGCGCCGAAGGAGAAAATCGAGCTTTTAGCCGATAGCCCACAACTATAGATTGAACCCAAATCACAACGTCGAAAATCCTGCATTCTTTCGACGCATCAACATTGCAGTCATTGACTTCCTACAAGAACCACGTATTAATTCTGCTAGTAAAATTAGCCCAGCGGAAGTCTGTGAATATATAACATAATATTAAGAAAATTAAGCTGCCGAAAATAGCTCCTGGTAAGGATTGTATTAGTAATCGCATGTTAAAATCTCTTCCTTATAGTTACATTTTGTTAATAACATATCTCATTAATTTTCTGATAGAGAAATGTTACTTCCCTCAGAGCTGGAAAACTATTGTAGTAATTCCTCTTCCAAAACCTAATAGTAACTTAGCGTATGCTCAAAATTATTGTTCATTATCACTACTTAGCAGTGTGAGTAAAATATCTGAATATTTGATTCTTAAACGCTTCGATCAACACTGTATAGAAAATTATATTATCATTCCTAAGCATTTGGTTTCAGGAAACAGCTCAGCAGTTCTTACATGCCAATGAGTTGATCCATGAAGGCTTTATCAATCGAAAATCTACGAGGATATTATTTCTGTAGCAACAGCCTTTCACAAAATTTGGCAATATAGCTTAATACTGAAGCTTATGCGACTTGAATTTTCGGCATATTTCATTAAAATTATTCATTCGTAGCAGATTAATTTTAGAGTGCGAGTGGGCAAGACAATTTCTAGTGTTCATTCAATCAAGAGTGGAGTTCCTCAGGGTTGGTTGCTCGGCACAAGATTATTTTTAAATATCTGTGAACGATATTCCAAAGCTAAATTTCTGTAAATTCGCCATGTTCGCAGATAACAGCAATAATTGCACAACACAAAACACCAAACTCTGTAGTTGCTGTTATCAATAGTTATATTCCTACTTTAGAAAATTGGTTAACCACCTGGAAGATCAAAGTTAATTCTTCCAAAAGTGCGTACCTCCTATTTACATGGAAGCGGAACATTGGTTCCATTCTTAGTGTCACCCTTTTTGGTCAGCCCGTCCCCTGGGTTACTGAATATAAGTACCTGGGGTGTGTTCGAGACGCAAAATTTCAATTCCCATATTTCAAAAGTAGTTGCAAAAGCAACTGCCGTGAACATTAAATTCAAACGCCAAATTGCTCGAAAGAGCCGGTTAGCGATCAAACACAAACTTTTGCTGTGCAAGTCTATCAATCCACTGATTCTTTAATACGGATATCCCATCTGGGCTTCCACCTCAATCAGAAATTTAAAGAAATCGCAAGTCTTTCAAAAATAAGCAGATAGTCACGATTGTTAATGCACTGTGGTTTGTTCGAAGAAAAAAAAAATCCACAGAGATCTTGATCTCCATCCAATTAGTTAAACTGCAGGTCACAGTCTAATTAGCCTAAAAGTGTACACAAAATTACCGTAGAGCGACAAACAAACCAAAACAAAAATACAAAATCTATCCAATTAAGGATTGCATATTCAAAATTTCTAAATTTTATCACTTTAAATGCTCTCAGACCCGCAATGAAGCAATTAGACAGATACCTGTTTATCATCCTGGTGTAGTTAGCTCCGATCAGGTGGCACGAGGCCTTTTTCCAAGAAAAGGCCTCAAAATTTAAAAAATTCAAAATATTTCATTCAAAATTTCTAATCTTTTCATTCTAAATGCTGTTGTGGCGCTGCCATCCACCCACTCAGTGAATGAGACGTAATTAGGAAATTGATGGGAAATGTGTAATTTTAAATTTATGTATTTTGTGTTTATAAATTTGGTTGCAAATTATGTCTTTTTTTGTTTGTTTGTTTTGTCATTGTATTTTGATATTCATAAAGTTGCATTATGTTAAATTATGTGTGAAACATTTTCAAATCCTGATTAATAATAGTATTAAAAAAAGGGAAATGAGGAAAGAGAATAAAGAAAACTGTCTTAAATTGTGCCATTTTCATTCAAACTCAGTTCTTGGTTGGGGTTGTTGTTTGACTTCCGGTGGTCAGGGTAGAAGATGGCTGCCCCCATGAAGTACAAATTGAGCCTCAGGCTCCGTTCTCTCCAGATGGAACCGGGACCTCGACCAATCAAGGCCTGGAATGACGTCAGCTATGACGCGGTCATGGTTCGGGCTTATAAGCGGTGGTGGAGAGAGGTTGTGGCCTTTTGACTGAGACTGGACGATGGAGTGAGGGAAATGAAAAACTGAGGGTTAGCTGCTGCACCAGGTGATGAATTCGGCTACAAGACAATCCAAGATGATCAGGGATTGAGACATCACAACAGCAAAGTGCGACCGAAATTGTGCGTAGTAATGAAAAGCACAATCTGTTTTTGCCAATTTGACGACTATCACTTTTGAGATTTGCCGTTACAGTCGAGGATTTTGCGGACGAAAGGTTCAACGTTCCAATGACAAAGTTTGAGATGAGTACTCGTTTGAATGTTTGATTTCTCTTTGCAATATTTTATCATTTCCTTTGAATATCGTATTTTTAATGTATTCAGCATTCAGATACAGATTCTGAATAACTCTAAAGTGATATTGAATGCTCAGTGCGAGTTCAGCGCACATTTCTCCGTCCTTTTTGCGTATGAACTCAACAGACAGAATTTAGTGCCTCGTCCTTTTCTTGTATTTAAATTGCTTGTGATAGATATGAGTGAAAGTTAAATTACAAGAATTGATTTAATTTCTATTTTTATCTAATGTATTGTTTTAAGTTAAATCTAAGTGTATTGTGTGTGTACGTAATTGTATAATATTGGTGGGGGCCCTGTTTGCATTTAATTCAAAATTAATTCATTTGTTTATATCTAATTTTATTATAATAAATCTAATGTTTATGATTATAATTTTCCTGATTATTAATTCCTGCAGACATTACAAGCACCATGCTGATTGTCGTTTAGGTACAATTTTAATTTCCTGGGTTAATATCTAAGAACACAAAGCAATTAATTCAATAATAGTATCTGATTTGTTTTGTTTTTGATTCGTGATTAGAGGTAATAGTTTAATTAATTAAATGTCTAGATAGCAACACGGCAAAATTGGTGCCATGACAGAGCCTAAACTAACTATAGACATCAGACTGGTGTGTGGTGTGTGCATGAATGGATATTCATTGTATTTATGTTTGTAAAAGTGCGCTAGGGTTTTGCATTATTTGTTACTTGTGTATTGTTATTGTAATTGTGTCTCATCCATTGACTGGGGGAAAGCATTAGTGACAGAATTAGGCTATTTCGATTAAGTCAGGTTCGCATTTGTATAAATATTTTTTTGTCTTCTCCACAAAATGGCAGACGAAGATAAAATTCTAAGTAATCCTTGCCTTCTTTCCTCCATTCGTAGTTTCAATGATGAAAACGCGGAGGAATTCTTCACAGTGTTGGAAAACACTGCTTTGCTGGGTAATTGGTCGGAAATCCAACTGTCAGCTATAACAACCTTAAAGCTAGAGGGGCGCGCGAGAAGATTTTTTGAGGCATCACTGAAAGGGAAAAACTTGAGATATCAGCCCTTGAAGGCAAGACTCATTGCTCAGTTTTCAAAGCCGGTGAACTTTGCTTCTACGGTTCGCAACTACGGTTCAGTTACTCTTTGAAAGAGTGAAGGATTTTGCTTCCAGGTTGGAAGGGGTAGCCCATAAGACCTTTGGGGAGAGTTCAGTTGAGAGTGGGGATATGTCCCAAAATTTTAGAGCAAAAATGATTCTAAGTCAATTCCTGGCGGGACTCCAACCATGGATAAAGGCACAAATGGTGATTATAAACCCTGAAACCTTTGAGGGAGCAGTCGAGTTGGGGAAAGAATAGAAATTGCGCAGGAAATGTTAGTACCAACCGTTAATGTGTTAGAGTCAGACAATAGAGTTCACGATAAGGTACTTGAGGCGGTGCAGGCCAATGGTGACACGTTAGCGAAAACCCTAAATTTCGTGAATAGGCAGTTGGAGCATCTCAATAGTCGAATGGACAAAATTGAGGCTGAAACCAATTCAGGAAATGGAGGGAATTGGCTAGTAAGTGGACAACGAGTAACGTGTTTTCACTGCAACCAGCCAGGACATTATATGAGGGATTGCTACCAAAGACAAGCTGAGAATAGGGGTAGAGGCGCAAATCACAGGGGGCGAGACATAGGTAATGGCAATGATTATACTTATGGTAATCAGAGATTTTCTGGCGGGAATAATCTACCAAAGGAAGAGACTGAAATAAAACATGTGAAGGGCGGAAATATTGTGGAATCCTTGGTTCCCACAGTGGCCCATGTCGATCCAAACCTTGATGTTTTTTATTCATGTACCTTACCATTAATTGATATTGTTATTGGGGGAATTAAATGTATGGCATTGATTGACAGTGGAGCGACGATGAATCTGATAGATAAATCTATATTTCATAAATTAAAAAATTTTGTTGTAATTGAGGCGCCTCCTATAAACTTGAAAACCTTGTCTAATGAGTCGATATCTACCAAACTTGTGATTAAGACTTCGGTAGAAATTAAAAATGTAAAACTTCCTGGTCACTTTGTTTTGGCTGAAGCGGATTTTTCCCCGTCGTTTAATGTCATATTAGGCTTAGAATTTTTGAATCTTCATAAGTTTACTTTAAATTGTGACAAAAAATTATTGAATAATGATAAATTTGAATTAAAATGTAATTTCGAAAGAATAAACCATAGCACAGGATGTGTGGAGGGAGAAAATTATTCAAATGAAAGGGCTTGTGACAAACAAAGAGGGAAAAATATTGAGATCAAAAAATGTAAATCCAATGAAAAAACAACAAAAAATTGTGAAAATGAGAATGATAAAACAATGGAAGTATACTTTGTTGGCAAATTTGACAAAAGTAAAAAACTTAGTAAATTAAGTGCAAGTGTTCTCAAAGGTACAACTATTCCTCCTCTAGAAAAGAAATACATTAAATTAAGGGTTAATGATGGTATTAGGTATCTAAAAAATGGACAAAGTGTGTTTCTCGAAAAAAATAAGATTTCAAAAAATTACTTATTGGCTAGGGCAGTTGCTAAAATTGAAAATGATGGTAAATGTTTGGAATATCTCGGATAGCCCTTTACACCTAAACAAGAACATGATTTTGGCTGACATCGAACCAATTTGTGAACAGAAAAAGGAAGATTTTGTAAATGTCATTCATGAGGGTATGGTAACGAACATTAATTGGGAAGAGAAATTAGATCTGAATCATCTAAATCAGAATGACAAAACTAAATTGCTTACTTTATTGGATAGATACAAGTCTGTTTTTGCACAATCTGTGTCAGATTTGGGGTCGTGTGACATTGTGCAGCACGAAATTAACTTAACTGGCAAATTACCAATTAGACAAAAACCTTACAGAGTTCCCTATGCTTTAAAGAGTGAAATGAAGCATCAAATAAACACATTGTTGGATGCGGGAATAATTCAGCCCTAAAATTCAGCTTATAGTGCTCCAGTAATGTTAGTTAAAAAGACAGATGGTTCGTACAGACTAGTTGCGGATTTAAGAAAATTAAATGAGAAAACGATACCTGATGACTTTCCCCTTCCTAACCTCATCATAATTCTGGTTCACGGAGTACCATGGCCATGTAGGGCCTGAAAAACTCCTAATCTGTTACAGTAAAAGACATTGGAAAAACAGTACATTACTAGACAAAAGAAGGCAGTGAGCATTGGTCATGTCCACACGGCAAAGAAATAAAAAGAAACATTAGACATTTGTGAAAAAAGAAACGGAAAAATCGAAGACAGCATGGTGCAATTGAAATTTGGAAAAGCGACTAAATAGTTAATTTGAAACATTTAGCGATGATTTGAAATTTTTCAAAAGGTGAATTAGCTTTTTTTAATTGTGCATAGAAGTCGTCTATACCACCAAGCATGTTGAAGATACTGGAAACTTCCTGTAGGATATACACTGTTTTGGCAGCCGTATCATGATCGAAATCTTGCCAGATGTTTTGGCGATCGGGAATCACTGATGGAGCAGCTGGCGGCGGCCCACGCAAGAAACTTGCGTAGGAGACACCAGGCGTGACTGGTCGACTGTTGAAAGTTGTCTTCGGCGGCTCGACGTTGCGATTGGGTGGAAGGCGTGGCTTCGGGAATTTCGGGCAACCGCGCCATGCGGCAAGGTGCCCCATCTGGTGGCAGTTAATGCAGGTAGGATTTTCAATCCTGTCCTGAATTGTGCAATCCTTCAGGTAGTGCTCGCCACCACATTTCAGACAACGTTTCTTGTAATGGCAGTTCTTTGCCGAATGATGGAAAAGATTGCACGCAAAACATTGGGAAGCACACGGCTTCCTGTTGAATTTTTCCACGCTCACCGAGAGGTGGAGCAATCTATCAACTTGAAAATTTTTTGAATTTTCAGGACACTTTTATACACCAACTGCCACACGGGAATTAGTGCCTTGGTCTTGAGGTTGGTAAGTTGGCGCACTTGTTCAATAATAAGTCCAAGTTCGGATAGTCCAGCAGATATCTCCTCGGCAGTGTAACTGACGGGGAGTCCTTTCAGGACGGCTTTTAGTGGTCTTAGATTCTTTGGTGTGATTACAAAAAACTCCGTCTGGGAGTTTTTCAAGAAAAGTGGTGATAAGCCGGTGGTGATCCGGATTACTGGGAAAATTTTTAGGTGTTCACCTGCTAGCTTTATCCTGACGTCGTCCTGGAATTTCTTGCTGATTTCAGCAATCAGATCTTTAAACTGTCCAGTACTTGACCATAATTGGTGGTAGTTTCGGCTCCCTAGGCACTTGAGGTTCATCATCAGGGTTTTCGTCAACATCGAGGTTGGCGTATTTATTTGAAGTGTCAATTGAGGTGGTAGTAGAAGTAGCAGTAGCAGCTTTAGCAGTATGCTTCTTAGCAGGTTGTAGAAAACCATCGTCATTACTTGCAGCGGTAGCTGGCCTTTTGGGTTTTTTAGTTTTTGGCGCCACTATGCCGTGCACAATTAACAATAGGACATTGACCAAGCCCACTTACCTGGTTTTCCGCGTCTGATACAGCTTCTGCAGCTTTCTTTATAGTAGCAGCTGAGGCCTTTGTGTCTTTACGGTCACAAGACCAGCATCCATCAGGATCTGCTGCTTCGTTATAGCTTGAGTTGCAAGATCATGGAGTTTCCTTCGTTCGGTGAGAAGCTGCGTGGTAGCGGTAATTTTCCGACAAACATCTGCTTCTGTGAGAACAGGAGCAGGATCCATCTTGGAGGTAGTAGCCGCCGAGGGTTCTTCACTGGGAATTACCTTCATTGTACAATCCGGTGGAGGATCAATCACCATTGACGGGCGTGATTGCAGCAGAGGGCAAACTGATTAGTATAATCCGCCATTACACGAAAAGCATTAGCCAGACCAGGGTCTTCTTTACATCCAAATTCCATCAGAACACAACAAGAACATATGTGCGAAAGAATCAAATCAACTCCACGATCCCACTCGAATCACCAAAGGTCAGAAAGCATCCAAATACCTGGTATTTCAGAATGAT